>JAWWLV010000158.1:19299562-19347544 GCA_035041135.1 Platyrinchus mystaceus
TGCGGTGGGCAGTGGGGAAGCCCGGGGTGGGGGGAAGGAAATGCCGGGCCGGGTGGAACACCCGTGGCAGATGGGGGTGCCGGTGCGGATGCGGGGGGGTTCCCGTGGTGGACCGGGGTCCCAGGGCAGATGGGGGGTCCTGGTCCCGATAGGGGAGTCCCGGTGCGGATGGGGAGTCCCGCGGCGAATGGATGGGGGGCAGGGGCAAGGTGGATGGGAAGGATCCGTGGCTTATGGGGGTCTCGGGATGGATGGGGCCCGGTGCCGATGGGATGGAACCCTGTCCCGATGAGGTCCCAGTGCGGATGGGTCCCTGAGCCAATGGGCATCCCGGTGCCGATGGGGTCCCTATCCCGATAGATCCCGGTGCCGATGGGGATCCCGGTACAGATGGGCCCCTATCCCGATGGGTGCCGGTGCTCACCCCGAGTACAGGGCCCGTCCTCCCTCCTCGCGGCAGATGCGGAAGAGCGCGTGGAACATGCCCCGGTACCGCACCTCGCGGAACCGCGCGTCGGTGCTCTGCCCCTGCACCTGCAGCCGCGTCTTGGTGAGGTCCACGGGGAACGTGCCTGCGGGGACAGCGGGGACAGCGGCGTCAGCGCCCGCCGGGACCGGCCCCGGTGCCGCTGCCGCCCCGCCGGCCCCGCCGCCTCACCGAACTCGGCCACGATGGAGGCGAGCCCGCCATACACGAATGGTTTCCAGTTGAGCGCGGACATGGCATGGCGGGCGGGCACCGCCGCCACCGGGACCGGGACCGGAACCGGAACAGCCGCAGGAACGGGCACCGGCACCGCCGCGCCCCCCGACGGCCCCCGGCGGCACCGCACCGGGACCGGGCACCGCCCCTCGGCACCGCGGGCAGGGCGGGGCTGAGCCCCACCCGGATACCGGGAATGGGGGGGGGCTGAGTCCCCCCCCCGGGGTACCGGGAGCAGGATGGTCACGGTCCCCCCGGACACCGGGAACAGAATGGTGACCACCCCCGGGTACCGGGAGCAGGGCAGGGCTAAACTTCCCCGAGGTTTCGGGAGAAGAACGGACACAGCCCCCCGGACACCAGGAGCAGGATGGGGCTGAGCCCCCCCGGATACCGGGAACAGAATGGTGACCGCTCCCCACGTACCGGCAGCTGGACGGTCACACCCCCGGCGTACTGGGAACAGGACAGGGACGAGCTCCCCCGGGGGAGCAGGACGGTCATAGCCCCCCGTGCCTCAGGGCATACCGAGAGCAGGATGGGGCTGAGCCCCTCCAGATACTGGGAGCAGAACAGTCACAATCCCCTCCAGGGTAGCGGGAGCAGGACAGCTGAGCCCCCTGCTCAGCACACTGGGAACTCCCTGGGTCTGCCCCAACCCCAGTTCCCCCCAGACCCCACATCAGGTGCCTCTGGGCTCAGTCCCAATTGCTCCACAGGGAAAATGCTCCCTCTGCCCCCCTTGCCTGGAACTGCTGTGGACTCTGTCTGGAGGGATTACACATTGTAGGAGTCAGATCCAGCTCAAACCATCCCAAACCTCATCCCTCCCATCACCACTGTTCACCACCCCCCAACTCTGTATCCATTGTTCCCAGTTTTCCAGCCAAATCAGCCCAAAACCAGCATCAGTAACAGAAAGGCTGCTCCAGGGACCAGCTTCTGCCAAACAGGAACGTTTATTAAGAGACCTTTAAACACACCCACAGTGAATGGCCCCAATACAGCAGCGCATCCCTGTGGATCCACTGCGGATCCATCGCAGAACCTGGAGATGCCAGGTGGGCACAGGACCCAAACCCAGCAGGCGAGGCCAGACCAGACACCCACTGGCCTCTTCCCGCACCGCAAGAGCGGGACACCCCCCAGGACTGACAGAACTGGGGGTTTTGGGCAGGGGAGCATCCTGCTGATCTCAGCCCCCAGCTCCTGCCACCGTCCATGGCCAGCGCTGAAGGCCAACAGGGCCCAGGGCAGGATGAGATCCAAAGGGAAGCTTCCACGAGGCAAACAGTCCAGCTGCAGTGCCCTGGGAGCTTGAAGCAGGTGTTTGGGCAGTCTCAGGGCCTCCCTGGCCCTGAAATGCTCTCGCAGGGCTCAGCGGCGGCCAGAGTCTCTGCCGGAGTCCCGCTCCTTGTGCCTGGAATGGGACTCCCGGGACCTGCCTCCCCTGGGGGACACATCCCGCCGGCTGCTGTGCCCGTCGCCCCTCCTGCCAGCCTCCTCCCTCTTGTCCCGCTCCTCCCCGGAGCTGCTCTGTCCCCTCTGCTCCTGGCCACTCTTGTCCCCCTTCCTCTCCGAGGGCCGCTGGTGCCGCCGCTGTTCTTCATCCCGCTGTGTCCTGCTCCCGGCATTCCTGTCGGAGCTCCCACTGGCGTAGCGCTCGTACGCAGGGTCCTCCTTCTCCTTCTTGATCTTGATCCTGGGATGCGGCTCCTCCACGCCCGCCCGCTTCCCGGCCTGCTGGCCTGGCTTCGGCTGCTCCGCTCTGCTCCGCGGCTTCTCTGGAACACGGGATGGACCCAATTCCAGGAGCACCCCCCCATCCCCCAGGTTCTGCCCCATTTCATGGCACTGCCCCATCTCCCCTCCCACCGCAAGTGCTTCCCCTATACCCCCAATATCCCAGCCTGCTTCCCCCTCAGGGAGATTCCACTCCACTTCCAACCACGACACCCTTCCTCCAGCTGTGGCCATCCTGCTTTCCTCTTTACCGCTCTCATCGTGTTCTTGCCAGCAAGGCTGGGCACTTCTGCTCATTCCCTTTACTCAGTAACATCGTGATCCATTCTGTGGAATTTCCCAGTTCAGATCCAGCGACTCTTTTCCCTCTTTGCTCTCCCTCTCCTCCCTCATTTTCGAGCATCTTCTCGGCACCCTGGAACAATACCTTGTCCCCACCCTCACCTCATGCCCATTTTCCTCTGTCCAACCCTTCTCTCCACCCAGATTCCAGCCCCTAATCCCACCTGGGATCCCACCTGCCAGGAACACTCCTCACCTTTCTGCTTTTTCACAGGCACATCCTCCTCCTCCGACGGGGAGTCGGACGAGGAGTGAGGCGGCGTTTTGACCCCGCAGCCCTTGGCATGGAGGGCTCTGGTCACCTCATCCCAGTCCTCCGACTCCTTGGGGGGCCGGTAGTTGGCCACGTGGTCCACGCGAATAGTCCGTCCCTTGATCTGGAAGGGCTGGGCACTCAGACCACGGGCAGGTCCCAGGGAGCAGCCGGGGAGCCGCGGTAGCAACACCCGAGCCCCACTCACCTTGATCCCATTGAAGTTGTCCACAGCCAGGATGGTGCTCCTCTGGTCCTCATAGCACAGGAAGCAGAACCCTTTGGACTTCCCGGTCTTCTTGTCCCGCACGAGGTTGATGTTGACGACCTCGCCGTACCTGTGACACAGCGTCAGCACCCTCCGGCAGCGCCCGGGCGGGCGGCGGGGCCGGGGCTGCGGCACTTACTGCGAGAACACGCAGATGACATCGCCCTCCGTCAGCTCGTAGTGCAGCCCGCCTGCGGGGAGAGGGATGGAACGTGTCACCGGCACCGAGAGGGCTCGGCCTGGTCTGGTCTGGTCTGGTCTGGCCCGGCCCGGCCCGACCCCACCGCCCCCCGGCCCGGCCCGCACCCACAAAGATCCAGGCGCTGTCCTTGTACTCCGCGTGCCACGACACCGCCTCCTGGACGCCCAGCTCCGCCTCCCGCGCGTTCAGCTCGTTGATCAGCTTCACCTTCGTCAGGGGGCTGCGGGCGAGGCACCGTCAGTGCCGGGACCGGCGGGACCGAACCTTCCCCCATCCCTCCCTCCCGTTCCCCTCACACCTACTTCATGGCGGCAGCGGCGCGCACTGCGCCTGCGCGCGGCACCGCGCCTGCGCGATGCCCTCCCAGCCGAGCGGACCCGGCCGAGAGTAGCCGGGTGAAGCCGATTGTAGCCGAGTAAAGCCGATTGTAGCCGAACTGGGACGAGCGCGGCACAGCCGGGCCGATTGTAACCGAATGGGGACGATTACAGCCGATCGCTACTCGCCGAACCGGGCCGAGCGTGGCCGAACTGGGCCGAATCCGGCCGATTGTAGCCGAACCGGGCCTATCACAGCCGAGCCGGGCCGGTTTTACCCGAGCGGTACCCGCCGGACCGAGCCGAGCGTGGCCGAGCCAGGCCGAGCGTGGCCGAGGCGCAAAGCAGGAGTCGGAGCGCAGGGGGCTCAGAGCCTTTATTGGGGTCCGGGCCGGGTCCCGCTCAGCACGGGCAGGAGCCTTTCCCGCTGGCCTCGTCCAGCCGGCGGGACTGCGGCTGGGGCTGCCCCGGCCAGCCCTCGGCGTCCCGGCAGGGCAGCGAGCGCTGCGCCTTCAGCCGGCAGGCCAGGCACATGAAAATGGCGTCCACGTTCTGGCTCTCCTGCGGGTCCTTGGCCGAGGTCTCAAACAAAAGCATGTTGTGAGCATCGGCGAACTTGAGGGCCAGGCTGGACGGCACCTGGATCAGGTCCTTCAAGTCACACTTGTTCCCCACGAGCACCCTGGGGACGAGCGGGGGCACAGCGTGCCCGTTGCACTCCTCGATCCATGTCTTGAGGTTGGTGAAGGAGCTCATCTTTGTCACGTCGTACACAAAGACCACGGCGTGTACGTTGCGGTAGTAGTGCTCCACCATGCTCTTCCGAAACCTCTCCTGGCCGGCCGTGTCCCACACCTGCACCTGGGAAGTGAAGCAGACAAGAGAAGAGGCTACAGTAGCGTGGCCCTGGCAGGGCCCCCTGTGGGGGTTCCAGGGGGCTTCCTGCTGTCCAGCTTTCAGAGAGTCATGGAATGGTTTGGGCTAGAAGGGACCTTAAAGATCATCCAGTTCCAACCCCTTGCCATGGACAGGGACACCTTCCACTAGACCAGGTTGCTCCAAGCCTCATCCAGCCTGGCCCTGAACACTTCTAGGAATGGGGCATCCAGAGTTTCTCTGGGCAACCTGTGCCAGGGCCCCACCATCCCCAGTTTCTTCACAATATCCCATCTAAATCTGCCCTCGTTCAGCTTAAGGCCATTCCTCCTTGTCCTGTCTCTCCAGGCCCTGGTCCAAAGTCCTTCTACAGCTCTCTTGGAGCCCCTTTAGACACTGGAAGGAGCTGTGAGGTCTCCCTGAAGCCTGCCTGTCTCTAGGAGAACACCCCTAGTCTGGCTTGAGAGCAGAGGGGCTCTGGAGATGCCCTCAGGGCATCTTTGTGGCCTCCTCTGGACTTGCTCCAACAGGTCCATGTCTATTTGTCTATCAATTCCTGCACCATGAACAAGAACCCTCATGATTTCACAGAGGAGTCAGGGCAAAGAGAAGACGAGGAGGGGGAGCCACCCTTTGTGTGGGAATGCAGCAGGAAGGCATGGAACTCTGTGGAGATGGGTGAGGGGCCAACAGAGATTGTAGGGGAGGATTAAAGAGCAGAACATCACGGGGGGCTCTGCTCTAGACTATCTGGCCAGGAAGAGCAAGTAGATGAGGTGCTCTATGGACAGAAAGGAGCAGCCTCGTGTTTGCAGCCCCTGGTCCTCACGGAGAATTTCAAACACCTCAACAGTTGCTGGAATGACAGCACAGCAGGGCACAGGCAATTCAGAACATTCCTGGAGCCCTTAATGACAACTCCCTGACCCAAGTGACAGAGGAGCCAAGAAACTCCTAAGCTGGATGTGCAGTGAGGTGGATTGGGGACTGGCTGAACGTCTGGGCCTAGAAGGTGGTGTCAGTGACACCAAGTCTGGTTGAACACTGGTGACTATCAGGGTGCCCCCAGGGGTCAGTCTGAGTTCTCCTGGTAACATCTTGAAGCTTGGAACTGGCAATTTCCAAATGAATCCGAGTCGTCCTATACCCACAGAGACAGTGCCTGCCCCAAGGTCTTTCAGAGTGAAAAATGCTGGCAAAGCAGAGCTGCTGCTCAGTCCTTTCTGGGCCAGAGTCTGGGCAGAGCAGGAGAGGGAGGGTCCATCTCCCACCTCTCACCTCTCCTCTTGGATGCATTATCCCAGGAAAAGGCCAGTTTGCTGCACTGCCTCCCACTCACGCCTGCTGGAGCACAAATAATATCCAAAGGTAGAAATCCTGGCAGTGTTTTCCTGCTATTGGCCATGAGACGGGCTCCATGCCAGCCTGCACCAGAGCTCACACCAGCACAGCTCCGTGGGGCTGGACAGAGCTGGGGAGGGCAGGGGGGAATGAACACCTCCAAAGGAAAAAGGGAAAAACATTAATGGACAGTCTAGAAGCACAACTAAAGCTCTCACACACCAACACGAGTTCTGGTTTCATTGTGATTTCAACTTTTGATCACCCATCTGTCAGTACAGCAGCAGTGTTTGTTCTTCCAGCACCAGCCTCACACTCAGAGGCTGTGGGTGCTGATCTCCCTGAGCCTGGCAGGCCAAACTCCACCGCAAGCTCTGCTCCTGGATGGTTTCCTACCAGCAGCAGATCTGCTCCGACACACCAGACAGAGCTCTCCAGTTCTGGGCTGGTCATTCCTTACAGGTGTCACACGGGCCTTCCTAGAGCAAATCCATCCTGTTCCAGTCCTCCTGCAATCACAGCTCCCGGTGCCAGCTGGGAGCAGATTCCAGCAGCATTCCCACAGCTGCCGAACCTGCTGCCACCGGCCCCTGTGAGCTCCCGGCCTTCCAGCCTCCCTCCGCCCCCTCAAACGCCCTGGTTCTGGCACACAACTCCATCCCCCAGCTGGTCCAGTGTCTGGAGCTGGAGCCACTCCGATGCCCTGAGGCTGTGCTGGGTGTCGGGAGGGCAGCAGTGGCTCACCCCGACCCATGGCTTCAGGCCACTGCAGGCTCAAACCAACCCCAGAAATAGCGACAAGGCAGCAGGGATGGATGGGTCCAGAAGCATCTCTGCTGACTACAGGCATAAGAATTCTTCCCTGTCCCTGTCTCCTCCCTCCAGCTGGGATAAAAGCAAAAGCCCCCGGGAGGGCTTTGGGGTGCGAGATGCAGCCCTGGAGTAGGGGATGGGGTTGAGGTGGGGATGGGGACCGGCTGCCGTCGCTGCTTGGGCTGCTCCTGGTCAGCTCGGGGCCAGCGCGGGGCCCATCGGGGACAGAGCGGGGCTGACCGAGGATGGAGCAGGGCCCACCGGAGCCGGTGTAGAACCCATCGCGGACAGAGCGGGGCCCTGCGGGACTGATGTCAGCCAGCCCGGGGCCGGTGCGGGGCCCACCTTGATGCGCTCCCCCTCGATCTCCACCGTCTTCTCGCGGAAGTCCACGCCGATGGTGGCCTCAGTCTTGCCGGGGAAGGTGCCCCCGCAGAAGCGGAAGGTCAGGCACGTCTTGCCCACGTTGGAGTCCCCGATCACGATGATTTTGAAGATGCGGGTCTGCACGTAGGGCTCCAGCGCGGGGTCGGAGCCCGGCGGCCGCCCCCCGCCGCCGCCCGCCGCCATCCCTCCCGCACCGCCGCCGCCTCACCGGCTCATGGGGGCGCGGCGCCCCGCGTACTGGCTACGGCACCGCACGGCACCGGCACCGCCCCGCGTAGCGGCACCGGCACGACACGGCACCGCCCCGTGTAGCGGCACCGGCACCGCTCCGCCCCTCGCAGCGGCTACGGCACCGCACGGCACCGCCCCGTGTAGCGGCACCGGCACAGCCCCACGCACCGACACCGGCACCGCGTACCGGCACCAACACAACGCGGCTACGCCCCGTGTACCGGCACCGGCACAGTCCCGTGTAGCGGCGCAGGCACCGCACGTCCCCGCCCCGCGCACCGGCACCGGCTCTGGGCCAGCCGCCGCGCCAAGCTCCATACCGGGGACCGAGTGCTTTCAGCCCGGGCCGGACCGGGCATCCCCAGGGGACCGGCAGGGACGGGCGGGGCTGCAGGCAGCGGGACTTACCCCTCCCGGGAGGGAGCCACGGACACCGAGGGATAGCGGGGCACGAGCAGACACCAGGGCACACGAACACCCGCACGTTCCAACACGGGATCACTGCCACCGGTGCCAGAGAGACCCTCTCCATGTCCGGCCGGGCAGCCACAGCCCCCAGCTGCCAGCATCAGAGGGACTGGGAAGGGAATATGTCCCTCCTGTCCCCAAGGAACAGGGCAGTGGGGTGCCAGCACCGACAGCACTAGAGCACAGGTGCTGCAGCAGGAAGGATGCTCAGAGGGATGGCAGGAGTATGGGAGCAGGTGAGGGGAGCCGGGTCAGCTGAACTGGGACAGCATCAGGCTGTGGCACAGCAAGGGTGTGGGGACTAGCAGGGGCAGGCAGACTACAGGGGCTGCATGCACTGCTTCTGCTCACACAGCCCAGGCAACCGCAAAAGAGCTCACAGCCCCCTAAACCAGGCCCATTAAAGAAGATGACTCCTGCACTGATGGGACCTGGAAGAGCCAGAGGCTGGGAAGGATTTACCAGAGATCCCCAGTCGTCACTGCTGCCCCAAAGTGCCAGTGCTCAGCTGCTTCCAGCAGCACTGACATGAAACTAGGGTGCACTAAGCCTCGCAGCAGGCAGAAAAGCCTCAGGAAGGTGAGTCTGGGCCTGAAACACATGCCCCCTTTTCCATTCTGGTGCTGCCAGCAGGTCTGCACAGCCAAATGAGACCTCCTGTTTGACCACGGCACTGTCCTGCCCCTGGAAAAGAGTGGTCACACAGGATCATCCCCATCAAGGCTCACTCAGACCTGTTTTGGCCCACGGAGAAAGCCCAACAGATCCATGGGCACCATGGCCCTGGAACCATATCTGACCACCCCCAGCTACTTCTGACCTGGCCAAAACCCTGTGGATTAAAGGTGAGATGAGGACACTGGTTGTAGAGCAACTGCTCATCCTTCTCCCTTCACAAGGAGACACCACCGAGGAGTGCTAGGACCAACCCCATCTCTCCTCAGGGCTTTCTTGATCCCCCTGGGTGCTCAGCCTGAACATAAGCCCAAGAAGGGATTGCTGGAGTGAGTGAGGTGGGAGCTGCTGTCTCTGGAAGGGATGGCTGAGCAGACTGGCTGCCACATCCATGATTACAATATCTCCAGAAGAGCACCTGATGGCTCCTCACCTCAGACAAGGTAAAGGAAGGGAGCGTTCCAGACTGGACAGGGCTTGGAGCAACCTGGTCTAATGGAAGGTGTCGCTGTCCGTGGCAGAGGGTTGGAACAAAACGGGCTTTAAGGTCCTTCCAACACAAACCAGTCTAGGATTCTATGCTTCTGTGAGAGACACAGGCAAGAGGGCTCTGGTGGAGCTCCAGGACTGTGCAGGAAAACCTTCCTATTTTAAGGGGATAAATATTTGCCTCAGTTGCTTTTTACATCCCATAAAATACATTGGGGCAAAAAAAGCAGCAATATTGAAACCCAAGGCTGTGTCTTGGTTCAGTTACAGACTTGGCTACTCAGGCATTCTGAGAGTCCTGCCTGAGCTTCCTGAGCCCTCAGCCCTGCTCACACAATCTCCTGCCCAAGCATGTCTGGGCAGCCCCAGGCCCGTCACTGGGACAGCACAGCCCTGGTCGGGCCAGCTTCCCACCCCTCCACACACCATCATGAATGAAAGGAAGGTGCTTTTAACAAAGACAACATTTCCCAGGAGTTCCTGAAAGTTTTTATTCACAGAAGCTGTTTGTCAGGGACTCGAGCTTCTTGCTTTCTGTTCTTCATAGTTTCCAACTTCTCCAGCCTCTGGAACAAGACGCCAGTGTCAGGTCCGAGCTGTCTCCCCTCAAAGGGACTCGGCATTCCATCATAGCGTGCCAAGAATGTCAGATCAGAGAGACCCCTCTCTCCTGGCTCAACAGCCAGCCGGGACAGCAGCTTGTCTGCCATGTGTGGGACCACAGGCTGCAGGAGCGTCCCGTAGACGCGCAGACACTCCAGCGTGACGTGCAGGATGGTGTCCAGCCAGAGCTGCTCCGCAGTGTCCCTTCGGTCGAGTTTCCAAGGCTTGTGTCTCTGGAAGAAGCCATTGGTCTGCCTCACGCACTGGGCAATGCATTCCAAAGCCTTGTAAATCTGGAAGCCTTCGAAATAACCAGCCACCTGTGCAGGCAGCGAGGCCACCGCTGCCACGAGTTCGTAGTCCTCAGCAGACGCCCTGCCCACGCCTGTTGCTTCGCTGGAATCCAGGACCTTTGGAAAACAGGGCTCTGAGAAGCGTGGGTAGGTGTTGCTGGGGTTGATGCTGGGGGCTGTTGAGCGATTCAGCAGCCCCCCAAGTGCATCTGCCAGCTCCGAATTCAGCAACTTCACCACCTTCTCGTCGTAATAGTCGCAGTCCCGCTCCGGGACACCCTGCCGCAGCAGGAAGTACCGGAACCCGTCCACGCCGTACTGCTCCACGCACTTGGCGGGGTCCACCACGTTGCCCAGGCTCTTGGACATCTTCTGCCCACGCACAGTCCAGTGGGAGTGCACCAGGATGCGCTCGGGGGGGGCCAGCCCCGCCGCCAGCAGCAGTGCCGGCCAGTACAGCGCGTGGAACTTGAGGATGTCCTTGCCCACGACGTGGTGCACGGCCGGCCACCACGCGCCGTGGCCCTCGGGGTACCCCACCACGCTCAGGTAGTTCACCAGGGCATCCACCCACACGTAGATGGTCTGTGTGGGGTCACTGGGCACGGGGATGCCCCACTGCAGCCGGCTCCGCTCGCGGGACACTGACAAGTCCGGCAAATCCTCGTCCAGCCAGCGGAGCACGCGCTGGTAAAAAGGGTCGGGAGAAATGGCACGTGGGTTGTCCCGGAGCCAGTTCTGCAAGGGATCCCGGAACGCCGAGAGCCTGAACATGTAATTCTCCTCTTTGGTCCAGTGCACCTGGGATGGGAGAAGAGGAAAGGATTACAGTCCAGACGCTCCAAGAACAGGGTGACAATTTCCACACAGCATTCTCAGTGTGCAGTTTGTCACAAGCTCCCTGTGTCTGGGTGTCCTCCAACCCAAGGAAAGCCCCCAGTATTTTTCCATGACTAGTAGGAACCTCCTTGCCCAAGACATGCCTGAGGACTTGGGCATGTGGGATGGATGCTTTTAAATACTCCCATAATCTGAGAAAGAAACACCTTTCTACCTGCCAGGTTGATGTGACATCAGGAAGGAATTAGGGAGATGAGAATATTTCTTACTTTCTTAACAACATAGTTTTGCTATAACAGTAGAAAATAATGAAAAGACAAAATCATGTTGTAATTCCTGCCCTACTGGCACTCCTGGTGCCTGCCTTTGCTGTTCTCCTGGGGACCATGTTCCTCTTTTTCCCCAGTTTATGCATTCATGCATCTCAGTCACTAACTCTGTTTGCTTACGGCACTGACAGCACTTCTCCCCCACTGTTAAATCCATTAAATGACACATTTAGCTAAACCAGTGAAAAATGGTGGGTGGATGCGGTACAAGCGAGCTGTGTAAGGCACTCAGGGACCCATGGCTGGGTCAGGAATCTCGCAGGGTACAAGGAAGACCTGAAGAACATTCAAAACATTCCTTCAAAGACGAGCTGTACACCTTCACCCCCAGGCTCCACCGGACATCAGAATGTTTCTGGACTGACAGGGGACACTCCATTGAAATACAGGTGAGTCTCAGCCAACATGAATCACATAAGGCTGCAGGAAGCATTAAACACCCCAAATTCGGACAGAGCAGAGCAGCAGATGCATGTGTTGTGCTCCCGCAGGTGCCATTACCTCATGGCCGGTCTCCAAAGACACCTTGCAGGGGCGTCCCTGGGCATCCCTGCGCTCAGCGAGCTGGCTCTCGGGCAGGAAGCTTTCCTCGGGAGTGCAGTACCAGCCCTCGTAGGAGCCCTTGTAGAGAGCCCCGCAGTCACGGAGGGCACCCCAGAAGTGCTGCACGGCCCGCTGGTGCCGGGGCTCGCTGGTGCGTGTGAAGTCAGTGAAGGCGACGCCAGCCTGGGCCAGGGCCTGGCGGAACAGCCCTGAGACCCGCTCGCAGAGCTCAGGGGGCGACAACCCCGCCGCCGCCGCCGCCTGTTGGATCTTCAGCCCGTGCTCGTCGGTGCCTGGAACAGAGAGAGGCCATGGGGCCGTGGGGAGGGGTGCGGGGCTGGACCCTGTGGGGACACAGGACCTACCTGGGGGTAGGGGGTCAGACTTAAGGAGTGGGGGGTCAGACCAGGAGGGGGGCCAGCCCCAGGGAGGGGGTCAGACTGGCACGGAGTCAGTCCCGAGGATGGGAGTCAGAGCAGGAGGTGGGTAAGGCCAGGACAAGGGGTCAAATCGCGGGGAGGTGGTCAGCCCCGGGCGGGGAGGGTTCAGTCCCGGGAGTGGGAATCAGACTGGGGGGGGGGCGGGGGGCAGAACGGGAGGGGGTGTCAGCCCCGGGAAGGAGGGTCAGCCCCGAGGGACTGTGGGGTCAAACGGAGGGACAGTGGTCAGACCGCGGGAGGGGGGGTGAGCCCCAGGGAGAGGAGTCAGCCCCGGCGCAGGGGGTCATCCCGGCGCCCCCGCTGACCCGTGCAGAGCCGCCCGGGCCCGGCGGCGCGCAGGCGGCGGTGGCGGAGCAACGCGTCGGCCAACAGCGCCGAGTACAGGTGCCCGATGTGCGGCGGCCCGTTCGCGTAGAAGATGGGTGTGGAGAGCAGCAGGCGGCGGCCGGGCCCGGCGGCGGCGGCGGTGCCGATGGCGCGGCGGGCCGGGCGCGGGAGGCGGCGGGGCGGCCGCAACATGTCGGTGCCGGCGGCGGCGGCACCATCGAGGCGGCGGCGCGGAACGGCCGCCCGGAAGCGGCGGGAGGAGGCGGTGGCGGGAGGCGGCGCGTGCGCGGCGGGGCCGGGCCGGGGCCGGCGGGGCCGCGACCGAGAGGGGACACCGGCGACATGTTCCGCTGCCGCGGGGCCCTGGCGCGCGCCCTGCGCCCCCCGCCGCCGCGCGCACACGCGGGTCAGTGTCGGCAGCCGGGGGGGGACGGGCACGGGCACGGGGTGGGGGGCGGCGGGCGCGATCCCCGCCGCTTCCGCCGCCGCTTCATCCCGCGCGCGGGTCGGCACGCGCCGTCGTGTGTCCCCCCCCCCCATTCCCCGCGGCCCCGGGGGCGGCACCGGGCCGGGAGGGCGCGCGCGCGGCCCTGCCCGGATCCAGCGGGATGCCGCGGGAGCGGGAGGGGAAACCACGCTTGGGACACCGCGAGTGACCTGGAGCTGCTTGGTCGCCATTCGGGTGGCTTTGGTGTGGCTGCGGTTTTTGTTACAAATAAGCGCGTTTAGGCAGAGGTGGGGCGGGTTGGGGTGTCCGCTGCGGGAGGTGGGGATGGACAGACCCCAAGCCTCTCCCGGGAACATCGGCCGTGCCGTGAGCAGGGCTCGGAGCCGTCCCCACCATCGCTCCAGGGGGGAATTAATTCCATGGAGGGGCGGGCTGTGATCAGGCCATAGTGGAACAAAACGCCGCGTAGCTGCTCAGCCAGGTGTGCTCCTTGTGTGCTGGGACGTGCCTGCACCTGGATCTACTCAATTCCACTGGGGATGTCCTCTGTGCCAGCTGTGTCCTGCTGGTGGTTGACCCCGCTGGAATGAGCTGTGTGGGCAGAGGGGGGTTTTGTGCCGCTGTGGCCATCCCTACTGCTCACCCCGGCGAGGTTACCTGGAGCCAGGTGCACCCTCGGACAGGAGAGGCCTGGAGAAGGTGTGGGAACCACCAGCGCACGTCTCTGTGCTCTCGCAGCCCTGTGTGGCCGCAGGCTCGAGCTGCAGGCAGCCTTTCCAGCTGCCCGGAGATGTTCCTGCTATTAATTAGCTCAGTTACTCCTTGATCCTACAGATGTTTTCATATCCACGGCTGCCTAGAGCACGTTGTTGTGGCACGGGATAAATTCCCTGTGGTCGCTCAGATGTGGTGCCATGTTTTTCAAACAAAGAGCTTGTTTGGTTTCAGAAATGAGTTAAGTCTCTAAATTTCTGGCCGTACCTTCATGTTGACAGTGTTTTTGTGTTGTTTTCTCCAATAAATTGTGTCCCTTAGGCACGTTGTTGCAGCGCTGGAATGTGCCCCCAGACCTGCAGCTGAGCAGACAAGTGCAGACAGGCGTGCCCGGGGAAAAAGGCAGTAATACGTTTTTTGCCTTTATTGTGGGCTTGACCACCTTAGGAGCAGGTGCCTATGTAAGTAGAAAGGTGGTTCCTTGGGAAGAAGCCGCAATCCATCTCTCCTGTCGAGCGTTTGCTGTATTCCAGCTCTCTTTACTCAGGTTTTGATCTCTAGCTTTATCTCTGTTTCCTCCTTCAGAAAACTTCAAGGGGAGCTAACTGGAAATTAACTACTTGTGATTACTTGTTTTTTAACTGTAATTTCAGTTACCTGTTAGGGGTTTTTTACCTTAAAGGCACTCTTGGGGTTTTTTTTGTTATGACCAACCACAGCTCTGTCTGTTGTCATGTATGGGATTTGATACCAAAGCAAACCATTCCTTGCCAAATCTCAGTTCAGAATGTTTGTTTAACTTCTGTAAGGATACAAAATCAACCCCCAATTGGTGAGCATTTATGTCCTACATGAAAAGGATGAAGGTTTTCAGCCTGACTTAGAGAGTAAGTGACATTCCCAGAGAACTGAAGAGTAGCAGCATTGCCTGTGAGTAGATGGATCCCAAGTTTACATCAAACAAATCTGTGTTTCCAACCTTTTTTCCTTAGAGGATCATATTCATTTAAAGTTCCAAATCCCGGTTTTCTCCTAAGGAAAGTCCTGGGAAAGGGGAAAAAAAAAATTAAAACAGTGCATGGAGGAAAAATCTTTTCCTGTTTCCTTTAATTCTTTCCTGTGCCCTTCTGCCCTATTTTTTTTGGCACACAAGGTAGCTGAAATTACAAAGCCCACTCTGCTTTTCCTAAGGCTTGTTTAATCAAGAATCTTTCCTAATATTCAGCTCTTTCCTTCTTCTCTTCCATTGCCTGTCTTCACCTGCAGTTTTGCAATGCCATCCGCTAAGATGCCCTTCTAGATCCCTGACGTCTTCAGGTGTTCCTGGCAAAGCTGGCAGCAACCTCTTGTTATACTTAATAGTGGGAGGAACAGTCACTGGGACAGGAGCTTATGTAAGATGCTTCAAAAAATGTATTTATTGGGTAGGAGGGTGGAGGGAGGGCACCTGTCTGTACCTCCCACTAAGTTACCCTTCGCTTTAAACCCTCTTTGTGCCCCCTGGCCTCAGGTATTAATTTTCAAGGGACATTGCCAAATAATTTAAAGTTATAAATTTGATATTCTCAAGCAGTGCAGTTCTCAGTGGGGAAATCTGCCTTAGAATTAACATTTCCACTTTAAGTTAATCTAAACCAAACCGGCCATCTTTGATTTGTAACCATCAGAAAGGCACTAATTCATTAATTAATGCACCTATCCTGCTATCAGTAATGTTGGCATGCAGGAAAGGAAATAATAACTGAATGTAAGTGTGTTAGAGGGAAGGGAAGAAAACTTGTCCAATTTTATGATTTCTTATATCTTATATTCTATAATATCACCCCACGATCTGGCAAAGTACAGTTGTGTTTCTGACTAGAAAGAAGTTGACATTGTCCTGTTGGAAATATTTGTCCTGAAGGCCTCATCTGATGTTTTGCTTGTGGTTTTTCCTAGGGGATAGGTTTAATTTGCACTATGCTGCCCTTTGGACTCGCTTAAAACCTTCCTGGTTCTGCTTGCAAAGGCAGAGGTGGTTTGTTAACCTTGGCTTTCCTGTCTTTAAGCAAAAGGCTTTAAAAATACCTTTCTCTTAATGCTTTTCAACACTGACAAATTCTTGTTTCTGATATTTCTGACATTACTCCAGTTCCCTGGACAGGCTTTTGTCTGCCCATGCTCTTTTTTTGTGCTTTGCATTAAGTTTCTCCGTTTTTATTTGAGACTATTTGCTATAAGACACCAACTTGTGGGGGTTGGCAAATGAAATTTGATGTTGTGCAAATGATAGAGATTATTAGCAAGGCCGGGGTTTGCCTTACAAAGAAGGTTTGCTTCCCTCTAATTTGTTACCCATGGGGGCAAACACTGGACTCTCACCTGCTCCCAGCACTCCCAGTGTCCAGCTCCTCTCCATTACCAGTTTTTGTTGGAGGTTAACATAACATAAAAGATGTTCCCTCTTTGTCTGTACCAATAAATCGTACCTGCAGGATCTGCTCAAGCTGTATTCTGAATTTCACAATCAAATGAACAGGTGAGCATTCAGCTGGAAGAGATTCCGTGTCCAAAGGCTGTTACCTGGAGCAGCCCTGCTCCTGTGGCTGAAGGCACCGCTGATATCAGGGGTGTCACCACTGCCACCACCATGCCTCTAATGCCTGGCCTAGAGAAAGCCACTCAGGTTGCTGGCTTTGCACAGCTGCTCTGTGCTTGGGAAGCTGGGAGATGCTTTTTCCTTGGATTCGTCTTCCATTTTGCAACCTTGTGTCATGGCCCAGCCTGCACGTGGCCTTGGGGTTGGTTTGGCTGCATTTCCTGCGTTGGAGCTGGTTCCTCTTGGAACAGGTTTGCAGCCAAACACCTACAGGAAGGTTCATTGCTTCTGGAAAGCAGCCAGACACCCAAGGCTCATCAGACCAGGGGCAAAGCAGGTGATCTTCTGAGCACAGTGTCAGTGGGCACCTTGTCCAGTGAGGTGTATTTTGGTCTGTGTGTTTTAACTAAAAGCAGATGGCTTTTCCAGCACGCAGGATGGACACAAACCTGCCGGGGTAGCAGCAGGGTGGTACCTCAGTGCTGTAAGGTGTACAAGGTCAATATCTCCTGTCTGTCTCCAGGTGTACAAAACACTGAAGGAGAACAAAGAGCGATTCACCAGCCGGGTCTCATCGATAACGCGAACCCAGGACGATGAGTCCGCTGCCTCTGGTGGGTACCAGACTGCTGGTTCTGGGGTTGGCTCTGTTCTCCATAAGCTTGAGGCCTCTAAAACAAGTGGAGCACAGCCCCTCTGGAATCACAGATGTGTCTTCACAGCATTGTCACTTCTCGGTGCTGTTGTTTGGGAATTCCCATTCGGGGCCAGGTTGGAGGGGGCTTGGAGCAACCTGGTCTAGTGGAAGGTGTTCCTGCCCATGGCAGGGGGATGGAACTGGATGAGTTTTGGGGTCTCTCCCAACCTAAACCCTTCTGTGGTTCCTGACTGTGTGACTTCCCAGCACAGAAGATGGTGCTGGTTCTCCATGACCCAGAACCAGGCTGTTTTACAGACAATCCTGAGGATGAAGTAGGGTGTCTCCTGGGGCTGATTTCTGCTGGTTATTCCTTCTGTGATAAAAAGAGAAAAGAGTGAGCCCTGCTTTTGACTTTTACCTTTGCGCAGTCTGACAAGGACACTGTGATTCCAAAGGGCCTCTTTCCCTGGATAGCAGACGAAGAGGACCTGCCTGTGGGAGGAGGTGCCTTCTGCAGGAACTCAAAAGTGGTCTCCTTTAATACAATTACAGAAAAACCTACCTTGGCCTTTTTGGGAACTTCCCTTTCTTACCAACTGTTCCCTGGTTGGCCAGTGCAGAGATTTGATCTTGCTTAGAAAAAACAATTTGCTGAAATCTGGCTGGTTTCTGCAGGGAGCCAGCTCTGGGGGAAGCATCAGCGTGCTTCTCAGGAAGGGTCCGGGGGTGGATGGTATGTGGAGGACAATTAGCCAAGGGAAGTCAGGGTGTGGAAGGCCCCTGGTGAGACCCAGTTTCCCTGAGTGTTTGCAGTAAGGTGTCCCCTCTGTCACCTGCATCTCCAGGCGCTCATGTCAAGGTCCCATCCCACGTCCCTTTCCTGCTCATTGGTGGAGGAACTGCTGCTTTTGCTGCTGCCAGATCCATCCGTGCCCGTGACCCCGGAGCCCGGGTAAGAGCTGTCCTGCTCCAGGGCAGGCGTGCGGGTGGCTGAACGCTGTGCTCACTCCAGAGCCTCTGTCTGTGTTGCCATTTGCCTGGCACTGCTCCAGCTGATGTGTTTCCTGACCAATTACAGGTGCTGATTGTGTCTGAAGATCCTGCCCTGCCCTACATGCGTCCACCTCTTTCCAAAGAACTGTGGTTTTCCGATGATCCCAACGTGACAGAGACTTTGCGGTTCAAGCAGTGGAATGGCAAGGAGAGGAGGTACGTGGCACTGCAGGTGACAAGGCTGCCAATGATCAAAGTGTTCTTGGGAGAGAACCACAAGCCAGTGTAGGTATGTTGGTGTTGGCAGTGGTTGAGGAGCTCTTCTTCCCACCTGAGTCTGCTCTGTACTTGATAACTCTTGAACCTTGCTGTGATTCCCTTAGACATGTCCCACCACGGGATTCCTGTGAAATAAGTTAATAAAAGTAAAGCTCCATAGGTTAGAACAGAACTCCATGGACACTGGATCATGTCTGATCCTTGTAACTTCTGTGATTAAGCCTTACTTGACGGTTGGACTTGATGATCTTAAAGGTCTTTTCCAACCTGACCAATTCTATGATTCTGTGATCCAAAACCCTTGAACAGTGTGAAAAAAATAGATAAATGAGAGTTCTGGAGCTTGTTAAAGATGCCCAGAGTTGTCTTTGTCTCATTGGAATTGCTGAATAGCTGGGTCTCTGGTACCCCAGAGCAAGTGGAACCCGTTTGATAATGGAGCTTTTCTCAGTATCTATTTCCAGCCGCCGTCATTCTACGTGCCTGTCCAGGACCTGCCTTCCGTGGAAAATGGAGGGGTGGCAGTTCTGTGTGGCAAGAAGGTGGGTACAGCACTGGCTGTTGTTCCTACAGCTTTTCCCAAGCAGAGCCTGTGCTCTGA
This sequence comes from Platyrinchus mystaceus, assembly GCA_035041135.1. Classification (NCBI taxonomy): domain Eukaryota; kingdom Metazoa; phylum Chordata; class Aves; order Passeriformes; family Tyrannidae; genus Platyrinchus; species Platyrinchus mystaceus. Next base: position 19,318,299 of record JAWWLV010000158.1, read on the forward strand.
GCTGGTACTGAATCCCTGGAGGTGCAGGGGGCGGTTGTCTGGGAAGGGGGATGTGTACAAGTTTGGGAGAAGTGTGATGGAGCAGAGATTATGCTAGTCTTAAGTGTTAAGTTTGATAATGGGAGAAGCCAAGAGGAATAGCAGTGAGCTGAGGGAAGATTATGAATAAGGGAGAAGGGTAGGTCTGGAGTCTGGCCATGGGACAAGAATATGTAGAACTTAGAGACAAGGTGTGACAAAGAGGAATTTGGGCTGTGTTGGCCAGAGGGTGAGGTGAGGAGAGCACAGTGATCCAGGTAGTGGGTGATAAGGTGGGCAGGAGCAATGAGCAGAAGCAGAAGGAAGGTGGAGAAATTTAAGGTGAACCTTCTAATATACTCATACCCTCAGTTTTTTTGTATTTTGCTACAATAAGATGTCAGTGACTCCTCTTCCTGCTGAGCTGTGCTGTGTCTGAGCCCATTTCAGACTCAGACCCTGGGAAGATCAATCTGAGCTATGGTGAATCCCATAGAAATTGTCTTAATTCCCACTTCCAGTCATCTGCCTTCCCACCCCCTACTCCCCTGCCCCTAAACTTAAAGGTGGGAAAATGTTAATTCCAAGTGTGCATCTCTGATCAGTAGTGCATGCAGTTTAACTCAAACAGCCACAGTGCACAGCAGCTTGAGCTTGGCTTGGTTAATCCCACAGGTTGTACATATGGATGTTAGAGGGAACACAGTGAAGCTCAGTGATGGGACCCAGATAACCTATGACAAATGTCTCATTGCCACTGGTAAGTCTTTACAGTTTTTTCTCTTGTTCCTTGTCTTGTGCCAGGCTTTTTATTACGGTGGCATTTAGCTAGAGATAAATTCTCTAGAGCACTTCTCTTGTGGAGACAGGCTGGGAGAACTGGAGAAGAGAAGGCTGTGGAGAGACCTTAAAGACTCTTCCAGTGCCTAAAGGGGCTTCAAGAGAGCTGCAGAGGGACTTTGAACAAGGGCCTGGAGTGACAGGACAAGGGGAATGGCTTCCCACTGACAGAGGGCAGGGTTAGATGGGATATTGGGAGAAATTCTTCCCTGTGAGGGTGGTGAGGCCCTGGCATGGGTTGCCCAGAAAAGCTGTGGCTGCCCCATCCCTGGAATTGTTCAAGGTTAGGTTGGACAGGACATGGAGCCACCTGGTCTAGTGGAAGGTGTCCCTGCCCATGGCAGAAGGTGGAACTGGATGGGCTTTAAGGTCCCTCCCAACCCAAACCATTTCATGACTCTGTGGTTCTATCAGACAAGTTTCTACAGTAAGTGCAAACTCTTGGGAGAACAGTCACACAGAGGACAGTCATGCAGCCAGCTATGCTGTTGGGTTTTGCACTTGCCTTGCATCATCCAGTTTTTCTGGGATGTTCAAAGTTTTGCCCTGTGATGATTGGGAAGGAGGAAAAGGTGACTTCCCTGGAAGGAACTCCTGTACAGACCAACCTCTGCCTGTGTGGGAGCAGCAAGCAGAACCAGCAGCTCTTGCTCAGGCAGAGCATTGCTCCAGCATTGGCCCCAGCATTTCTGGAGCAGTTCAGGTGGCACTGGCTGTCTCCAGGCATTGGGCAGGGTGTGGGTGTTGGGTCACCTGCTGCTCCCACAGGTCTTCTGTGTTAAAAACACAGGCAGCAGCAGGGATGGAGCATACTGTAACAGTTTGGAAAGCACAGTCAAGATCCAAGGCAGCTTTGCACTGCCTGGATAGCCAGTGCCATGGCCCTGGTATCACTGGTCTCTTTTCTCTCCCTCCTTGTCCCCAGGGGGAACCCCAAGGAACCTGCCCGCCATCGAAAGAGCAGGAAAAGATGTACAGAAAAGGCTGACGCTGTTCCGAAAGGTAATCTCCAGGTGCTGCCAGTCGTGGGGTGAGACTGAATAAATCAGAGCCACTACCACTGTTTTCAGCTTTTAAATTCTTCTACTCTGGCCAGAACAGCCTTGCCTTGGCACTGCTTCTCTCATCTGGATTCCAGGAGTGCACTGGTGGTTCATTCCTTTTCCCGGGCAGGAAACCAGAGTGGAGTCTGCTCAACCTGCTGGCCTCAGGCCTGAGAGCTGTCATAATACATGGGATTATGGGATTTTAGTTTTGGGGTTTTTTTCAAGTTTCCCTCCTATGTGACATTACCTCACCTTCCAAAGTGAATAAAAGACTTGGAAGATGGTCAGTGATCTTCTGAGGTCTGCTGTAGAGTTGCTTTTTGTTGGCAAACTCCCCTTTTCTTGAAAATGTAACCTTCTCCTTAGTCTAGCTCAGGAATAAGAAGGTGTATGAGAATCTTCTGTTCTGTGCTGGACTCCCCCTGAGGTGTGGTCTGCTTGACTGGGAAGGGAAGGATGGATGATGTGAGCTGTTGCATCCTTGTTATACTGGTTGTGCTGTGGGACATTTCAGTTTAGAAGTTTTACTGTAAATGCCCTTGAAATGCAGGAATTTGAGATTTCCTGGTCAGCTAAAAGCTTACACAGAATCCAGGGAGGTTTTTCTGTGCAGCAGGCAAACAGGAGGAAGGACAACACATCTCTTTTTCCAAGCTAGGGAGAGAGTCATTCTCATATCAAAGGGAGAAATTGGAGACAAATACCTTCTGCTGCCATTCCTGTCTAGGATTTGAAATGGGGGTAAATGTTCTTTCAGATCGAGGACTTCCGAAACCTGGAGAAGATTTCAAGAGAAGTCAGGTCCATCACAATTATTGGTGGTGGTTTCCTTGGCAGTGAGCTGGCCTGTGCTCTGGGAAGGAGAGGTGAGTGCGTGTCCTCAGCTGTGACAGACACTGAGTGGAAGCAGTCTGATGTTAGAAACTTCATCCCCAGCTGCTCAGTTTTGCACAGACTCTTTGTTTGCCTGAAGGAAACTGAATGCACGTGTGTTTTGTTGGCTGCACGGCCAAGATTTTCCCAGTTTCTCCCTCATTAACTGCCCAGCAGCCCCTGATCACAGAGGTGGGAGCTCTGCAGGCCAGTGCATGCTGCAAAATTACTTCATCCTCTGAAAAGTCACATTTGTCCTCTGTGCTCAAAGCCACCCTCGGACTAGGATTTCGGGGTTGGAATTGGATGATCTTTAGGGTCCCTTCCAACCCAAAGCATTCCATGATTCTGTGGTGGTGAACAGCTGGATTCTGACTGTCAGTGTGCGAGGAGTGTCTTTTTGGTAATTTTTCCAAGTTTTCTCCAAAATACCAAGCATTTTACCTAAAAGGCTGTTATCTAGAGTTTGCAGGTGTGTATGTGAAACAGTCACTTTGTGACTCCTGGAGGAAGTCTGGGAGCCAGAACTCCCAGATTTGGAGACTTCTGTCAAGCTCCTGGTGTAAAGTGTATATCCTGACACCTGTGCTGCTGCTCTCTATCCCACTGCTCTGTGCTTCCCTTCCAGCACGAACCCGAGGCCTGGAGGTGATCCAGCTGTTTCCAGAGAATGGCAATATGGGCAAAGTCCTGCCTGAATACCTGAGCAACTGGACCACAGAGAAAGTCAGGAGAGGTGAAGCTGCAGAGCAGGGGGTTGGGCCAGTGGCTGCTGTGCAGCTCCTGCTGGTGACATCCAGCTCTGTTCTGTCCCTGGGCTCTGCAAGGTGGCCCAGGTGCAGCACAGAGGAAGTTGCAGCTCAGGCAGCACGGAGCTTCCATGAATCCCTGGCTTCTTGGGAGTTCCTCTGGGAAAGCTGAGCCAACAGGCTTGCTGATGCCAGTGAGGCTTTCCCTGTGGCTATTCCTCCCTGGAATGGTCCCTATGCCCATGCACACACCTGGGTCAGGCCAGGTGCTGTAGTGTATAGCTGCTAAAGCCAGTAAGATCCAAGACACCTTTTTCCATTTGCTGCATTAAGTGCAGAATATTCCTGTGCATTGGGAAGTGGAGTGGGATAGAGGGAGGAGGAGTATCGTTTGGGTGTGGATTGCGGGGCCTGATAACCCACAGGTCTGAGTTACTTTCCTTTTTGGAAGCTGCCTTGTCGGACCTCTAGGTCTGGCTGAGACACAGCAATAGGTAATTGAGTGTCCTTAGTTCCTGAACACCTGTTCTGGGGAATTCTTTTGGCTGTGACCTTGTTATCACATAAGACATGTACTTTGGATTGTTGTTCAAGCAGCTCTCTCAGACTTTCTATCTGGGTTTCTCCTCGTGCTTCCCTCCAGGCTGTACTGGCACAGCTTAGGAGGTCTCTGTCTTGGTTCCTCACCTGGAATCTGTCTGCACCAACCACCTGCTCCAGGTGGGATCTGCCCAGCCCTGAGCAGGCACTGAGGTGTCCTGTGCTTGTTTCCAGAGGGGGTCAATGTCCTGCCCAATGCTGTGGTCACGTCCGTCTCTGTCTCCGGCAACCGGCTGGTAATTAAACTGAAGGATGGCCGGAAGGTAAATAGAAAAGCAGGGAGAGGGTAAAGCTTGCCAGGGGCATGGAGGGAATGAAGTTCCTAATTACAAATTGCCAAACAGGTGGAGACAGATCACATTGTGGCTGCAGTAGGGCTGGAGCCTAACGTGGAATTGGCCAAGTCAGCGGGGCTGGAGGTGGACTCGGACTTCGGGGGGTTCCGTGTGAACGCGGAGCTGCAGGCACGCTCCAACATCTGGGTGGTGAGTGTGGGCACAGCTTTCCGGCTCTGCTGATGTAGCAACTGGGGACACATGAAGTTGTGGGGCTGGTGCACTTGGATGAGGTGAAAAAGAGTGAGTAAAGGAGTAAGGAGAGCGGTTGTAGTGCAGGCCTGGAGCCTGGTCAGGCACTGGTGCCTCGTTGCCATGGTAACCACAGCGAGTTTGGAATATTTATGCTGTGTAAGAGGAGTTGGGGTAACCTAAAGATAGCCTGGATCGCTTGCTTGCGTAAGAGTCCCTTGGTGGGCGTAGTGACTTTTTGATTCCTCTGGAAAACGTACCTCATTCTGCCTTATTTTTCCAAAGATCGATAAAAAAGTGCTGAGAAACTGGGAGTTGCGTAGCCCAGGGAGTGGGACAAGGTAGTGGTGGTGTTTGGGGCTTGTCAGAAAAATGCAGTTCCTTGTTCCATTTGTTCTCTCCCCGGCGTTTCTTTGGGCACTAATCAAAGCTGTTGCTGTCAGTGTTTGGTGCTCACTGGGTGATTCTCTTTAAGGCAGGGGATGCTGCCTGTTTCTACGACATTAAACTGGGCCGGAGACGTGTGGAGCACCACGATCACGCCGTGGTGAGCGGGAGACTGGCTGGAGAAAACATGACTGGAGCTGCAAAGCCCTACTGGCACCAGTCCATGTTCTGGTAATGTTCCTTTCTTCCTCTGGGGTTCCTTGTTTGGCCACGTTGCAGGAGCTCGGACAGATACACCTTGGGAAGTGTCTTTTTCCCAAGAGAAGTGAAACCACCTCAGCAAACGCCTTGTACAGCTTCATGTTCCCAGAACTCAGGGAAGGGGAGATGTTTGAGTATTCTCTGCTCTGCCCTCACCTCTCTGAAGTGTTTACCCTTCCTGTAGGTTCCAGTTTGTCATAGTCCCGTTCTGCAGAGCATGGAGCAATAAAGAGCAGCCCTGTCCTCAGAGCAGGCTGATTTACAGGTTGAATTCAGCAGCAGCTTTTCTGTCATGAGTATGTGATGTTCCCCAGCAAAATCTGTTGGTTTCAGTTGTGTTGCTGAACTGATGCTTTAGTAGCAAAGTGTTGCTGCATCCAGGTGTACCTGAAAGGTTGTTTTCCAGAGAGAGGTATCAAGAAAATGGGCAATTTTGCTTTATCTTCCTGAAGTTCTTTTTGAAGCAAAGCGAAACAAAACGGAACAAACTTCACAAAAAAATTAAAATCCCAAAGGCTTAGTTAGTTCAAGGTAAAGTTAACAGGATTTTAAGTATAGGGAAAAGAGTTCTAGTTTTCTCAGAGAAATCCCTTCAAAAATAGGTATTTATGACCTGAACTCTTGATCTGTCCTGCCTGGGTTCTGGGCCCAGAGCATTTCTCACTTCACTTTTAAACAAGATCCATAGAGCCAGAGAATCACTGAGGTTGGAAAAAATTCAGAGATAATGGAGTGCAGCCAAGGACACAGAACCATTTATTTCCCAGGTGTTTTTTCCTCAGGATGCTCTTGGCCACAACCAGATGCAGGTGAAGGAGGGCTGTTTGTTGCAGCTCTTTGTTGGCAGGTGTCACTCTGGCTTTGCCAGCCTTCCTTCTCCTGTGCTGAAAAGCTGGGAAATGGCAGGAACTCCTCATGCACTATGTTCAGGACTCCATAGCAGCCTTCCAGTATCTGAAGGGGCTACAAGGAAGCTGGAGAGGGACTCTTAGGAACTGGAGTGACAAGGCAAGGCGGAATGTGGCTTCAAACTGACCAAGGGGAAATTTAGGTTGGATATATGGAAGAAATTATTCCCTGTGAGGGTGGGGAGGCCCTGGCACAGGTTGCCCAGAGAAGCTGTGGCTGCCCCATCCCTGGAAGTGTTCCAGGCCAGGTTGGACAGGACTTGGAGCAATCTGGTCTAGTGGAAGGTGTTCCTGCCCATGGCAGGGGCATGGAATGAGATGAGCTTTAAGGTCCCTCCCAACCCAAACTACTCTGATCCTGCCTGAACTCTGACTGATCACTGCTGGAAGCCTGCTCTGGTCAGCTGGCATGTTACTGGAATTCCTTGCAGCAACCTCAGTCTGTGCTGGAGGATTCCGGCTGGGAAGGTCGTGATGTACATAGATCCAAACTGTTTTGTGGTGCATCTGTTCCCTCAGCATCCTGGGGAACAGTTGAGACACCTGGAACTTACAGGTCCCAAACCACAGCTGCTTTGTCTCCTAACTGCACCCCGGTTCAGATCCAGGTGCCCAGTTCAAGGAGGTGTTAGGACAAAGTGTTCTTCTCTTTAGTTTTTAAATTCTCTGAAATATACACTAAATAATTGTTCATGCTCCCAAGCCTGGTGTGGATAACAGCCATTGCCAGAAGCTGCCACGCAGGAAGCAGCCCTGAAGGATTTCAGAGCTTTGATCAGTGAACTGGTTTTTCTGAAGCTGTTGGCCTTGGCCTTGCTGTGTCTTGACTCCTTGTTCCTCCTCTGTGTGCAGAGCAGACACGGTATGTCAGTCACTCTGTGTCCACAATTGCCCACACCACACTGGCAGTAAGGATTTGAGGATGGATGGGTGGAATTGCCTTGGATTTGTCTCACCAGTGCTACAAATTGCCTTATTTCCACTTGATTCCTAGGAGTGATCTGGGCCCCAACGTGGGGTATGAAGCCATTGGCCTTGTGGACAGCAGTTTGCCAACAGTCGGAGTCTTCGCGAAAGCGACAGCGAAGGACACGCCAAAAAGTGCGACAGAGCAGTCAGGTAAGGCCCAGGTGTGCTGGGGGGCCTGCAGGTGTTGGTGTGGACACACACACTCAGTCTGACCTCTCAGAGCACAAGGAGACTGCTCCCTTTCTAGACCAACCTTTAAAGGCTGTATTTGATATTAAGATGTGCTTAAACCACAACATTCCTCCAAGAAGCCATCAGGTAACTCACCTACTGACATGCAGACTTTCCCAGTCAAGCTTGATCTCCTCCACAGCAATAAAATGATCAGTCTGGGACAAGAGAGACTTTAGATCCAAGCACATTTACTTTGTATTCACTGCCTGGAAGAAGCAGACTTTGCTGTCCTAGGCACTTGGGGGTGGAAGTCGGGAATTGTCGGTGTTGTGCTCCAGGCTGGGATTGTTTCATCCTTGTGTTAATGAGACTTAACTTTTGGGGGACACGTCTCTTGAGTTTGTTCTTATCATCACATGTCCTGCCCTGGGTGTGTGACACCTCATGTCTCTGCCTCATAGGGACTGGAATTCGATCTGAGAGCGAAACGGAAGCGGAAGCCTCAGAAGTTCACATCTCTCAAAGCTCTTCACCGACACCTCAAGTCCCAAAGCAAGGAGAAGATTACGGCAAAGGTGTCATTTTCTACCTCAGGGATAAAGTCGTGGTGGGAATCGTGTTGTGGAACATCTTCAACAGGATGCCCATTGCTCGGAAGGTCAGTGCAGGATGAGGATGATGGACAGTGGGGCTTTATAGAGCAGGGATTTCCTTGTGGAAAAATCAATCTGCCAATCCAGAGTGAGGATAAATAAATGCAGATGCTCTGTCTGACGCAGAGCTGGGCAGTATTCAATTCACCCTGTCCTGGGTGAATTAGGGGAGCTGTCCTTGTGCTTTTTTGCATGTGTGTGCAAAATTTTTACAGAAATAACTCAGATCAGGTGTGTGCTCCAAGCCTTGCCTTCGCATGGCTGAAATTCCAGGCTTATACTAAGTAGAGGCTGGAATCACAGTGATGGAGCATGAGTGAAATGTCCCATCTTTGTGCTGCTTTGTCCAATGTCCAAGTGCCTGAAACAGTCTCAAATATCGTCCCAGAAACAGCCACAGAGTCAGGGCTGGGACAGCCCTGAGAGGTGCTCAGTGTGTCTCCACCCCTATGGTCTGTCTCAGTCCTCCCAGGTCAGCTCAGCCAGGCCGAGGTCAGGTTTTAACACCTTTGGAAAATTTCAGTAGTTTAAACTATGGGAGTGATCCCACACTATCCCCAGGTGATCTCTCCCAGAACGAACTATTCATGGTAAAAGTTTTTGAAATCTAGTCTGAATCCTTTATGATGCAGTTGAAACCTGTTGCTTCTCCCATCCCCATGGAAGGGAGATCCTTTCTTTCTTTCCTTCCTTCCCTTAGCAGCCTTTCCCCTAAATCTGAATGTACAGGGTCCTTGGCCTCTTTGTCTTGTCTAAAAGCTGCAGGTTCAAGCCAGGTATCCTGGCTCTGAGACAGTGCCAGGCTCACCTTCACAGAGCTGATCACTTTTTGAAGACACTTGTTCTCCCCAGCTGTAAAGGAAAACCCAGAAACAAATCCCTCAGGGACAGGGAGGTTGGTTTTCCAGCTGTTCCTGTAGGCAGGTGCTGGTACGTTTAAGAGTCCCATGTGAATTTGGGTGCAGAAAGTGCTGTCATGTTGTGGCTGTCTCAGTCTGGTGCTTCAGAGAGGATCCAAGGAGTTCCTGGCACTGGCTGTGACAGTCCTGCAGCACTGGCTGTTTATAGGATGTGCAGGATTTAATGCCTTGTCCTTCCTCCAGATTATCAAAGATGGGGAGGAGCACGAGGACCTCAATGAAGTAGCAAAGCTCTTCAACATCCACGAAGACTGAACTCTGTAAGGGGAACATGGCACTAGGAGTGAGAGGGCTGCTGGCTGTGTGCATCCCTTCACCTCGGACAGCTTCCTTGGAGCACTTGGGAATATTCCACTCACCTGAGCCCAGTGTTTGCACCAATAAAGTCAGATTGTTCTAGTCACCTGCTTCTTCCTGCACCGCTGCCTGGCCAGTGAGGAAAGGGGACTTTGCTGCCCACTGGGCTCAGGTTTTCCTTGTATCAGTCTTGGAGAAGCCTGCAGAGCTCCCTCTTTCCCTGCAGTGATTCCCAGCTGGGAGTGGGCAGGAGTTCAGCCCCACCCGTGCCTCAGGTGCTTCAGCTCCCGGCTGGGGCTCTGCGGTCCTCACTCCACAGTGCCTGTGTCTGCAGCTGGACAGCCCCAGCCCACACCCTGTCTCCCCACAGCTGGCTTTGCCCACAACAACGAGCTTGGAGAGCCTGCTGGGAAAGCTGCTGCCATTGGGATCCTTCCCAGGCACCACATCACACAATCTGGGGTGTCACTCCTTGTTGGTGATCCCCTCCCCACTATGCCCAAGGTGTCACTGCTGGTCCCCATGCACAGGTTACCTGGGTGAGGGAATACAGGTGTGACAAGAGCTGGCACCAGGTGCCTCTTGGGCTCTGAGGACAGGGCTAGGAAGGGCAGGGGTGGAGCCACACTGTCCCACAGAGCAGCCACCTCGTGACACCTACATCTCACAGGAGCCCTGGAAAACCTGGAGGAGCCAAAGAGCTCCCTGGGCCTGAACTGAACATTCCACCACCTGGGTGGTGTCAGCACGGAGGAGGTACCACTGTTCTGCAGTGCAGGCTGCAGGGGGGATCCCCACACGCTCCCAAAAGGTGCCAAGAGTAGCCCTGGGGGATCTCTGTAGTGGAAGGGGCTGCTCGGGGCGGGGCCTCTGCGAGCGGAATGGGGTGTGGGGGTGCTGCCCTATGCCCGGTTCCACCCAGTTCTGGGCATGGGCATTTCTGTGATGTGGTGGTTTGACCCTGGATGGATGCCAGGTACCCAACAAAGCTACACCATCACTTCCCTCCACTGCTGGACAGGGCAGAGAAAATGCAACAGAAGGTTCATGAGTTAAGGACAGGGAGAGGTCACTCGAGGTGATTCAGACTCTGACTTGGGAAATAAGTTACCCATCGCAATCAGAACAGGATGATGGCAAGTAAAACAAATCTTAAAAACATTTTCCCCACACTTCTCCCTCTTTCCCAGGCTTTCCCTCCTCCTTCCCAGCAGCGCAGGGTGATGGGAAGGGGCTCATGGTCAGTTCACAACACATTGTTTCTGCTCCTGTTTGTGGAGATGGAATCCTTCCCCTGCTCCCAGGGTGGGGTACCTCCCACAGGAGACAGTTCTCCATGAGCTGCTCCAGCATGGGTCCCTTTCCACAGGGTCAGTCCTTCAGGAACTGATCCAGCATGGGTCCCCCACAGGGTCACAAGTCCTACCAGCAAACCTGCTCCAGTGTGGGATCCTCTCTCCATGGGCCTGCAGGTCCCTGCCAGGACCCTGCTCCAGCATGGCCTTCCCATGGGTTTACAGCTCTCTCTCGGGCATCCCCCTGCTCCTTGTGGGCTCCTCCCTGGGCTGCAGGTGGATCTCTGCACCCCTTGGCCCTCCATGGGCTGCAGGGGCACAGCTACCCCACCATGGTCTGCCCCATGGGCTGCAGGGGAACCTCGGCTCTGGTGCTTAGAGCACCTCCTGCCTCTCCTTCTGCACTGCCCTGGGGGTCTGCAGGGCTGTTTCTCTCCCATATTCACACTCCACTCTTCTTGGGACCCAATTCCATCTGTGCAGTAACTTTTTCTTCCTCCTTAAATCCCTTATCCCCAAGGTGTCACTGCCATCTCTGATGGGCTCGGCCTTGTCCAGTGGCAGGTCTGTCCTGGAGCTGCTGGAACTGGCTCTGACAGACACAGAGGAAGCTTCTCACTGTAGTTTCCTCCCACCCCTCTAGCAAAAGCTGGCCATGCAAACCCAACACGCCTGGCAACTGCCCTGGGTGATGCAGGGGCTCAGAGGGCCCAGGGGCCATTGTGACAGTGGGGCCTGATGGCACCAAGGATCCACTGTGACACTGCAGGGCCTCATGGCATGAAGGAAGGTGCCCTTGCGACACTGCAGGGCCCTGCCCTGCCCTGCCCATGGGGTGCCTAAGGAGCCCCCCAGGGTGCCCACTCTAGCAGAGCAGAACACCTTGCTCGGGAGGCAACAGCTCTCTTCCTTCTCTCACCTGCAGAGAAGGAACCATGGAGAAGAGGAACACCAACCTGCTCCCCAAAGAGGGGCACCAGCTGAGAGACAGGACAGGGGGCAGAGGCCAGAGGTGGGATGGTGCCAGTCGTGCCAACACTGTGCCAAAGCAGCCGCCTCCATTCCCGTCCTCCGGCCTGCACCAGCGGCAGCCTCAGGACAGCCAGGGCCAGTCCCTCCATGAGAACACGCTGTCCTCGCCCTCCAGCACGCTGAGCTCCAGGAGCATCAGGAGCCCTTCCAGCCTGGCCAAGGGGGCACAGGGCCAAGGGCCACAGTGGTGCGGGACCTGTCCTGGCCGTCCCTTGCTCCCGGCCCGCAGCACCGCCGCCCGCAGCCAGCGCCGGCGGGTCAAGAGCTGCTGGGCCTGCAGTGGGGTGGTGGGGCTGGAGCCCCAGCAGCAGGACAAGGACCACGCATGGTCAGATGAGGCTCCCCTTGTGCCTCAGGGCTGCGGACACAATATCTCCCGCATCTCTGTCCCAGCAGCAGCTGCTGGGAGGAGCCAGGCCAGCCCTGCCAATCCCCCTCTCCCCTTTCACGCCTACAAGGGGAAATCAACCCCCGGCCCGCGGCGAGAGGTCTCTCACTGTGTCAAGCAGGAAACCCAGCCTGAGACCCCAGCACAACAGGCAGATTCAGCTGTTCCTAAACACGCTGAGCAGGAAACCCACTCAAAGACCCCCCAACAAGGGGTGGATTCAGCTGTTCCTCAACATGCTGAGCAGGAGACACAGACAGAGGAGCAAACTTCAGCTGCTCCCCTCTTGGTTGACCAGGAGACACAGACTGAAACTCTAGCACAAGAAGAGGAGATTTCATCTGCTCCTCAACTCGTTGACCAGGAGACACAGATCGAGTCCCCGGTCTCACGCAGCCCCTCAACGCTCAGCTCAGCCCTCTCCACCACAGAGCTCTGCTCTGCTCCCGGGGCTGGTCGGCAGCGGCTCCCCCCGTTCCGGAGTGCGCTCGGGTCTCTGCGCGGGGCGTTGCGGTGCCCCTGCCTGGCGGGACAGCCCCAGCGCGGTGCCCGGCGGGTCCCCGGGGACGGCTGCTGCTCCGAGCCGGTGCAGCATCCCCAGGGCGGCACGGCGGGGACGGGGGCAGGGGCGGCACCGCAGGCGTTCCCCGCCGCCGAGGACACCGAGCCGCCACCGTACTCGTGGCCGTGGCTCATCGAGACGAGTCTGTGACTGGCCACGGCGACTGTTAATAAAAGGTTTCGCCTATCCCATCGTGCTCGCCAGTGCCTGGTCCATCGGGAGGAAGGCGGGTGCAGGGAAGGCCCGTGCCGGGAGGCCCCTGTGCTCCTTCAGCTAAGCAGAGCCCGTGCCCTTGGCCTCTCCCCTGCCTTCCGGTGCTCCAGCTCCTCTGGCTCAGATCCCTGGGCTTGGGGCTGGCGGCCAGCCCTCAGCCTGGCTGAATCCCTTCAGGTCCCTCCCTTCCACCCGCCTGCCTACGAGAGAACATTTCAGACCATAAATTTGGTGAGTTTTCCCTAATCCTGCTCTCCCCTGCACCTCTTTGACCTCAGGAGGAAAATCCTCAGTATGGTGGGGGTAGGAGCATGAGCCTCTCTCCCTTCTGTTTGGGACCCTCCTTGACTGCTCTGGTGCTAAGAGCAGTGGAAGCAGCACTGTACCCCCTTGGGGAGTTAATCCTTGGTGGTGCCCGGGCAAAGCTTTCCTCCAAAGCTTTCCTTCCAAAGCTTACCCCCATCAGGGAGTAGTACCATTAACAAGGAAAAATAGTTACAAAGTCCCCGAAGAGCCTCTGAGCTCCCTCTGCTCCCGCAGGGGTGAATGAAGCCAGACAGGGACTGGCTGCCCCACGGATGGGGCTGAGGGGGTACTGAGGGCAGACAGAGCTACCCAGCCATCAGTGGTGGCATCTGGGCACGGCCAGGCTTGGCTGCAGAGCTCCCATCACCAGGGTCAGGCAGGAGCCAGCAGAGTGCCCCCCAAGTTTTGCTGGCTCAACACTGTGCAGAGACATGGACCCTGCAGATCCCACAGCCAACCTTCGCCCTTCACTGAGCCACAGGCTCGAGCTGACACACGTGGAAACCTGCCCAGACACAGGACACAGAAGAAAGGGCAGGAGACATTGGGCCTGATGCAGGTTTTTTCTGTACATCAGTGTTTTTGACACCACAGCCTGTTGCTGCATATAATAAAACAGAAATCAGAAAGAGCAACCAGAATACACACCCAAAGGCAAAAAACCCTCGGCTTAAAGAAGGTGCTGCCGGGCCCCCAGGGGGAGGCTGGCAGTGAGGGTCCAAGGGGGGGACACGCCTGCCCTGGCTGGGGAGAAACACAACACAAAAAAACGAACCAACAAAAAGAAACCCACCTAAGGCTCCCGCTGGGGAGCGGGGGGAGCCAGAAATCCCCCGATTGTCCCGTCCTCAGTCCTGTTAGCACCTGTACAATAAAACTGTACCGGCCTCGGAGCGGAGCAGCCTGCCCGTGCCTGCTCCCTCCCGGAGAGATGCTCCCGGGGACACCGGCAGGGAGCGGGGCAAGGAGGGGGCTTCTGCCGTAGAGATAGACCCTGGGGCAGGGGGACAAGCTGCCAAAGCGTGGGGTGTGCTGGGGGCCGCAGGCTGCCCCTGCCCGAGCGGCAGCTGCCTGGAACGGGGAGCAGCAGCACGAATGAGATGGAGGAAAGAGCCCGGGAGAGGATGGAGCAGCGGGGCTGGCTCCCGGCTGGGGCTGAGCGCCGGCAGCAGGAGCCAGCTCCAAAGCCAAGGGAAGGGGCTGTCCCCAGGCTGCAAGGTCCAGGACCCTCTGGGTCTGGCCAGCCTCGGGGTGCGCTGGAGAGGGGCTGGGGGACGGCCTCATCCCCTGGCCCGGAGCTCACCATCACAGTGATACAGACTCAGCAAAAACAAAAAAAACATTACAAATTAAATACTAATTAAATAAATACTATGGAAGACATTGGGGTGGGGGGGCAAACGGAGAGGCGCAGTTCCTGGGGGTCCAGCGGGGAGGGGCAGTGGCTCCCACCACCCCTCGCTGCCCCGTGAGCCCCATGGAGGGGGCTCCATCACCCACTGGGGCTGGATGGGGTGGCGCCGGCAGCGACTGCCACTGCTCATGGCCAAGGGATCCCGGGAAGTCCTTGGAGGCCAGGGTCCTCCCTCCCCAGCTGCAGGAGACCCTGAGGAGAGGAGGAGTGGCTGCCCAAAAACTCGGGTCCCTGCTGCTGGCGCTGAGAGAGCTGCTTCCCCTTGGTCCTTATTATTGCCTCGTGATGCCGGGAGCGACGCGTCCCCGTCAGCTGCTCCAGGCCTGGTACTCCACCGCTGAGCCCAGCAGCTGCAGCAGCTCGGGCTCGTACTGCACCAGCTCCACAGTCTCTGCTGTGTCCGGCGCTGGCTCGGGGCTTGCCGGCACCTCCTCCTGCGCCAGCACCTGGCTCAGGGACACCTGGCGTTGGAACTCTGCCCGGGGCAGTGTGGTGATCTCCAACTGCGGGAAGCGGGCCTGGAATATGCGGGAGGACAGCTTCAGCCGCTTGAGCACGTCTGAGAAGAGGAACCAGTTGCAGGGCCTGAGAGGACAGCAAGAGGATGGTGGGTTAGGGGTGGAGAGGGCTGCAGGCACAGTGCCCACCTCCCAGGGAGGAGAAAGGGCAGCTTTGTGACAGACACGGCACAGGGGCACCCATGGCAGCAGGATGTGCCTGCCCACGGAGCAGGACTGCGTGGGGGGAGCCCTGATGAGCCTCTCCTGCTCCCTAACAACATTCCAGGCTGCCCCAAGCGAGGCAGCGCTGCTTCCCCAACATTCCCAGCACCACAGCCACAACTTCCCCTCTTGCTCAGAGAAGCTATGGCTGCCCCATCCCTGGAAGTGTCCAAGGCTAGGTTGCACAGGGCTTGGAGCAACCTGGGATAGTGCAAGGCGGATGGCAGGGGGTTGGAATGGGATGAGCTTTGAGGCCCTTCCCAACACAAACCATTCTGGGATTCTGTGATGATTCTGTGAAAATAACCGCCTGAGATACACAAACTGCTCTTCACCCTGTTGGAATGACTGACATGCTGGACATGCTGCCGCCTGTGCCGAGACTGGGGCCACCCATGGTACTGCTCTCTGCTCCAGGGAAGGATACTTACCCCCGGGAGACGGACACTTGGAGGTTGTAGCTGGGAAGCAGTGGCTTGTCTGAGAATTCAAACATGAAGTTGTCTGCTTCTTGCTCCTCTTCCTCCTGGTCTGAACTCCCCGGAGGGTTGAGCAGAAGGTCGCAGCCAATGGTGTCCTTCCCCTCTGCAACAGGCAGGACAGAGGTTGGCACCGCTCACAGTCACACACCAGCCAGTGCTGGCACTCCCTGGGGATGGCTCTGGCCACCGCCACAACCCCATGAGCACCTTCCCACAACACCCCAGCAGACAAATGTGAGCTGTGTCCCTCCTGCTCTCCCCCACCCCTTGTCCCAGAGGCGCATGGAGTGAGTGCTGTCTGCTCTGCATGGTGAGACTCTGCTCGCTGACCAGGTCACGTGGAAAGGAGATCCCAAGTCATGGCAGGAACCTCAGGTGTGCTGTGATCCCACAGGTGGGACAAGGCACAATCTGCACCATGAGCTACCCCACTGGCAGACTCCAGACTCTCCCTGAGCTGGCCTTGGCCCCTCTGCCATGCCAGCACAGCCCTCCTCAGCCTGGAAGAGCCTGGAACAGTGAGGTAGGAGGTGGATGTAGAGAAGCTTTGCCTGCATAGGCCCTCCTGAGGAAGGCATAGCAAGTGCTCTGCTCAAGAGCTTCTCCACCCAGATCCCACCCTCAGAACCTCCAGAACGTGATCCAGAGGAGCCAGCACCTGTGTCCCAGGAAGGACAGCAGAGCTGTGCCAACAAAGACTAATTCAATCAAGCAAACATGAGGGGAAATTTAGGTTAGATATACAGAAGAAATTCCTCTCCGTGAGGGTGGTGAGACCCTGGCACAGGTTGCCCAGAGAAGTTGTAGCTGCCCCATTCCTGGAAGTGTCCAAGGCCAGGCTGGACAGGGCTTGGAGAAACCTGGTCCAGTGGAAGGTGTCCCTGCCCATGGCAGGGGGGTGGAACTAAATCGTCTTTAAGGTCCCTTCCAACCCAAACCATTCCATGATTCTATGACTTAGAGAATCCACCCTGATGATAAAAGCTGGCAATTCCAGGAAGTACCTGAGCTCCAGCAGGGCCTGAGTCCAGAGGAGATGGAGAACAGCACGCTGGATCCATAAGCCATTTAAAGACAGTTAAATTTCTTATTTACCAATCTGAAAAGCTCCTGTTGAAAAGGAGCTTGCTGCCAGGATTTTATTATTAAGAGGTATGAATAGTCTTGGTTTTGCAGAGTGGTTTTGTACCAGTGAGATAATACCGGATAACTCCAAAATAGAGTTTAGATTCTATAGAGAGCAGCCAGACCCAATGTGCTAGTGAGCAAATAAACCAATCATGTAAAAGTTCAACACCACACATGAGAGAAAAGGCTGCAAAAAAAAAATAATCTTATGGTTGCTCCACAAGGAAACTCCACACACCAGACTGCTCACCCGGCACGGATGGGATTCCAATAGAGGAACAACAGCAGATGACAGGAGACACTGGTTCAGGCAGGGTCTCAGAGAAAAACAGAGTCATTTATTAGTGCTGCCAAGGGAAAAAAAATCCCTAAGAAACAGAAAAGCAGAGTGCTGAAATCGTCAGAATTCACTGTAGAATAGGACAAAAATAAGTGACACGGGTATTGATCCGATGTCGCTGCTGGCAAAGCTCAGATGCTAGCACTGAAAAACCTCAAGTTTCTTGAGTAACCCAGGAAAAAAAGAATTAAATGCATTTAAAGTGGCAAAAATAGGGCCCAATGTCTGTCCTGAAAGCTCAGTCCTGTCTGTCAGGAGAGCGAAGGCTGGGACAAGGACAGGAACATCCTGTACCACCACAGGAGACAATCAGGCACAACAATGCCTGTCCCAGGTGGAGACAAACCCCAGAGTGGGACTTGGTGTCTGGAGCTCCAGCAGCACTAAGTCCAGGACACTGATGACTTTTCCACACTCGGACCTCAGAGATCCCACACCCTGGCTTCCCTCATTATCCTTCTGCCCCCAGAGATTTGCAGACTTCAAGGAAAATGCGGACAACATTCCTGCCTCAAAAAACAGCAACAGCTCAAGCAGGACCTGGGATTTCTCCTCCAAACTAAGGGATGAGCAGTGGAGCTGATGGAAAGGGAGACTCCAAAGGGATGATCCAGGAGGAGCTGTTTGCTGCCTGTGACAACTGGGAGCAGCTCGGTTATTCCAGAGCAGAACCTGCCTTGGGCTGTACCCACTCCAGGTGACCCGAGGTGACTGCTGAGGTACCTAGCCAAAAAGGGCCATTTCAGGACACCCAGCAAACATGGTGTAAAGAAACCAGCCCCATGTTTCACACTCGGGCATCCTGCTTTTCCTGCTGCTCTGGCAGCATCCGGTGGCAGCGCCTGGCAGAGCGCAGGTGACTCAGGGTGACACCGCCACTGCACCACTGCTGTAAGCTGATCTCAGGAGGATGGCAAGGAAGGTCCCTTCCTGTGCTTGCTGGAAACAGACCTGGCAGGGTAAGGGATCACTTCCCAGATGGGTTAGTTCCTGCCTTGCCAGGCAGCCTCCCAAAGGCAGCACGGGGAATGCTTCGTGGATGGGGCAGAAGGAGGAATGGCGTGCCTGGCCATCGGACAGCAGCATGGCACAGCTCCATTTTGGGATCTCCCTGAGCCAGAGATGGAAATACGCCACAAGCAACACAAAAGTCTTTCTGCAGCTGACATTTCCCCAGGGATTCATCGCCCCCACGTATGGAAGAACCTCTGTTCTCCACAGGGGTACCTGTTAAAGCCTGGCGCACCAGAGGTGTGAACACCGGCCCAACCAACACTGGAAGGAACTTTCCACTACAGCAAGGATGAAATGATGCTTCCAGGGAAGGGTAGAGGCAGATCAGTGTGGAATTTGTCTGGCTTGTTAACAGCTTCGGGTTGCCCATGAGAGAGGGAAAACCTGGCAGATAGCACCATGTGAGTCACAGGGACCCAGCAGAGACACATCCACAGCAGCCAGGACTCAGTGTGAAGTCCCACTGGAAGAGGCTGGATGTGTATCACAGAGGTGGTGGTCTTTCACCACTCTCAAATAAAGAAATACTCTGAAAAGCTCAATGGAGGTCCAGGGGCAGGAAAAGAAGTGCAGTCCCCAACCCATGTGTTTCCATGTGTTAGCCAAGGATCCAAATAAGGCCCTTTGAGCAGTGGACTGCCATCTGTGGCATCCCAGTCCCTCTCCACCTCCAAGGAACACCTAAAGAGTCAGTGATGGTTTGCTTACTGAAGAAACAATACCTTTTTTTTTGCCTACAGGGGTGGAAAACAGAAATGTGGGAAGACAGCAGCCTACAGACTAAGACAAGAGCTTCCAGAGGAAAGGACACAAGCAGATACCAGAAGTCAAGCACAAAGCTCTCTGGGCAACCAGGAACTCAGTAGTGACCAAAGAGAGCCAAACTCTCCTACCCACGAATTCACACACCATTTTCTTTTCTTATTTATGAGAGAAATCCAAATGTGAATCAGTGATAAATCAAAAAGAGTAATATCTTTAAAAATATCACCAAGAATAGCTATTTTTCCTTCATAAAGGCTTGCGAGAGCTTCAAGAGTAAGAAAATTCATGGAAGGAGGTTGAGGTTTCAGCTGTTTCCTTGACAGGCCTGAGGTGCAACAGCCTACAAACAGTGCTCTTAGGAGTGCTAGTGCTTCTCTTGTTCCAGAATGGAGACATCAGGGTCCTCCAAGGATAAGTCCTCTACCAAGAGCACTCTCCTGAATGTATCAGATTTATCTTGTTTCTAGAAAGATGTTGGAAACAATGAAGGTGAGCAACTAAAATCAACAAGCAGCCTTTCAGCCTGCCAGAGGCTGGAGGGACTCCAGTGTGCCACAGGCAGCTGCCAGATCCAGAACATCTTCCATTGCAAGCACAGTTTTCAGGACATTATAAAAAAGGCAAAAGTCAGGCCTTCACTGGGAAATGCCTGGTGTTGTAAGAAGAGGACCTCCCCTGGATAAACACTTTCCTTCCAAAGCAGAGGAGAGGGATGGGCAGCTCTGGGAACCATGGAAGTTCAAGACTTCTACAGCTTGAAGGAATGAGTATATCCTTCACTTTCCTTGGGTTTACCTTGGTGACTGGTTAGCAAGGGAGCAACAAGAACTGCCATGAGAATGACATGCACTGGGATTGATATCCAAAGACCCTCAGGAATTACCAGCAGCACTTCGGAGCCCAGTCCTGCACTTGGAGGGATGCTCATATGCAGTTTCCCAAAGAAAAAGTCCCTTTCAGGAGCAACTCCCAGCATGTAACACCACAGAAAAATCTCTATCCAAGGTGTGAGTGGGGAGGGATGTGGACAAACCTGAGGGATTGACATGTTGTTACCTGGCATCACCTCCTGCTCTGCTGCTGTCAGTGACCCGGCCCAGACTGCACTCACCTAGCACAGAGCTGCTGTAGAAGTCCCAGGCTGTCCGAGGGTCTCCGTCGGAGCGGCCCTGGAGATCCGACAGGTAATCTAGACAGGGAGAAATGAGAGGGTTAATGGACCAAAGCACAGTCCTGGAGTGCATATCCACTGATCCAGGGGGAGCTGCTCTACCCCTGCTGCTTTTCCCACTTGGGCAAAGGCTGAACCATGACTTGCAGGAAGGGTGTCCCTGCTCAGGAGAGGACATCACCCTAGGCCCCAGATCAGGAAATGGGAGCTGAAAAAGGAAAACAACTGACAACGTCAAATGGCTTAGGATGGTTTTAGGGTGGTCCTGAACTCCAAATCAGCCCCCCAACACCTGCGTGTGGAGTTGAGCCTGAAGGAGCTCAGTGGGCAAACAGGTTTTTTTGACACTGGAGATTTTCTGTCTTGTCTGTTCCTGGGGACAACCACTACTCTGGCTGTCCCTTCTGTTGGGGAGAAGCCACAACACCCATCTTGCATGTACACAAAGGGCACCGAATGTGGCCACAGGGAACCAAAATGACCCTTTCTGCCAGCAGCAGCATTTGGGCAGCACTGCTTTTGCACAGAAGACAGCATTATTTGGCAGCAAAAATATGTTCACTTAGGTTGGGCAGTAGAACCAGGGACTATCTCCATGCAGAGCACTGTCTTTAGCTGTGTGACCACAGCACGGTCACCTCCTCGCACACTGAAGACTGAAAAGTGACTTGTACCTTACATAGGAAACAGATAAAACTCCGCAGTTAAAGTTTCGGTGGTATGCTTGTGTGACAGGACAGAGCTAAAATGATGAGTCACCTGCTGCTCAAGCCCTTTGACACCCAGATTTGGGCCTGCATGCTGCCAGAAGGGAAGGACGGGAGCACTGCCACCCCCATGCCCGGCACCTACCACAGAGGAAGCGCTTCATCACGTCGCTGGTGGCCAATTTCACTGCTGTCTGCCCAGAGTACGTGGCCAGAGTGGGATCAGCACCATAGGAAAGTAGAAGCCACATGGTTTCCAGGTTGTCATTCGCTACTGCATCATGGACAGGCCTGCAAGGAAGGAAGCAGAAAGAGACGGGGCGTTCGCTAAGGAAGCACTGGTTTGGGTTAGGACCAATTTAGTGATGACTGACAGCTCCTCCCGAAGAACCTGCCCTTGCCCAGGCGTGCCCCTCACCTGGTGCCGTCCTGGGCGCTGCAGTTCACGTTGGCGCCGTGCTCCAGCAGGATGTGCAGGATGTCGATCCAGCCGCGCGCGCAGGCCTCGTGCAGGGCCGTGTACCCCGCGTTGTCGCGGTGGTTCACGTCGCTGCTCTTCTTCTGCAGGCAGTACAGCACCACGTCCTGCGCCAACGAGAGCACGGCGGCCGTCACACAGCGGCCCGGGGGGGCGCAGGGAGGCACAGGGCAGGGGGGCACCAGCAGCACTCACCTTGTAGCCCAGGCGAGCCGCTCGCTGCAGGAGGGTCTCCCCCGCGTTCTTGTTCACGATCAGCCGCCGAGCTCCAGGAGGAACGCTCTGGACTGTGGGCGGTTCCGGGGAGCTCCCTGGGCTGACCCGATGGGACTTACAAAGTGTCCACAAGTCCTGAGGCTTCTTTGGAGAGCATGTTTTGGGCTGGTTGCAGCAGCCCTTCCCCTGGGAAAGGAAGGAATACAACTCCTTGACACATGACTCACAGGAGTCCCCTTCTCCCTCTTCTGCTCACGTTTTCCCCTCATCCCTCCAAGCCATACCTTCCCCTCATCACAGATCCCTGCCAGGTGTTTGGTTTTGCATTTGCGTTTTCCTGATGGTTTCTCCAGCTCTTCTTGGACGGGAGAGCTGTCAGAGTGCTCCAGGAAGAAGCCATTCCGAAAGTCTGTGCGTCCTTGAGATTTTCGGGGGGATGGGGATAGCCTGCTCCTCAGCTGTAGCTCTGTGCCTTTACCCTTCCCAGACTCCTTCTGCTTCCGGTGCCTAAAATCTAAACGAAAAATGGGAATGAGGAGCTTTGGGCATTTTGTTTGGGAACAAACATTTCATTTCTAGGTGGGGATCTGGGAGATGTCCCAGTGAGTTGGTTCAAGGGACTAAGAGGATAAACTCCAGGAGCAAAACTTTCCATGTCTTAGGGACAGTGCTGCCTCCAGGAGCAGCACCTTCAGGTTCCCCACTATGCTGAGACTCTGGAGCCTCCACATCAAGTACCACACATAACTTCCACTTATGTCCTGTTACTGCTAGGAAGCAGGGACCACAGATCTTGTACAGAAAAACAACGTTTGGCCAAGATACCAAGACAGAACCACAAACAAAATCTCAGAGCCAGCATGTCTCAGGTACTGTTGTGCTGTTCTGGTCTCCACACCTCATGAAGAATGGAGTGGGAATGGGAAAGGCAACCAAAATGATGCAGAGATGGAGATGTCGCCCTACAAGAGAGACTGTGACTCCTCCGTCTGGAGAAGAGAAGGTGGAAAAGGATGTGACCAAAATTTGCAAAAATCCTGAAAGGGTGAATCTTGCTCACTCAATCCTGCAGCACAAGACTTACTGACACTCAATGAAACGAGTAAAAGATCAGTTCAAAAAAGACACTTTAGGGAACTTCAGGCTTCAGTGCCACTGGAGGTGGCTTCAGCCGTAACTTCTGAATCCAAACTACTGCAGCTCACCTATCTGAGGGCCAAGCAAGCACTCCCTGAGGGAAACTGGACAGGCAGACACTCTCAATATGTGTGGTAAACCTGCTGGAGAAAACCCTCCCGACTGCTGCTGCACTCAAACCTCCTTCCAGGCTCCTATTCCGACTTGGAGGCATCCTGAGAGCACCCCTGAGTTGCCAAGATGCTGGGAAGCCCATTTGAAACTTTGTTCCTGGTCTGACAGAGGCTCTCAGTGACAGTGTAACACTGCTGGAGCAGAAAGGTGGCTTGGAAGATCAGCTGGTGGGAGGACAGTGGCCACCTCTGCTCCTCACAGTGGCTCAGCAGCACGTCAGCCTCTCCCAGGAAGTGTCAGTCTGAGCTTGGATGTGGTAGAAGGCAACAGGTCCGTGGCCACCACATCCCCTCCAAGAGCACTGCCCAAGAATGTGGAGGTCTGGCAGAAGTGCTGCTCCTGACAACTTCCCCCCCCGCAGAAGTGGGATGTGTGTCTCTGCACAGGGAGAGGGGACTGCAGGGACTGCTGCCCTCAGGGAAATGCTGATCACGGGTTTAGGATTGACCAGAGGGTCTGGCAGTTGTAGGGAACGGCACAAGAGCAGAGGCAGAGCAAAGGCAGAGCAGAGACAGGCACGGGCAGGCGCACGGCACGCTCCTCCTCACACCTACAAAGCACAGAGGGGGTTCCTCCGTCACTCCACCCTCGTTAATCCTCTCACCCTCCTGCTCCCTGGTGCAAATCTGCAAGTTGCCTTCACAAAGTAAGACAAAGCCGAGAGCAGCCCAGCTGAACTGTGATGGCTCCACGTCCCTCTGCTCTAGCCCAGAATGCTGAGCACCACTCCCAGGGGCACATGGCTTGTCCAGAAATATTCCACTGTGCTACCTCATCCCATTCTTGTTTTCCCACGCCCTCTGTCTTAATCTGAGGGTAAGATCAGTGTCTAATTAGCCACATAAATTGCTGTTTACTGCTCTGGAATTTGCTGCAAATGTTTCTGAAAGAAGAGCCAATCGATTGAAGCGGCCCATGCTGTAGCCATCAAGTCATTAAAAAAGATGGAGTTTCATCATTACAAAAACAACCTGAAAACAAAATCCCCCCAAAATCTCACACATAACAAAACAAAAGAATCCCCATGCTGGTCCCCGGTTTGGTACCAGAACCCCCTTCCCATGCTGTACCTCCTTTGGATTTCCGCCTCCGGTGGGGATAGCCCACTTGCTCCTCCTCGCGCTCAGTCAGATACTCCCCTGTCTGGTATTTCCGACTTTTCTGCCGTCTCCTTTTCTTCCTTTTGATGTGGCCGTCTTCCTCCTCCTCCTCCTCCTCGTTGGGCTCCCACAGCTGCCTGGGTGATTCTGCTCTCCAAGGCAGCTCCCGCGTCCTCCTTGTGTGACAGCTGCTCCTCTCGGACGCAGACCTGTCCCTGTCCCTGCGGCTGTGGCAGTGGGATGTCCTGTGGGATTTGCGCAGCTTGCGATGTTTCGAGGATGTCTCCTCCTCCTCCTCTTCCTCCTCCTCTTCTTCCTGATCCTCCTCCAGCAATGGCAAAATCTCCTGACTGGTCACATCACACTCTCCCGTTGCACCAGCAGAAGAGCCAGCAACGCTTCCTGCCAAAAAATGGGATTTCTAGGTGACAAAAAAGTCAAGAGGAGACACAAGACAAAGCCTTAAAGCAGAACAGAACACAGAGACAAGGCCACGTGAAAAGGGAACGCTCACAGTCCACCCAGGACTGCCACTGGGGGCCCTGACACCAACTCACCTGACTGACTGCGCGTCCGGCTGCTCAGCACCACCGGAATGAAATCCCGAAAGTTGTTCTTGGGCTTCTTCTCCAAGTAACCTGTGAGGAAAACCGAGCCTTGAGAGAACACATCACAGGCCTGTAGCCTGGGAAGGGCAGTACAGTGCCCCCATAGCAAGAGCTGCTGCGATGGGACAAGGGGGATGGCTTTAAACTGGAGGAGATCGGTTTAGGTTGGATATAGGGAAGAAGTTTTTTACAATGAGGGTGCTAAAACACTATCACAGGTTCTCCAGAGAGGTGTGGGATGCCTCATCCCTGGAAACATCCAAGGCCAGGTTGCACAGGGCATGGAGCAACCTGGGCTAGTGGAAACTGTCCCTGTCCACAGCAGGGGGGTGTAACGAGACGAATGTTAAGATCCCTTAAGGGATCAGTCTGGCCCCTCAGGCAGCCCGACCCTGCAGCAGCCCCCCGCCATTCCCAAGAGTACCTTCCTCATGGCCGTCCCCACGGTGTGCTGGAGATGGGCACTCGGTCTTTGCTGGCCTCCTGCGCTTGCGCTTTACCCTGAGGCTGTTGTGATCTGTGATGGAGCCCAGGCTGCCTCGGCCTTCCCGCTTGCCAAGCTCATGCGGATTGTCGTGGTGTTTTTGCCACTGTGAAGGGAGGACACAAACTGAAGCTGGAGCTGCCAACTGACCGAGCTGGAGCAGCACAGAAGAGAAAAAACTCTGTCCCCCACTCATCACACTGGTGCCCTCCAGCATTTTTGGCACTCCAGATCCGGTTTTGCCCTGGATAACCTGCGGCACAGGTACATTCCCCCATAGCCAGGCAATGCCCAGAGCATGGGTAGAAAGCCCTGTGCCCTCAGCCACCCCCACCATGAGCGCTCCTTCCTCTCCCCCAGCCCGACCTTTGCCATGATCCAGCAGTCCCAGCCCATCCCACCCACCTTCCGGCCATGCACGCTCCGACTCCCTGACTTGCTCGGGGACTCCTCGCCATCCTGGCCTTGGCACTTCAGTCTCTTGTGGCTCTGCCTGGTATCCCCATCTTGCTGCCGCTTAGCCTTGCAGCGTGTGCTGCCCTCCTGCTTGATCTGTCCCGTTCCTTTGAGCTTGGCCTCGGTGAAGGCCTGGGGAGCAGCCCCGGCCTGCAGGCAGGTCACAGATGGAAAGGACACGTCACACTCCACTCGCTCCTTCTTGACCCTGCACAGATCCACCTGCCGCACACAAGGGAGGGGCTCTGCAGCCGGGGGCTCCTGGGAGCCCTCGCAGCCCGGCTCCTTGTGCTGGCTCTCCATGGGCACCTCTGGCACCACCCGCAGGCCCTGCTGCCCAGCCACGGGCAGGTCGTGTGACAAATATGCCGCTAACACTTGGGTTTTGGGTTTTGCATCTGACTGTTTGAGGCTACAGCTCCCCTGGGGAGACTCAGTCTGTGCGTTGCCCTCCTGACCGGAACCAGCCTCTGGCTGAGTGCACTCCTGACTCTTCGGAGCGTTGTCCAGCTTTCCCGTCCCCCCTTTCCCATCCAAAGCACTGGTCTGAAGAGCTGGACCTGCCTCCAGCGGGGCTGGGTTGGCTGGTTCCTCATAGGGCTTGGGCAAGACCCGGCAGCTCTTGCTCTTGGCTGTAGCTTCCCGTTCCTGAGGTGAGAGCCGGGGCAGCCCCTCCGGCAGGCTCTGGGTAGCCGCGCTGGGCTCTGCGGGCTGTACACTCGGGAATGCCGGGAGCTCACCCGCTCCAGCTGGCTTGCAGGGGCTGCTCTGGTTTGGGGGCAGCTGTCCTGCTGTGGAGATACCGATGGAAAGCAGAGGGGTTTGATGGTAAGGAGACCAGCCCAGAGGCAGAAGCTGAGGATTGGAAGGTTTTCCGTTGACAGGGCATCGCGGGTAGACACTTCCCTGGACGGGATTCCAGGTGGAGATGTCCTTGGGCTGACACAAAGGAGCTCCTGGAGCAACTCTGCCATGAAGAAGTCTCTTGGCAGGATCCTGCTGTCCTTCTGCGACGACCTGGTTGGCTTTCTTCCCACAGGGAATGCCAGCGCTGCGGGGCTCACCCTGGTCGATGATGGAGATGGGCTCCTGCTTGGGCAGGTGGCGCGGGTCCCTGCCGAGGCTCATGCCAGGGTCCTTGCTGAGCAGCAGCGAGGCGGGCACTGGGTTGGCAACGCCGACGTAGGTGCCAGGAATGGTGCTGATAAGCGTGGTGTTCTTCACCCAGGAGCCCTGCTCGCCGTTGCGCAGGAACTCAGGGAAGATGACCAAGGGTGGGGTGGTGCCAAGACATGAGGTGACACTGCTGCCTGCGGCCTGGGCCGCACGCTGGGACTTGGAGAGGACAGTGGTGAGGAGGGCTTTGCCGCTGGTGTGCACCGGGGTGAGGATGGGCATGGGGGGGGTCTTGCGCTGGCTGGGCGGGGGCAGTTTCTGGCGGTTGGACTTGGAGGAGAGATCGAGAGGCATCTCACTATACTCTGGGGATGAGACCATCTCACGCTCCAGCTGGGGAGGGGACTTCAGAGGAGACAGGGAAGTGGCAGCCCCTGGCGCATGCGGCTCGGGAGCTGCTGGGGCTCTGGCCTGTGCGGTGGTGCCAGAGGAGGGAGCGGCACTCCCACCCGGTGCTGCCGCTGCTGGTGGAGCCTGGCTGGAGGGCAGGGCCGGGCCGGAAGGCAGGGCAGGGCCAGAGGGCAGGGCTGGGCCGGCACTGGACACGGGAGCACTCTCAGCTGCAGCCTGGGCACCGCTTCCACCCGAGGGTGGAGGGCAGCTGAGCTGATTCACCTCCACAGACACCACTTTGGCATCTGAAGCCAAGGGCCTGGTGACAGAGAAGGTGTAGGGGTAGGAGCGCAGCTCTGGGGAAGCGATAATGCCTGGCAGGCAACGCTCGTGCAGGTAGGGAGGCAGGACAGGGAGAGTGAGTGTGGAGGAGACCCCCAGGGTGGCCGGGAGCGTGGCCACGCTGAGCGGCTGCCCACAGCTGGGTGGGGGGATGTACACCAGTGACTGGCTCGGGCTTAGCACGGCACCAGCCTGGAAGGACAGGGGCAGCTTTTGCATAGCAGGGGCCTGAGATGGGGGAAAGCACACCCTGTTCAATGTGAAGGTGGCAGGAGTGGAGGCAGAGGTGTTGCAGCTGGAGACAACCACAGACAATGTCCCTTCTGCCAGCATGCCTGGCCCTTGTGCTGCTGTGCTCGGGGGGGCTTTCTCCTTCCCAGCAGACTCGGTCTCTGGAGCCATGGAGCAGGCTGGGGCAGCATCAGCCTGCTTGTCACTGGGAGGATCTGCTGGTGTCCAGGCAGCATCAGCACCACTGCTCTCCTCCTCCACAGCTCTGGGGGCTGCTGGCTCCTGCCCTCTGCCATCCCCCTGACCTGCCAGAGGGCCCAGGGCATCATCTGTCACAGTCTTTCCTGCACTCTCCGGGTTTGGGTTGGGATCAGGTGGCTGCTCCTCCAGTTTGGGTCCAAGCTTTTCCTCCACCTTGCCATCAGCATCCAGCCCCTGGGCACTGCTGCTACCACCGCTGACTGCTGTGAGCTCCACCTGCAACGAGAAGGGAGAAGATGTTCCTGGGAGCCGTGCAAATGGCTCCCAGAGAAGCAGGCAGGATCTGCCCACCCAGGACACAGAGGCAGAAGCAGCAAACAGCTCTGCTTTGCCTGTTCCATCCGGGAATGGCCTTCTTGGACCCTGCCATGCAGGCAAGGAGCTCACCTCGGAAAGGCTGCTGCTGACACAAAACTCTTGAGACCCCAAGTGCTGGGAGCTGCTAGTTTTAGACTCCTCATCAGAAAGGGGGGCTCTCCTAGGCAAGGAAAAAGACACGGTATTACAAAACCCCAAAATACCCTCCCTGGCATCCCATCCCTCCCTGTCTCTGTGTGGGACAGCACAGCAGCTGTGCACCTTCCTTACCCACGGCCACCCAGCCTCACTGTGGGCCAGCCCAGCCCTCCCCACCATGCTGTGTCACAGCCCAGAGCCACACACCTGGCTCCTGTCCCCTCCACTTCCCATTCTGACCCATCCTCCCCTGAGCCTCATCCTGCTTGTCTCTCCTTCCACAGGCACCTCATTCCTGTTCCTCCTGCTTGTTCCCTGCCCCAGCACCCCCAGCCCAGCAAAGCTGGCTGTGGGATCTCTCTCTGGTGCCAAAGCTCTCTGGGCTCAGGTGGGCCAGGCAGGAGCAGCGGGTGTCCACAACCATCCCGGTTTGCCACGTCCTGCTGACTAGCATGTCTGACCCTTTCCCTCTGGAATATGATTCCTGAGTGGAAAGCCTGGATTCAGGACAAGGACTGTGACCTCCCAGGGACACTCCTGCCCTAGTGGTATTCACCGGACAGTGTTTCCCTGGTGTTCAAGGGACATTGGGAAAAGCTGCTGGTGCCAGGACAAAACAGATCAAGTCTGGATTCTGTTCATGACATGATTTCAGCTGGATTTGGTCCCTACATCATGGGCTTTCACAGAAAAGTCAGAGACATGAGCTATGGGTGCAAGCCTCCTCCCTGGGCTCTGTACCCCCAATGCCGGGATCTCGCTCCACATCCCTTGCACCAGGACCCTGCTCCGTACCCGCAGCACCCGGACCCCGCTCGCAGCTGCCTCCGTGCCACCCGCACCGACCCTCGGGTCGATGACAGCTCGCTCAGTTCCTCCAGGCGCTCCCGACCACGCCGGCGCTCCCAGCGCTCCCCCGGACGCCCGTCACAGGCCGCGGGGCGGGGATGGCGGACGGGGCCGGGCCGCCTCGGCGCAGCCGACGGCGGGGGGGTTGAGCGGGCCGAGGGGTCGGGGCGGGCGGGGGGGCCGG
>JAWWLV010000158.1:19357692-19369783 GCA_035041135.1 Platyrinchus mystaceus
GCCCCGTGCCCGCTCCTTTCCCCCGGCCCCTCACCCCGGCCCCGCCGCCCCCTCCGCCCGGCCCCTGCGTACCGACAGCTGGGGGGTCCCCGGGGGTCCCCGTTCCTGCGCGACCCGGAGGGGAGAGCGGGATGCGGCCCCCCTCGGCCCACGGCGCGGGGGCTGCGCGGGGACGGGCAGTACGGGCTGGTCCCGGGGCGGGGGACGCGGTGCCGCCACCGCCTCACCCGTCCCCGAGCGGTGACACCGCGCTCGGGCGTGGAGCGGCCCCGGAGGCGGGCGAGGGCCGGGGGCTGCCCGGGGCCGAGCCCCGCAGGGCTGCGGGGTGGGCTCGGAACAGGGCGGTGCTCCGGTCACCGCGGTCCCCGATCTCGCGTGGGCGCAGGGGGGCCTGGTGGGTGTCACCGTCCCGTGCCCGTGGCGTGCTGCTCGGACCCCCGTGGGCTCCACTGACGATCCCTGTGGGGTCCGTGCTGCCCTGACGCCTGCAGGACCCATTTGCTCCTGCGGTTTGGCCCATGAGATGGTAAAAAGTCTCTTCTTGGCTCAGCATCTTCCATGGCCAGGGTCTCCGAGAGGTGGGCACAGACGCCAGGGTGTGGCCACCCCAAGCTGGCACATCTGGTTGGCACCCACACCCTGGTGTCACCTGCCGGGAGCCTCCTCCACAGCCTCAATCCCAAACCTTTCCAATGCCTAAGGAGAGGAAAAAACATCTTAGACAGGGATTGAGCTACTACTTTTCGCCAGAAAGGTTGCAGCAGCCTGGGGCAGGAGATGGCCCCTCACCCCTTTGGGGGTGTGGGGGCTTGGGGAGCAGTTTAGGGCAGGGGTCTGTGAGCAGGAGGGTGCTGAGTGTGCAGGGCATGAGATCTGGGAATAGCAGGTAACACTTTACAGGGTGACAGGGTGAACATGGGGCTGGCAGAACTGCGGGAAGGCAGAGAGCCAGGGCTATGCTGAGGAAGGCCATGAGGGAGGAAGCTCTTCATGCAGAGGGGGGATTACTCCACTTCTCCCCATTATATTGTACCTTCTCCTGCAGTTGCCTCCTGTCAGAGTGCAGAGGAAATACTCCAAGAGGTGTTTCAGACTGGGTGATGGTCAAGAAGTGGGGCTGGCACAGCCTGTGATGGGAACATGACCCCAGGTTCATAAGGACCTGCCTTATTTGCATCCTGGTGCAATTAAAAGCAGACAGTTTGAGTAACAGCCTCATCCTGCAGCTGCCCCACCTCATCCCTGCAGGAATTGCACCCAGGGATGCATGGTGCCGGCTGGGAGAGCTCTGCATCCCACTATTGTGTCCTCTGACACACCACTGCTTCTGCCCCATTTAATTAGAACTTTTGAAATCTTCAGGATGGGATAATTTGCACCAAAAGGCTTTAAAAGGTGGTGCTGAAAAATTCTGTGGCTCTTATGTTCCAGGGAAATGGGAAAGTCTGGGGGATAAGGCACTTCCTCCATCAGGGAGTGGAGTTAATCAGACACCAGTCACAGACTAATTGCAAGAAAGGCCAACAGAAATGATCTGCCACAGCAAAAATATGATGAGGAACCCTCAAGGTAGTTCTTCAAGGAAGTCAAGCCGGGTTACACACCATGGAGGGAGCTGGGGGCTCCTTTACCTCCTCTCCATCCTGGCGACATATCTCCCTGGACACCCCAGCCATGGACAGCCCTGGCTGCTGCCTCACCTTGGCATTTCCCCCACACCACCTGCCTGAGCAGCAGGGCTCCTGCCAAACTTCACATGTCCAAGCGCACCCACGTGCCCTCCAAGTGCCCAGGGCAGCCCCTGACCTGTGTGTCCCCTGCGTGCTGTGGTCCCCTGGGCCATCAGGGCCTGAGCACTCAGCTCTGACCTGGCCTGCAGCTGCTGTTGCTGCTGCTTTTGTCATTACTGCTCCATTTTGTGCCTCTTTTTTATTTATTTTGCCCCTTCCCTCTGGTTTTTGAGTAGGATCTGCATCACTCTCCTCTCCCTGAGCCAGAAATTGGAACATATTGACTAACACACCCAGCTGGGCACAGCACACTCTGCTCCTGCCAGGCTGCAGTGGGGAGACCCTGTCCCTTGTGGGGACCGTGTTGGTGCCTGCCATCTCCAAGCAGCTGGGCTGGCAGGCCAGGGGATGCAAAAGACCATCTCCAGATCAGCCAGGATCACGGAGCCTTCTTCTCTGGCAGGGTGGTGGCAGGTGATGTTGTCAAGGGTGGCTTGCAGCTCCTGACACCATGAGAAAAGGGCTGAGGTGATACCTTGTGTACTTGCTGCAATGTCACATCCCTGTCACCACCCTGGACACCTCACCTTCCACTGGGAAGGTGGCATTGTGGCTCAGGAGTCAGGGGAGGGGTGTCCTGTTAGGATGAACAGGGTGTCCATTGCTGGAGGTCTCTCACTGGGTTTCTTGGGACTTCTCTGAAGAAAGATCCTCCATGCTGCTCCCTGTGAAGTCGGCAGAGCTCAGCTGGGATTGGTTGGTGCAGTGACACTGGTGAGAGGTGTCACCTCTAACTACAGCCCTTGTACTCACATGTTTCTTGGGCCATCCCTACTCAGACAACAAACATTGGCAGCACAGGTGACAGTGCAGCTAGAAGGTGACACTTTGTCAGAGCTGCTGTCTTCTCCTTCCTGTTGGCACCCAGGGCCAGGGTATGGTGGGCAGGGACGCCACGAGTTCTGCTGGGGATGTGACAGGCCAGCCTCCTGCCCACTATCCTGCTGTGCAGCCCCTCTTTCCCCTGCTCCCCAAGGGATCTGGGACTCAGGAGGGACATGGGGTGGAGTCCCACCTCCTGTGTGAGAAACTGGATATGTTACGAGCTCAGAGGTTGACATTTTGAACCTGGCCTTTGGGGACAAAACAAGGCTGCTCCTGCCTCGGGAAGGGGATTTCATGGATTGAGGTTTTGGGTGGCTTACCCTTGGACCACCCATGGGTGCCCCAGGGAGCTTGGGGCTGGTCTCTTTCTCCTTGCACACTCCGGGCCTCCATGCTGGCGGAGAATAGTGGAGAGATCAGGCATTGCCTCCAGTGAGCAGCATGGACAGGAGTCAGCAGGCATACATTGCCTCTGCTGCTCTTCTCCTCCTCAGCACCCCAGGAGAAGCCCTGGGCTGGGAGGGCACTGCTGATGGGTGAGAATGTGGGATTACAGGGATAAGGTGGGGAGGAACTGTGTTGTGCCTCGAGCTGCAGGAAGAGCTGGCAGCCAGGGCAAGGGCAAAGTGATGGAGAAAAGGAGGATGCAGTGGGTGAGCAGAGCCTAGGGTGCCAGGGGAGCCCCAAAAAGCAGGCAAGGAGGCCTACAGGGTTGGCAGGGGTGAGAGGGGTGCCCACAGAGAGCCCTGGCTCCACTCCAGCCCTTTTCCACGCAGCAGGAGGCTCTGGAGAGCAGCTGGCTGTGGGCAGAACTGAGCCTGCCCCTGCTCCCAGGCTGCCATGCCAGATTCCAGCTCCTTTAGTATCCGTCCCCCAGCCCTGAGCCCCCCAGGTTCGGCCTCGGCAGCCGCCTGGGGCTCCTAATTGTAATGGCAGACAAAGAGCCGGGCTCTGACCGCAGCGCTGCATCTGGCAGCCTGTGCCTGGGGACACTGGAAGTGCTGCCGGCAGCTCTGGCAGTGGCTATGTGGGGGCCTGTGGCCCCCCAGGAGCTGGAGGTTGAAATGGCCAGTGATGCTCAAGCCGCAGGCATCACCCTCAAGCTCCTGGCTGCAGCCCCCCACTGCTGATCCCTGGGACTGAGGGCTGCCACGGTCCACAGAGGGATGTGGGAGGACCTGGTTGCTGCTGCTCCACCAGTGGAGAAGCCCCCGTGGGGGCTCCAGGTGACCCTGGCTCAGGGCAGGGCATGGGCAAGTGAGGAAGGTCAGGTTGGGAGGGGAGGTTGTGCAGAGGGAATGCGTAGCGTGTGGGGGCTGAGCCAGCCCTGTGTTTCCCACAGGCACTGAATGGGCACGGGTGTGTGTGTCCCAGCATGTGTCCCAGTGGTGCTCCTGTGCTTCTCCCTCCTGTCTCTGCAGCGAGAGCTCCGGGTTTGCCAGAGATCTGCTGTGTGTGGAACGAAAGGTGCCACCTCTGCGGTAGCTGTGCTCAAACGAAGCTGCTATTGTAATACTGGCCAGGGCACACGTACAAGCAGCTGCCTGCCAGGAGGACATCTGCCTCTGCTCACCCCCCGGCTTGGCCTCAATCCTGCCCGTTGGGAACTGTCATGTCCCCCCTGGGACGTTTTTGGTGCTGTGGCTCTGCTGGAGCTTGGCCAGCTGTCCCCCAGCTCCCAGATGCTGCTGGTTTGAGGCTGGGGTACCTGGTCTTCCCAGGTGTAGGGATCCAGCACAGTGTCTGCTCCTCACCTGGTGTCCCTGACATCCCATCCTGGCCCCTACGTGCCACTGGGGGAGCTGCAAGGTGACAGCTGGGACAAAGTCATCAGGGGGACACGGGGATTTACCCCTCTCCTCTCCAGGCTGGGGACAGGCAGGGACCCGCCACCTCCAGGAGACCCTGAATATGACAGCACAGCCCGAGTGAGCTGGTCCCTACTCTGGAGGGGCACAAGGCTGGTGGTGGCTCCAGCTTCAGGACGTTCGGAGCCGCAGCTGCCGGTGTCCCAGCGCTGTCACCGAACCGATGTGAGGAGCAGTGAGTGACACCACAGGCACCCCGGAGCCACCGAGGGGTCCCGCCACCCACGTTCCCGGGAATGGCCCCACTGCGGGGCGAGGGTCCCGGCTACAGCGTCTCGGCGGAATCTCCGGCTCAGGTTGTGCCGTGCTGGATACGGCATCTCCATGGAAACCCCCGGCTCGGGCGGTGCGGGCTCGGGAGATGCCATCTCCACGGAAACCGCTGCGGCGCCCGGATGCGGCCGGGATGTGCCGGGCACCGGTACGCGGAGGGAGAGATGGGGTGTCGGGGAGCCCTTGGTGCGGGGCGATGGAGGCTGAGAGGCCTGGGGAGCAGGGACCACCCCGTCCCCGGCACGGGACATGAGGGACAGGGAAGCTGGGGGGAGCACTCCTGTGCCTGAAATTCCAACCCCAAACCTTCCTCCCCTGCCCTCTTCGTCCTGCACTGTGCCAGGCTGAGCTTCCCACCTCCATCCGGCCGGGGGGGGCTCAGACGCTCTCCCACCCCAGGGAGGCCAGTTCTGGGGAGGGCTGTTTCCAACCCATGGGGGCTGGGGGTGTTCCGGGAGATGGAAATTCCCTGACCCCAGTGAGCAAAGGTACAGGGCCCCAGGGATCGTGGGGTGCTCTATGACAGCTCCAGTGCTTGCACTCACATCCCGAGCTTGGGAAGCAAGTGGGACAAGATTTCAGCTGCAGAAACAGCCTAGATGAAATATTTTACATGTTATTTATAGCCTGCATTAAAAAAAATAACAAAAAAGAAACCAAAAAACCTCAATCCCCCGAAAAAAACAACCACCAAAAAGCCTTTTGTTTGTTGATTTTAAATCTGCCTTTTACTCCATCCCGCTCCCACTGGCCTCTCAGGATGGCGAGTGCAGGAGCCCGGCTGCACCGGCAGCTCCGCTGCGCCGGAGCAGCCCTTGGGCTCAGGCTCCGGCTCTCCCGGTGGGTCCGTGTCCCGGGGACCCCGCGGTGGCTGTGCCGCTGCCTTGGCACGTCCCCAGCCCCACAGCAGCTCCGCCGCCCCTGCCCCGGTGCCCCAGCGCCCCGCGTTTGCCAGCCGGGCTGGGCGGCCCAGGGCCGGGATTAGCCCCCGCTCCCCGCTGGCACCGGGAGCTGCTCGGCCGCCCTCGCCGCGGCTCCCGGCTCCGTAAGCCCGGCTTTGACGTAGCCCGGAAAGTAGGCCAGTAAGAGCAACCGCAGCCGCTCGCAGCTCTCGGGGGACGCGGCGCTGGGGCGGCCGAGGGAAGGCTGCGTGTTCGCACCGCTGCTCCGGGGCTCCCGTGGCCGAGGGGGCGGCCGGCGACAACAGGGCTTTTTGTCCAGGTTCTCCCCGACTCGCACCTCGTCCGGCAGCCAGAGGCCGGCCCTGCTGCCGCGGGAAGGGCGAGGATCAGGCCGGGGAAGTCCCCGCAGGGAGCCGTCCCCAGCCTGCAGCCGTGCCGGGGCTCTGGGGGCTCCCTGGCTCATTTCTGTCCCCCCTGCAAAGGGCTCTCCCAGTCGCAGCTCCTCTCCCCACCTTCCCCACCACACTGGGAGCTGCCAGTGGACACCCCTGGCATCCCCCTTTCCTGCAGCAGACCTGGAATTGGCTATTAACTAAGAAACCCCATGCTCCTGTGCCCAGCAAATCCATTTCTGCAGGGAAGTCAGAGGAACAAGCATGGCCTCCATGTGGGAGCTCTGGATGAGTCTGTGCCAGAGTGGGAGGCTGGCCCAGCCACCTGGAGGGGCCAGAAGGTCAGCATCAGTGGCCCCCAGGCACCAGGATCCCTCCTCCAACTCATCCCAGCAGCTCATACTGATGCTTTCCCTATTTATTTTTGAAGCATCTCTGGATACTGAAAGCCCCAGTTCGAGCCTAGTCCAAGCCCAGTGCTGCTGTTCCTTGCAGGATGAGGCAGATCCAGCAGTCTGGCTACATCTATGTCCTCCCATGCTGAGCATCACCCACACTCAGGCTGCTGGCCACACCAGCTATGTGTGAGGCAGCCTCAGTACAGGGATCTGCACCTTGGCAAGTCCCCTCGCTGCTCCGGGTGATCCAGCTTGTGACAGCAGCAAACCCACCTGCTCCACCAAGGCCTGAGCTGGTGTCACACCTGGTGGCCCTGGTCCTCTGCAGGATCTGCACCCCAGGAGGGGACTGTCCTGTGCCACCACCATCCTGGCCCTGCAGGGAGCGTCACATGAAAGCCGGGGAGGTCCCAGTTCAGGTTGGGGCAGGGTCAGACCCCGCAGAGCTCTGCCCCATCCTTGGGGGTGCAGGTGACACCACGCACAGCAGCAACAGACCATCCTTTGCCATGAGGTGGGCCAAATTTGGGGATGGAAGAGGTGTCGGGGGGTAACCCCCGCCTGCAGAGAGGCAAACAGCAGGACAGTGTTTTGCAGCACCTGCTGACCCTGAACCAGCTCTGCTCTGACAGGCATCAAGCCCCCCAGGACCCTTCCCAGCCCGGGTATTCTGAGCATCCCGGGGCTAGAGCTGGAGAGGTGGGCTGGGTACCCGGAAAGCCCGTAGTGCCCAGCTGAGCATTGTCCTGGGGGCGGGGGAGGAGGAAGGCAGAGCCCTGGGCCAGGGCAGGCGAGGGAGGGCCCCTGCAAGAGGCACAGGGACAGCGGTAACGCCGGGATCTCCTTGCCTGAGTCCCCGGGGTCTGCAGGGGGCCCGGAGAGGGCTGTGGGCAGGTGGAAGGGCTGGCGGGGGGCTATGCCTGCCCCACGTGAGCCCTGCCTCTCCCTGCTCAGGGCGTTTCACCTTTTACTAAAACAAACACGACACCCCCCCGCGACAACCCCGGGGGCGAAGGTTTCCCATGGCAGAGGGACGCGGGCTCCGAGCTGGGGCCACCAGCACCGCGAGGGGCTCCCGGCGTCACGGCACGGAAATGCTCTCCGCTTCCTTTTTTTTTTTTTTTTTTTTTTTTTTTTTTACCAAGCAACACAACCGCGGCCCCATCGCAGGCCAGCGCTCTGACCTGCCCCGGGTGCTGCGGGGGCCGGAGACACCTGGGCCGGGTCCTCGGCCAAGCCGTGGCACAGCCAGCCCCCAGCCCCACGTCAGCCCTCACTCCCCTCCCAGCCCAGGAAGGGCTAGCATCCGGAGCCCTACGGGTTTTTGGGTGGGAATTGTGGAGTCATAGGGTACCCACCATCAGCCTGGATGGGTGCCCACAGGACGACCCCCACTTTCTGGGTCTGACCCAGCTGCAGGACAGAAGGGCAGCCCTGGGGCCTGGGGCAGGCTGCGGTGCCAAGGTGGGAGGAGGCATGCCTGGCACGAGGGACATGTTTCCTGGGATCAGCAGCAGCTCCTGCGCTGGGGCTGGGAGTGTTTCTCCAACTGGCATCAGCACAGCCCACGTGGGAAGTGGGGGGAGAGGCCTGGAGGGATCCCTGTGCAGTCCATCAGGCTCTGGCACATCCCTCCGCCTGTGCTGGATGCACCAAGCAAGCACTGAGCACCTCACTGTCACACTCCCAGGGGTGGCTGGGCAGGGAGCATGGGCTCAGTGGCAGCAAGAGGGAGAGGTGAGCAGCAAGAGGGCCACGGGCTGCCTGGGGGACAGCCAGCTCCCAGCACATGCAGAATAGCAGCACCACCTCACAGAGCTGTTTCCAGGTGACCATGTTTATTAATGCTGGGCAGGTACCTCAGGGGTGCAGGTGGACGTGAGGAGCCCCCCTCAGGGACAAGCTCAGCATGGCAGGGTAGGAAGAAAACCCCTTTGGCCAACATTTAAAAATAGAGAGGCAAAAAATAGGGATATGAAAGACAAAAGCACAGGGCAGGACGTGGGCAGCTGCTCCAGCCCCTTACCACACTCCCAGACCTACCCTGCCACAAGCCCTTGGCCAGCCTCTCACCCTCCACTTGGACAAACACCTGGCCCCACGTGGGCCCCCAGGGCAGCATGGAGGGCACCGGCCATCCCAGCCTTGGATGCTGCCCGGGGCGGCCACACAGATGCAGCCTCAGGTTTTATTGCAGGGAAAGAGGAAGTAGGAACTGGACAGAACCAGGAGCTTCTCCTGGTACCTGCGCCTGCTCCTGTCCAAGCCCCTGGGCCGCAGGCACGGAGTTACTGTGCTTTGCGATGTGGCCGGCGCCGGGACGGTGCCCGCCCCCAGGGCTGTGCCTCCGGCCTGGGGCCGGCCCCACTACTGGGGGCCGTGTCCGGGACATCCTCGGCCGAGATGGGCTGGATGATGTGGCCGGCGCGGGTGACGATGCGAGGGGCTGTCAGCTTCTGGAAGGCACGCTGTGTGTTCCACGTGGCGCCCACGGGTGTCCGTACGCTCTGCTCAAACTGCTGGTGCCGCTCGAAGGGGAAGGGCAGCTCGCTGACCTGCAGGGACAGCACAGGGGTAATGTTCCCAGGCCACCTAGCCTGGCCCTACCATCTCATGCTGCCCCCAGTTCCCACTGGTTTCCACTTGTCCAGGACCTGCTCACACCCTGCTTCTGTTCCCACTGCCATCAGAGCCCAGGAGGGCTGGAGCGGCCACTACCACCAACAAAGCAGCCTTGTACATCCCTTCTCCTCCATCACCCCACTGGGCTGTTTAAGCAGGAAGCAGGGATTACAGGCAGGGATGGAGGACGTTTTGGGAAGGGATCGCTGGAGCTCTAACGGTGACCAGGTGTGACACACCTGATGTGCTGCCGCGTGGATGTTGCGCTTCTCACTGATGATGACATGGGGCATGTGCTGATCCTTCCGGGCAGGCGCCGGCGGTGGCTTGAGCAGGAACCTGCAGGCAAATGAGGGGTCAGGGCCAGTGCTGGGCTGGGCATGTCCCTGAGCTCTCCCCCACTCACTTCTTGACCTTCTTGGCGCTGGGTCGGAGCCCGGTGCCGCCCCACTCGCCCCAGCCCGGCAGCACCAGGTTCACTGGCTGCGGCTTTGCTGCCTCCTCAGCCTTGCGCTTCTCTCGGCTGAAGTCGGCGACCACATCGTCCCCAGCAAAGGCCTCTGTGATCATCCCGCGCTGGTCGATGCCACCCTCCTGCAGAGGGATGAGGCAGAGTGGGTTTAGGGGTCACTGTGTGAACTGGGAAGGACTGGGAAGGGTCTGGGACAAACTGGGAGGCATGGGGAGAGACTGGGAGAGGGTTTGGGAGATGCTGGGGGCAGTGGGAAGGGGGTAAAAGTTACTGGGTATTACTGGGTGGGGTTTGGGTTACTGTAAGGGGATTTAGGAATACTGGGAGTTACTAGTTTGGGGCTTACGGTTACTGGGAGGTGGTTTAAGGTTACTGGTTTGGGGTTACTGTTAGTTACTGAAAGCAGTTTTGGGGCTAGTTTAGGGTTACCAGGAGAGGGTTTGGGGTTACTGGGAGTTAGTGGTTTGGGGTCTAGTGTTACTGGTTTGGCATTTGGTGTTACTGGTTGTTGTTTTGGGTACTGAGGAGCATGGGAGAGGCCCATTATGCTCACCTCTTCCTCCAGGACCACAGGCAGGCTAAGGCAGTCTATCTTCTGGGGCTTCCCATCCAGCACAGCCTCCAGGCTGATCATTTTCTTCTTATCTGTTGTTTTCTTGGCATGTCTGTCCCCAGCCCTTCTTTCCTCCTGCTGTTGCACTCGCTTCCCTGCTCTTGGGACCACTGGCTTCTCCTGCTCTTCCACAGGCTCCTCCTTGGCCAGGCTCTCCACCTCCTCCAGGGTCTGCACACGGTGCAGCTGCTCTGAGAGCAGGAGCTGCTCCTGGGCCTGAGGGGGTGGCTCCAGCCCCCTGCTCACTGGCTCCTCGGCACAGACTGGGGAGACTGGGCTGTCCCCTGGCCACTCAACAGTGGCCTCAGTCTCACCAGCACCTACACATTGAGGGGGTAAATGATCACTCTGAGCAGGGCAGGAGAGTAAGAGCAGCTCTGTGAAACCAGTCAAAAACTGCCCCCAAGCCCCCTTCCTTTGCCCAGCCCTGCAGCACTCCCAGCCCACCCTGCTCGGGGTCTCGTGCTCCTCACCGTGCCCCTCAGGGCTCCCTGCCTGCTCCTGCCGCTCCTGCCGCTTCTGCTCAAAGTCTTGTAGCAGAGCTTCCTCCTCTGACAGCTCCTCCTCTTCCTCCTCCTCCTCCATCTCCTCCTTGCTCTCTGCAGCACCAGGCACTGTGCCATCTCTGGGACCCTCCTGTGCCTCAGGCTCCGGGGCCGGGGCGCTGGGCTTGCCCAGCATCCAGGGATTAGCCGTGCCGGCCCCGGTGGGGATGGGCACGGCCGCAGTGTCCTCCTTGGGCACATCACACGGCTCCTCCTCGGGCGACTCCACCCGCACCTTCTGCATCAGCTCCTTGTTCCTGGCCAGCTGCTCCTGCATGGCCTTGCGGGCCTGGGAAGCACCAAAAAGCTCTATCACAGAGCAGAGAACTCATTCCCACCTTCCCTGCCCACCTCAGCTTCTCCCACTTCCCCAATCAGCACTGGGGACCTTGTCATGGCCTTCTGATGTATAAAGGGGCTTATAAGAGATAGAGAGACTTTACATCACATCCTGGAGGGACAGGACAAGGGGGAATGGCTCCACACCCACAGAAGGCAGGCATAGGTGGGATATGTACAGATTCTCCCCTGTGAAGGTGGTGAGGCCCTGGTACAGGGTGCCCAGAGAGATTGTGGCTGGACACTTCCATCTCTGGAAGTGTTCAAGGGCAGGCTGGATGGGGCCTAGAGCAACTTGGGCTACTGGAAGGT
Source organism: Platyrinchus mystaceus (assembly GCA_035041135.1). Lineage (NCBI taxonomy): Eukaryota > Metazoa > Chordata > Aves > Passeriformes > Tyrannidae > Platyrinchus > Platyrinchus mystaceus. The sequence goes on from JAWWLV010000158.1 coordinate 19,369,044, forward strand.
GTCCCTGCCCATGGCAGGGGAGTGGAATGAGATGAGGTCCCTTCCAACCAAACCCTTCTGTGACTCCATGATCTCACCTCCAGGTCATACTTGGCCATAATGGCTCTGGATCGGGCCCACTTTCCCTTGTTCTGGTGTTTAAGGCTCATCCGCTCCTGGGGGGAAGAAAGAGAAACATCACACACAGCTTCCCAAGCAGCAGGGCCCTCCTGAGGGATGGGGCTGAGGTACCAAGGCAGCACCTGCATCCTGAGCTGCTCCAGCTCCTCCAGCCGTGCCAAGGCAGCCGCAGGGTCCGATTTGTGCAGCTGCTCGAACTCCTTCAGGGCCTGGCGCCTCCTGCTCTTCTTGAGCATGCGATGGTACCTGTGGCAGTGAGGGTGGGTGAGGGCTCATGGTCGGGGGGTGGTTCAGCCCTCCCCACTGCCCTGAGCCCAGCACAGGCACAGCCTCACTTCTTGCTCTTGATCCTCTTCTCTCGCCGAGCCTTGGCCTCATAGTAGGACTGCACAGCCCGGGCCTTCTGCAGCTCTGCCCGCCGCCGCCGGGCCTGATGGGGAGCACGGCGTGAGGGATGAGGAGCATGGCGTGAGGGATGGGGAACATGGCATGAGGGATGGGGAACATGGCGTGAGGGATGAGGAGCATGGCGTGAGGGATGGGGAACATGGCGTGAGGGATGGGGAACATGGCGTGAGTGATGGGGAACATGGCGTGAGGGATGGGGAACATCGCGTGAG
>JAWWLV010000158.1:19369883-19400955 GCA_035041135.1 Platyrinchus mystaceus
CATGGCGTGAGGGATGGGGAGCATGGCGTGAGGGATGGGGAGCATGGCGTGAGGGATGAGGGGCACGGTGTGAGGGCCCCCAGAGCCAGGGCCTGGTGGGGGGAAGCCCTCACCTCCTCCAAGCTCATGGCCTGCAGTGAGGCCATCTCCTCTGGTGTCAGCAGCGGGTCTGTGATGGGCTGCTGTGCCTTGTGGAGCAACCCAAAGATCTCCTGCTCCAGTGGAGTCCGGGCCTGTTGGAACAGAAGACACAGCAGGAGGATGAGGAGAACTGCAAGGGCCAAGGTTTCCCTGGATGTCCCCACCCTTTTCCACTACCGCTGAGTGAGTCTGTGGGAGGGCCCAGAGAAGTGTGTCTCCTCCTCAGGGGACTGGGGGGTCACAGCCCCATTAATGGTCCCATACTACAGGCCTCGGGCACCCTCCCAGCCACATAAGCAGGTGAGGGCAGGTGCAATTCCTCCCATATTAAGAGAAATGGCCTCTCAGTCAATGGGCAGTGCTGACTGGGGGGCATGGACAAGGACCACAGAGCAGGGGTTCCAGGCCACCCAATGCCACATCCCTCTGAAATGGAAAGGGACACCTTTGGGCAGATGAAGGTGAGCCACAGGAATGTTGGGAGCTCAGCAGGGGCTGCCCAGGTGAGCCTGCCTGGGCATCCAACAGCTGCCAGCACAACCCCATGGGAACTCACATTCAAAACCAAACACATCCTTCTTTTGTAAGGATGTTTCCAGGCATACAGGATTTGGCAAACCAATCCCCTCTGCCTCAGCACTTGTGGCTGAGGGACACCCCCGGTGTCTGGCCCAGCTCAGGGATGGAAACACTGCAGGGGCTGAGAGGCTACAAGAAGGACAGGGGACAGAGCAGGCTCCAAACCCTCTCCTGGGTTTTCCCAGATGGAATTTATACATCTGTTATGTGTGAGGAATGCAGACTACCCTTTTAACCTTCCCAAGCTCAGCAGGCACCTGCCCAGTGCCTCAGCCACAAGCTGGGCCTTCCTCACCTCCATCACTCCTCCCAACACAGCCAGGAGACATCAAGCTGCCCCAGTCAAGCCTGGAGCTGCCCCAGTCACACCCTCGGAGCTGCCCCAGCCAAATTCCTAGAGTTGTCCTGTGGCCAAACCCCTGGAGCTGCCCTGGCCAAACCCCTGCCGCTGCCCCCAGCACCCCCAGGGCCATGAGACCCCCAGCCCCCACCTTCCAGGCTGATGTCACCCTCTCCAGAGGCGTCACCGTGGGGATGTCCTGCCTCAGGGGGAACACCAGCTGCTCCGCGCGTCGGTTCTGCAGGACCACTTGCTGCCACTTCCCCACATCCTTCGAGGTGGTGACGTAGGCAGCCTCCCTCACCACCTGGATGGGTACAAGAGGGGCAGAGAAAGACAATGCCAGCGTCAGGGAGGGGCAGAGGGCAGCGGGCTCTCAGCTCAGAGCCCCCCTCTGCTCCCTGTACTCACCCTCTTCGCCTCCTCTTTGCTCAGCGGCAGCTCCACCGCTGCCTTCCGCTTCACCCTGGCCAGCTCCTTCCTCACGCTGCCCAGGGCGGATTTGGGGTGGATGGGCTGCAGCAGCTCCGACAGAACCAGCTTCTCACCAGCACCTACACAGAGATGCCAGGTGAGGGGCTGCAGCTGCCCCAGCACGCTCCCCGCGGTGGCTCGGGATGGGCAGCACAATCCCTGTCCCCCGAGCCCTTGCCAGTGCCCGGACCTCACCTTTGCAGGTGACATTGAACTCGGACACCTGACTGCCCGCCTCGGAGCGCTCCGCCAGCTTCCGCCTGAGGGAGAGGGACAGAAAATAACCTCAAGGGCTCTTCGTGTTCCCCCGGGTGCTCCGGAGGGTCTGCGGCCGGTGCCGGCGGGCAGGGACTGAGACCCTCCCCACCTGCTCCTTTTCCCGTGCAGCCTCACGGGCAGAGGGGAGGAAATGCGGCGCGGCTGCTGCAGGAGCCCTGGGACCCCCCACTCACCGTTTGCGTCCGGACAGGGCGCTGATCGCCTCCAGGAGCCGCCGGTGCCGTCGCTCTCCATCCTCCTGCCACGAAGCACACGTGCTCACAGGCCCGGCCCGGCGGAGCGCGGCCGCGGGGATGACCCCAGCGCCCGCTCCCCGCTGCCTCCTGTTAACCCTCGGTGCCCCCCGGCCCCGCCCGGCCGAAGCCCGGGCCCGGCATCCCGGCCAGTACAGGCCAGCCTCCGCTGCGCCCGCCACGGCCGGGAGAGCGCCCGGAGAGCCGCAGGCAGCGGCCGTGGCCGCCGCGGAAGGCCGCCCCGGCCCCGCTCACCCCGTCCTCGCCCTCGCTGCCGCTCTCGGCTGCCGCCGCCACCGGGTCCTGCAGGTCCTGCTGCTCCGCCATGGCTCCCGCACGCCGGCACTGCCGCAAAGCGCAGCCACGCGCCGCGCTGGGCCCGTGCGCCCCGCCGCAAAGCGCGCCCGCGGCACGTCACGGTTGCCATGGCAGCGGGCCCGGCGGGCGGGGCTGAGCAGAGACCCCCGGCCTCGGACGGGACCCCTCGAGCGTTCCGGGCCAGTTCTGACCCCCTTCCAGAAGCCCACGGATCGCCGGTGCCAGCCGAGGGCTCCGGGGGTCTCAGCTCCATCCGTGACCCCCGTGGGTCCCTCCCAGCCCCAGGGATTCCGGGGTTCGCTGTTTTCCCCCCGGGCTCGGGGACGGGGCTCCTGCACCTGCGGCTCCTCCTGCCCGCCAGGCCCCGACTCCCAGGGGCGTTTTTGGGATTTATGGGATGTGAGGGGTCGTTGGAGCAAATGGACGGAGTTCTCAAGCACGGAGGGGTGTCTGTGTCAGTGCTCAGCCTCCGCCGGGGTCACCTGCGCCCGCAGCATCCCTGCTCCTCCTCCTCCTCCCGAGCTGTGCGTGCAGGGGGGCTCAGGGCAGGGGCTGGCGAAGGGAGAAGGGATAACGAACTGCTCCCCATCTGCTCCCGTCTCCATAGCAACAACCGCGGGGGAAAAAAAAGTTCCTTATTTTTCTCCTCGGATCTGAGGCTCCGGGGCCCTGCCCCCGGCAGCGGTCCCGTACCCGCGGGGAGCACCGTGTGCGGGATGTCTGTGTGTTCCCCACACCGAACCCCAGAGTCCGGGTGTGCAAAGCCAGAAAACTGGTCTGCGGCCCCAAAATGTGGGAGGGGCAGGCGGGGAACTCCCCGTGTGCTCCCCGCGGCAGAACTGGGGATCGGCAGCCCGGTCCTTGGTGGCCACCCGGTGCGAGAGAACGGAAAAGAAAACCGGGAACGGCGGAGCGGCGCCGGTCAGGCCCCGTCGGGGGTTTGGCGGGAGCCGGGCCAGGCAGTGACCGCCGGTGTCAGTCCCGGTCCCGGGCTCGCCTCACCCGGCCATGGCCCCGCCCCCGCCACGTGCCGGGCCGCGCCCCCGCCCCGCCTCCCCTTGTCCGCACCGGGGCGGGGCCAGGGCCTCGGAGTGACAGCGCTCCTGGCTAATCGGCACGCGGGAAGCTCAGAAAAGGGAGGAGTCTCTGCGGAGCGACAGCACTGAGGACCAATAGACAGGCAGGGTAGGAGGATCCGCCATGGAGTGACAGCAAGCTCGACCAATAGGCGATCGGGGCGGGGCGTGGGGGCGCGGCGGGGCCAATGGCGGCGGCGGCCGCCGCACCTCCTTTGGGTTGCGGGGCGTGGCGGCCCCTCCCGGCGCGGAGGGAGCGACCGGCCCGGCCCGACCGGCACCGGCACCGGGTGAGCGACGGCGCGGGGCCCCCCGCCCCCTCCCGAACCCTTCCTTTCCGCCCTCTCCCCTTCGCAGGGTCGGCGCTGCCCTGCCCTATCCTGCCCTGCCCTTCCCGGCCGCCCCGCCGCCCCCTCCCCGCCCAGCCGAGGGTCTCCTCCCGGGCCGCGCCCCGCGCCCCCTCCCCGGTGGGTTCCCGCGGCGACGCCCCTCCCAGGCGCGGGGTTTCTATGGCGACGGCCGCCGCCCCCCAGCCCGGGGCTGCCGCTGCCGCCGCCGCCCCGGTGCTGACCGAGCGCTCTCCCGGTTCCTTCTCCCGCAGCCGCCAGCGCAGCCCCGCGGGGCCCCGATGATGCCGGGGGCGCGGGCGGCGGAGCAGCAGCAGCAGCAGCAGCAGCAGGAGCAGCAGCAGCAGCAGCGCCCGGACGCGCGGCGGCCGCCGCCGCCCCAGTGACGGCCCCGCCATGTCGGTGATGGTGGCGAGGAAGAAGGTGGTTCGGAAATGGGAGAAGCTGCCGGGCAGGAACACCTTCTGCTGCGACGGCCGCATCATGATGGCCCGGCAGAAGGGCATCTTCTACCTGACGCTCTTCCTCATCCTCGGCACCTGTGCCCTCTTCTTCGCCTTCGAGTGAGTTCCCCCGGGAACCCCCGCGGGGCGGGGATGGGGCTGGGGACCGGTCCGGGGGCCTTAGGAGAGGGAGGGGAGCCTGGCACGGCGCGGTTCTGCCTGCATGGATCTGCCTCCTGGCCCTCAGCATGCTGAGCCTGGAGGTTTTGAGGAGGATGGTCCCTACCAGATCTTCCCCCCGGCTCTGCCCATGGGGTGACACTTCCCTGTGTTCAGACCCTGCAGGGTGACACTGGCCCTCTGTCCCCACGGGTCACCCTTTTGTCTGTGGCTTGGCAGTCCCGAATGCTCTTGGCCCCGGGCTGGCCAGGGTGCGAGGGCACTGCTGCTGCAGCCCCGGGGTCCAGCCTGTGTCCCTGTCATTGGGGGAACGTGCAGCCACCCCTGTCAGCCCCACCAGGTAGGTGACCCTGCTGGAGGATTAATGAGAAGTGAGGTTGTTGGCTTCAGGGCTCCTGCTGGTCTGACCTACCCCCAGTTGCTGCACTACAACAGAGCCCCCACAGCCAGAGCCTCCCCTGGTATTTGGGGAGAGTCCAGCCACCCCTTAGATCAGCTCTGCAGCCAAAACCTTGGATCCTGCTGAAGGAGAGGGATCTACCCCCTCCTTTCAGCAATGCCTACGAGCTTGCCTGGCCTTAAAGTAATCCTACAATCAAAAAAACAAACAAAAGGGGAAAAGCTTATGTTTGCCCCAGCCGATGCTGTGGAAGGGGGCAGGATGCCTGGTTTGAGGATGAAATTGGATCAGCTAAACAACTACAAAACTTCCCTTCCTCAGTCTCCTTGGGCATGTTTGTGTTTTGGGGCAGGAGAAGGGCTGAGACAGGATTGGGTAACACAAAAGCTGGTTAAGCCAGGAAAAGCGAGCGGAAGGAGCTGTTCCTGGGCTAAACCCTGGCTGTCGCTGCAGATCCATAAAGGCCTCGGCCCAGATGCTGGCTTCCTCAACATTTGCTCCAGGCTAGGGAATTTGTCTCCACATCCCCTGGCCTGGCATGGCTCTCCCTAGTTCCCTGCCCAAATTATCCCTGTCTCAGTCTGAATTCTAAGGTACCAAGTGACACCACTCTTAGTTTGTTTGGGGCTTTTTTTCTATCTGAAAAGTGGGGCTCAGCCTTCCTGCCTTGCAGGAAGAACTAATAAGTGTTGCTGCTCCAGAAATGCTTTTTGCTGCTCCAGAAACGCTGATTTGAGGGATAATTGCTCTGGCTCCCTGTGGATCCTGTCCGTAGCAGGAGAGTGAACCACATCCCACTCTGCTGTGGTTGCCTTCACCAGCTGCACCAGGCGGAGTGAGCTAAGGCTGTGTTCCATCCCTAGGCCGTGGTTAGCCTGGAATGTGACTGGAAATTCCTTGAGAAGCCCCTTTCCATGCTCTGGGAAGCAGAGGCCTATGGAGGGGTTGCTTCCACCGAGACATCCAGACTGTGCCTAGAGCTGTGCAGGGGGAGTGCTGCTGGGAGCAGGATCACCTCTGAATTTTAGTTAAATCATCTAAGGAAAAGTTTGGGAAAACACCACATACCCATTTGATTCAGTGCATAACATCTTAGTGTTTTCTGTTTGGTAAAGAGGGAGTTGTTTTGAACTTGTTGGGGGATTTTTGTATTTGCAAGAGGGATGAAATTTTGCCTTCCCATCTGGAAAGACTCCCCAAGGTCTCTTTTGCACCGTCCAGCCTGACATGAGCAGCTGGGCTCCCTGCCTGCCCTGTGCACCTTCCACGCACCTTAGGGAGCTTTGGGTGAGGGTCTCAACCTTGAGCTTTCACCATGTTGTGCATTTGTCTCAGCTTTTGGCAGATTCTTTCGCGTTTGCATGGAAATTCCTGGTTCCCCCCCTTAAAGCTTGTGCTCCAGAGGAGTGATCCGGGTGTTAGGGTCTGGGTTTGGAGCGTGGCAGTCGGTGGGGGGCGGAGGAGCCCTTCCCCTCCCTGCCTGCTCACTGCAGGGCTGCCCCTGCCGTGGTGCCTTTTCCATTCAGCTGAATCACTTGCGCAGTCACACCTTGTCTGAACACAGCTCCGGGGGTGCCTGGAGCCAGGATCTGTCTGGCTGTGCCGGGCTGGGCTTCATCCCGGCGCTCCGGGCTGTGCTGGCTCCGGTTACAGCTGGGGCTGGTGGGGACTGGCACCCACATCAGGGGAAAAACCACCTCCGTCCCTCGCTGGTAGGGTCCTCCCCAGCCCTGGAATGACAGCTGTGCTGTTTGGGATGCTGTTTCTGGTGGTGTTTTTTTCCTCCGAGTATCTCCAGTGCCATCGGCTGCTCCGTGGTGACCAAAGGCAAGCGGGCTGAGCCTCCTCAGCCCTGTGGGTGGGAATTTCTGTGCTTTGATCCCTCCATCCGCAGCGCTGTGGTCTGGGATCCCATAAATCGCTCCATCCGGGAGCGAACAGGACCCAGAGGCTGGCAGAGCTCAGTGCTGTACCTGAGATCCGGCTCCTCCCTCCTGGATAAGGCAGACGGACGGAGCTGTGCTGGCTCTGGCTCCCGGGAAGGGCTCTGCAGCCACCAGAGTCCTCTGCCCAAGGGCACCTCTCTCACCACCACTTCGTCAGGGAGCAGCTCCCGCTGCTCAGGACTGGTCCCTGCAGGGTCTGAGACCTGTGTTTAACTAGGTCTGGTCTGTAACGTGTTCCATAAAATTCAGTTCCACATCCTCTGGGCATTATTTCAGACTCCTAACGGTAATGTCAGCCCTGTGGCTGGGCACTTAGCTGATAACTCTGTGGTGTTCCAGCATGAGGAGAAGCCCAGGTAAAGCGCTTGTGAAATCCCTTTGGGAACGAGGATGATGGGATGCAGCGTCCTCTCTCAGGCTGGGAGTTCCTTTTGCAGTTTGCTAGCCTGTCTCATGGCCTGAAGTGAGTTTCTCACACAGCTGAAGGGAATGGGATTTCTTTTGCCTCCAGCTTTTCAGCACAGAACTTGGTATCTGTAAATGTCAGAGGCTTTTCTAATGCTCAGGTATATTTGTCACTTTGTTTTTCCTACTTTCTTAGCTTTGTAGAGATGAAAATATGTTTGTCTTCTGATGAGTTGAAAACACCTACACTGCCCCTCATGTGACTTTATTTTTTAGTTTTGATTTCCAAACCCCAGAGACCCAAGACTGACAGAGGAGCCTCTGAGATGCTGTTACCTCTAGATAGATCTCTGACAAGCATGGTCTAAACTTACACATGAGTTGATAGGTGCTTTTTAATCACTGTAATTTCTTTTGATAGAGGTGAACTTGTTGGTGTCCAGAGTTCAGATTGTTTCACTCCTGTTTGTATGTGCAGTGGCTGCTCCTGGGGTTTGAATTGACCTTTTCCTCATATGTGAGTTCCTTCCCAGGAGGTGACTTCAGCCTCCCTGCATGTCCTCTGTGGCACCCCCATTCCTGTGTGGATCTTGGGGTGATCTGCCTGTGTGGAAATCTGATTTTTAGCTAGGAAAAGAGCAGTAGCATCAGCATAACGTGTCTGTGTCCTGCCTCAGCCAAGTTAGAAGCACATGTGTATGCTGGCAATTGATGTTTGTCTGTAGTGAGGGTTTCTGTATCACCACTGGCAGATGGGAAGAGGTTCCATGGAGAGCTCCAGCTCTGCCTGGTGCTGCTGGGAAGGACCTGGACACAGCTTTGTGGTTGTGGCACTTCACCGGGCTTTGGAGCAGCCTCTTCCACGCTTACCACAAGCACAGTGGCTCCTGGACACCATCCCAGAGCTGGGAGGTGCAGATGGCTGAAGTGCCCTGGTGAGGGTCAGGCATTTGGGAAAGATACAGCTCTGCTGGTACTCACAATGTGTTTGTGCCGTAGTTTAGGAAAGTTAAACAGGTTGGTTTGCAGGTGAGATGTGAGTGACTGATACCATGAAGCTTGTGCTGAGCCCAGTCAGGGCCTGTGCAGAAGATGCAGTGCCCCGTGGCTGTGGCTGCAGTCTCTGTCACCCGGGCACGGTGGCTTTCCCCTTCCTTCAGAGCTTTGCTCAATGTGCTGGTTACAACAGACCTTCTCAAGCGGGCGCAAAATAACTGGCCAAGCACTGTAAGTAGTGGCACCTCCCAGCTGCTTCTCCCCCCACCCCCCCACTCCAATGATCTCTTTGTTGAGCCTTCCTGCCCCCAGCCCACCCCCCCCCTCCATGACGATGGATTTTGATAGTGCTGTTATTGTCTGCTTGTCGGTGACAAAACGCTCCAGAGCACAGATCTGGTGCTGGGAGTGGGGGAGCAGCATCCTCACATGCCAACAGAGTGTCTCTGTTGTCTCTGAGCTCTCCCAAACAAAAGATCTTTAAAATGTCTGTTACTGAGCAGTGAAATCATGCTGGAGATGAGGCATAGACTGAAGATACCCCAATGCTGGTGAATACCTGAGTACCAAGTCAAGACCTTTGGTGGTTGCTGTCCCTGCTGTGGACATGTTCCCTGAAAGTCACCTCCCCAAGAGTGAGGCCCCATCAGTGCAGTGGAGGACAGGAGGCACGTGAGGGCTCCGTGTTGGGCTCCACGTTGGGCCTTGGGATGCAGTTTCAGTGTGGTGGGAGCTCCTCTGGCTCTCACACCTCTGCCCTCAGCTGTGAGGGGCCACAGAAGCCAGCCCAGTTAAGGGAAGTTAAGCTAAGCCCGTGTGGAAGCAGGAGGGCCATGGCTCAGCTTTAATACAGTTCATGGATCCATATTTAAACCCACAATATGTTCACATTGTCACTGCAGTTCCAAAAGCTGTTGTGTCAGCTGAACAAGGGTCAGGCTGTAGCCCTTTGGGGCAGACAGTGTCCAGATTTTCAAGGAATAATCACAGAATCACTGAATCATTTAGGTTTGAAAAGACCTCCAAGATTATCTAGTCCAACCTTTGACCAATCCTGTCCTTGTCAGCCAGGCCAGAGCACTGAGTGCTATGTCCAGTCATTTCTTGAACACCTCCAGGGATGGTGACTCCACCACCTCCATGGGCAGCCCCTTCCATGTTCTGACCACCCTTTCCAGGAAGAAGTTCTTCCTCATGTCCAACCTGAACCTTCCCTGACACAGCTTGAGGCTGTGTCCTCTTGTCCTGTCACTTGTTACCTGGGAGAAGAGGCTGACCCACACCTAAACCCATATTACATATTCCTAAAACCATATTTCTACCCCAAATGGGCTCAAACGTTTCTGTTTACTTGCTGACTGACTTGCAGCTCTCTCTGGACTTTGCCCTTGCAAAGGGAACACAAAGTTATCTTGGGCTGCCTGAAGATGATAAGCTTGGCCCTCTGGCTCTTTGGCTGTGGGCAGGGCTCAGCACGCATCGTTGTTTTGGGGAACTGCAGAGTGTGCAGTGTCTGAAATTAAGGATGTTGGTGTAGGAGGCAGGCCCAGTGCATCACTGTGGGTGCTTGGTGTTATAACTGTGGCCAAAGCATGCTGTAGCACTAGTGTGCAGCCCTTCCGTCCTTGTCACACGCTGGGGACAGTCACTGGAGTCAGCCAGTGGCCTGGTGAGTGTTCCTGTGGTGGGCCTGCAGAGCTCAGTGCTGCCAGCTGGGGCTGGAAGCTGCACTGTGTTTGGGGAAGCTGTGGTGGGAATGCTGTCCAGAATTAAGTAGTCAATGCTGTGGAGCTGGAGGAAATGGCCTTGCTTGGGATGGCAGCCCCCCCCAGGGAGCATAATCCCTGTCTTCTCACTGCAGTCTCTCTTGGAGAGTAACTGTGGAACAGAAGGAATCTGGGTTGATCCACCCCTCACCAGAAAGGGTGAGGGATGAGTCTAGGAAAGCCAGATGCCTGAAAGCCTGGGTGCTCAGCTGCATCAGGAGGCACCCGGGGAAGCAACATGTGAGAGGAGAGGCAAGACATGGCACAAGCGGTGGGATTGGGGTGGGGTTTCCCTTAAACTGTAGGAAAGCTCCATAGGAATTTTGGCCCAACATCAGTGGGGTTTTCTGAAGGAATTAAGGTAAAAATGTGCTTTTTTTCAGCCCAGTATGTCTCTAAACCATGACTTCTGCCCAGGCCTGTGCTGTGGTGCTCATGGGAACATGGATGCGAGTATGTGGGAGCAGCACAGCTCTGATGAGATGAGTCCCATACTCCCTTTGCACTTCTTCCATGAGCAGGATCAGAACCATAAACTCCCTGTTGAGTCTTACTGCATTTATAGAGCAAATAAACCTTGTGCCATGTTCCCTCTCAGGCTTGGGAAGTCTTGGAGCAGGAGCCTTTCTGCTTTATTTGGAGCTTTTCAGTCCCTTGCCTCAGAAAAGCCAAAGGAAGACAGACATTGCATGGGAATGTTGCACTTCCACAGGAACCCATTCCTGAGAAGCACAGGGTGCAGTAAATTCCAGTAATTTCTGTGGTGCTGGAAGCTGCTGCCCTTTAGGGGCCAGCCAGAGATTCCCACCATCCTCCTGTGCTTCTATGCCTTCCGTCTCTCTCCGGTGGTGGGTCCTCGACCATGCCTCCCATCCCTTGGCAGCAGGGGTCTAATGGGCATGGTCCCTCCAGCTGCCTGGTCACATTTCTGGCATCGCCCAAAACTGGAGCTGAAAACAGAGCAAATGCTGGGAAGTATCTGTGCCTGGCTGGTGGAAAACACAGCAGTGCTGTGATGGTGCCTGGTCGCTGGAGCTGCCCCAGGAGCATTCCCCTGTGGTGGTGGGATCAGAAGGATGTGCTGAACAGCTTCTCTGCTCTAGACCTTACCAGTGCTCGGGAGTGCTTGGGCTTTGATGCCGTGCCAGGTGCTCAGCCCGGTGCTGGCAGACTCCAGACTCGCTCTGACTCATCTCCTCCCGCCCCGTGTCCGCAGATGCCGGTACCTGGCTGTCCAGCTGTCCCCGGCCATCCCTGTGTTTGCAGCAGTTCTCTTCCTGTTTGCCATGGCCACGCTGCTGCGGACGAGCTTCAGCGACCCCGGGGTGATTCCACGGGCCCTGCCTGATGAGGCAGCCTTCATTGAGATGGAGATTGGTGAGTGTGGGGTAGCCAACCTGGGGAGGGCTGGAAAAGCCTCTGTATTTCTGGCATATTTTTAGGCTACAGTCCCTGCAGAGCCTTTCTTCCTGGCTGGACCTCCAAAAGTGAGGAGTGCCCTGATCTGCTGGCTCATTGTGCTTGGCCAAGTCTCAAAAGGGTGGCACGATGTACCTGCATGTCTCTCTGGGAACCCTTTCACCTGCTGCTTTCTCTCCCATAGTCATGTACATACAAACTCAGTTTGCTTTTGGGAAGGGGTGCAGGAAGCTTGGTGTGGTCCCCTTGATCCCTTAGGGAGAGAGGAGTTTTGATGGATGCAGGTGACAACCCCTAGCCTCCTCTCAACGTGCCCGTGGAAGCTCTGGCATCCCTTTTCTTGCCTTCAAGCTGCCAGGTTGGCTCTGGCCCGCATGAGCAGAGCTGCAGCCGCTGGCTCTGGAGCCAACAGGCGCTGGTCCCGCTGGTAGGAAAGGCAGGGAAATGAGTTGTCGTTCTGGGCCTGTCGTGTTGTAGCAGCAGGTCCGATCTGTGCTCTGTTCTCTCTGGCAGAGGCCACCAACGGGACCGTGCCACAGGGCCAGCGCCCACCCCCACGCATCAAGAACTTCCAGATCAACAACCAGATCGTGAAGCTCAAGTACTGCTACACGTGTAAGATCTTCCGCCCGCCCCGCGCCTCGCACTGCAGCATCTGCGACAACTGCGTGGGTGAGTGCAGGGCTGGACCTGCTGCGGCCCTCAGCTCCTACAGGGAACCTTGGAGAAACAGGGAGACCTGTGCCTCCTGCTGGGCAGGTCTCGAGTGGTGGTGTGTCCACACAGGGACAGGCTGCCCTGTCTTATGCTGAAGGAGCTTGATGTTTGCTCAGAACCTGGAGCCACATGGTTACTCTTTGCCAGGACTTTGGCAATAACTAGTCTAACCAAGTCCAACTTCTCTGTGTACGTGTGCAGCCTGTTTTTCAGTTCCACTGGACTCTGGCCTTGCTAAAGGGTTCCAGTGGAGAGTTGTGTCTTGGATGACAGCAACTCCTTCATCAGCATGGGGATTGTGCCATCCTATGGGGTGCCCTGGTTGTTGTCCTCCTGTGTATATAATTGGCTCATGTTCAGCATTGCTGCTCCAGGTAGAAATCCCTTTCCTCCTCTTCAGATTCCCAACCATTGTGTGTTTATGCAGTTCCATGAACCCTCTCCTGATTATTCTACTAGGTATATAGCGGGTTGGGTAACAACCTGGGTACTCCCAGGCCATCTAACCCATGTGCTGTGGCTGTTGTACCCCAGGGAGAGAAGACACACGAGGGGTCAAGTTCAAACTCTCTCTTAATGCACAAAATGACTCATTATGAAACGATTTTGAACTTTCTGACCTGGCCTCCCCTCCTGGAAGGGGGCTGGGATATGTAGTCATGAGTGAGCAGAGGGTTGGACTTAGGAGTCCTTGTCAGCCTGGGAGATTTTTGAGGTGGGGGCTCAGAAGCAGGAATTCGGAAGTGGGCAGGGCTGTGTTGGATGGTGCTGATCTCTGTCTTGGCTTCCCCAGAGCGCTTCGACCATCACTGTCCCTGGGTGGGCAACTGTGTGGGGAAGAGGAACTACCGCTACTTCTACCTCTTCATCCTCTCGCTCTCCCTCCTCACCATCTACATCTTCACCTTCAACATCGTCTACGTAGCACTGAGTGAGTCTGACTGGGGGGCTGGGAAGGAGGGAGGGAGTAAGGGTACGGATAGCGGTGGGAAACCAGAGTGATGGAATGGGAAAGGGAACTGGATTCGATGGGATGTTCCAGAGTAAAAAATATCTCTTGCTTTTTGTATTGCAGAATCTCTGAAGATTGGGTTTCTGAACACGTTGAAGGAAACCCCAGGGACATATCCTTCCATGGTGCCAAAGGCTTGGCTTCTCCAAAGCTGGGGGTTAGTGGGAGCTGCATTACGGATGGGCTGCCCAGGCCACTCTGACAAGTGTCTCTGGCCATTTTCCCCCCTGATGACAAAATGGGGAACAGTCTTGTGGCTTTTGGGAGGAGGGTAAAACGGAAAACCATGGTTAGGAGAGGAAGAGAAGTTGGTGTGCCTGGGGGTCGTGACAGGTGGGCTGGGCCCACTCCCTGGCTGTTCCCAGTCCTTAACTGTTCTTTCTCACTGTACTGGAGGTGCTCATCTGTTTCTTCACGCTGTGGTCGGTGGTGGGGTTAACTGGGTTCCACACTTTCCTGGTGGCACTGAATCAGACAACCAACGAAGACGTAAGTAGACTCTTCCTCTGAGCTGTTGCCTTTTCTCGGTGCATCACAGCTGTGCCTACTTTGCAGGCTAAGGCAGGGCTCTGGGGTAGGGTTTCCCTGGAGCAGACCTGACCTTGTGCCTGACTGTTTCAGATTAAGGGGTCCTGGACTGGGAAGAACCGTGTGCAGAATCCCTACAGCCACGGCAACATAGTGAAGAACTGCTGTGAGGTACTTTGTGGGCCCCTGCCTCCCAGGTAAGCTGTTGAGGGGCAGCCCTGACCTTTGCCTTCCACCGGCACTTCTGCTGGGAAAAGAGATGGGATTTGGGGAGGCATGTGTCTCTGACGGCGTGGCTCTGTTCTTGCAGTGTCCTGGACAGACGGGGCATACTGCAGCAGGAGGAGAGCACAGCTCAGGAGGGGCCGTGCCCACGGGGGCCAGGCACGCAGGAGCCCCTGGCCAAGCAGGGCTCCCAGCAGGCTGAGGAGAGCAGCATGAAGCAGCAGGATGGCAGCATTCCTCTCCCCAGTGCCGTGAGTAATCCCTTTGGGAGCTGGGGGGGCTCTTGGACAGTGAGGGAAAGCTGAGAGTGACGTAGGAAGGACAGAACAACAAGGGAGGGCCGTGCTGAGAGGCTGCCGGTGAAAAGCCCATTTGCTCCGACACTGGAAACCAGGGCCTCTTGGTTTCCTTGGGTTTCTTCAAAGGAGATCACAGCTGGCTGTGGTTTTGGAGATCAGTCCTGCCATGAGAGCACTCAGGAGCTGTCACCTATGGAGCTAGGAGGGGCTGGGGAAGGGTGGGATGTTGCAGTCATCTTGTTCTGGTTCTGCGTGTGAGCTGGGAAGGGTCTCCCTGGGAAGGGCCCTCTTGGGTGTGGGATCTCTGTCTTTGGAGAAAGCTGTTACGGCCCTGAGCAGCCTGCTCTGTGTTTGAAATTAGCCCTGCTTTAAGGACACTGTGGGACAGAAGACCTCCAGAATGCCCTTTCCACCTGAATTATTCCATGAACATGGTGGGAAATGGCTGGGCGTGCTCTTGCTTGGGCACGATCTGCTGCTTCTCTGGTGGACACAGTTTTTGTTGGGGGGGGCCCCTGCTTTCTCCTTTTCCCAAGCCCAGCCAAGACTGCTGCTGGTGGAGCAGGAGGCAGGAGCAGAGCTGTGGGGCTTTTGTGCTCAGACAGGTGCTCTGTACTGGCGTGTGTTCCTGCAGGTCACTCTGTCCTCTCTCCCCAGGTCCCTGCGCCGCCCCTGAGTGACGCCAAGATGCCGGAGGAGAAGCAGCGAACGCCTGGGGAGGTCCTGGTGCCCTCCCCGGACGCTGGGCGAGCGGAGCACTAGCGTCTGCTTGGAAGGGAGAACTTTCTTGTTTTGTCTAATCAAAGCTGGAAGTGATGGAGGAGAGGAGGAGAAGGGCTGGATGGCAGGCACCCGATTCCCCATGGCCATTTTGCTTTAGTCATTACTCACCACGGTGTGAGCCGGCGGTGGCACGGGACAGCGAGTGTGGGTGGCATGCCCTGGTCACCACGGGGCACTGCCACTGCTGAGGCAGGTCTGCCTGCAGCCAGGGCTGGGCCTCTGGCTCTGCGGGCTGTCCTGGATGCTCCATCCCGGCTCGTGGCCGGGGCTGTCCCTCTGCCTGGCCCCGGCTCTGACGGGGCAACTTGTGCTCCAGCAGATCAGCAGTTAGGGCCGGCCTGCTCCCTCCTGCTGAGGAATCCCCATGGGAAGGGGAAAGCAATCATGGCAGTAGTGTCCTCTCTCCCCTCCTCCCTCCTTCCTTTAATCCCTGAAGTTGTTTTGTGGTTGGCGTGGCAAGGCTTGTCAGGAGACATTTTGGTGCCCAGAGGACCCAAACAAGCGGGAAGGAGTTATGTTGGCAGCGGTTTTTAAGTAGCTTTCTTCCTGTGCTCCTTTTCATGTGACGTAGCTGGGGCAGCAACTGTAATGGGGACCCTCCTCACCCTGCTCTGGGGCTCACAGCAACCTCGGGGACTCGAAGGAGCGGGCAGCCCCCCCGGCCCGCACCAGCCACAGAGTGGTTGTGCCAGGATGTACTGAGCTGCAGGGAAGGGTCTGCCTGTGCCACTGGCTCCCTGGCTGGTGCCGGGGCTGCATTTGCTGCTGAGTGTCCGCACTGAGCCCTCCCCTTGCTGTGGCACGACCGCTCTGCAGAACCTCAGCCCCCATTCTGTGTTGTGTCATTGCGTTCCCATGTCCCCCCTCTGCCTTGCTCTGCAGTTCTCAGCCATCCTGGACTGGCTGTGGGAACTGTGCTGGCCGCCCAAGGATGGGCTGTGTGGTGTCAGTCACCTGTGTGTCCTCAGCAGAGTGGGGAGGAGAGGCTGAGGGGATGGTGGGAGAGCTCCATGCTGCGGCAGGGCTGCTCCTCCCCTGCCCCACTCCATGTCCTGCGCTGGCAGGACTCTCATGCCTGCGGGGTCCCCACAGAGGCTAGCGGTGGGGAGAGGCCATTCCGTGCCCTGGCAGCTCCCCATCCCACACCACGAGTGCTGGGCACTCCCCTGCCTCCTGCGAGTGTGCGGTGGGTGGTGGCAGGGGCGGGATGTCCTGCCTGGCCAGTCCTGGGCGTGTCTCCACGATGCTCCTGCCTGGCAGCGGGAAGTCGCTGTTGCTCCGCCCCGGCCTCATGCCATCGCGCTTTTAGCAGCGGTGTGGAGCAGCCCTCTCCCTCCGGAGCCTGGCCTGTGCCTCCCACCTCGCTCCTCTTCCCCGGCCCCTCGCAGCGTGGCCCTGGGCCGTGGCTGGCAGCGGGTGATGGTGGTGTTGACATGGTGTTAACGTGGCACCGGCGCTGCCCCCTCTCCTGCGGTGCCAGGGTCTCCTCTCCCGGTGAGAGGGCAGAGCTGCTGCTCTGTCTGTGGCCGTGTGTCCGCAGTGACCCTTCAGCTGCTCCTGGCCCTGTTGCCAGCCTGGTCCCGTCTCGTCCCCCAGGACAGGGGTCGTGCTTCTGGCCCGAGCACCCTGCCGGCCTGGGAGCCACCCCAACATGCTACTGACCAAATCTCAAATTCAGTGTGAAAAAGTGTATTTTTTGGCTCTGCTGCACCCCCTTCTATGCAGTGTGTGGGGTGCTGCCTGCCGGGACTGCCATGGCAGTGGGGCCTGCCTGTGCTGGTTGGGGTCTCCAGAAGGAAGGGGGGGTCGGGTGAGGGTTCTTTTTTTTTTTCCTTTTTTTTTTTTTTAATTTTAAAACAATGAAGGAAAATTAATTGGTTTGAAAATGGCTGAGCTGTAGCCCCTGCGTGTCTATGCTGCCCCAACCCAGTTGCCTCTTCCCCCTTCCCTGTACCTTTCCAGCCTCTCCATCTCACACTTCCAGAGTGTCTTAGTTGCATTATTTGCATCCTGCTTCCCCCCACGGTGGGTGAGGGGGGTCTCTGTGTGCCCATACGGAGCAGTGACAGTGAAGGCTTTGTTTGCCTGCAGGCATGGCTCCTGTCCCCCGCTCCCTCGAGCAGCAGCCCATGCCTGGAGTGCGGTGCCCTGGGGTGCCCAGAGCCCCCACATTGGGGCTGCAGTGCCAGGCAGCACCATGCTAAATGTCCTGGGGGTACAGCACCTGCCTGTGGTGCTGGGGCTGAGCTGGGCCCTGAGGTCACACCGCTGGGGCTCCCCCTGTCCCCTACCAGCAGCCGTCCCCTCTGGTCTGTCCCCACTGCCAGGGCCAGAGTGGGAAGCAGCAGTGCCAGTGGGCTCAGGGGGACTGTGTCATGGAGAGAGCCCCCAGCTGCTCCTCAGGACCGCCCAGCTCAGCCTCCTCCCGGCTGCCATCCAGGGTTTCCGATCCCTCGAAGCAGCCTGAGTCCCGGGGAATGTCCCCTTTGGGCTCTGAGGGTGATGGCAGGGCTTCAGAGTTGTCACCATCCTCTGGTTCACTGGCTGCTGGGAGAGGGACCGAGGCATCAGTGGTGCTGCTGGGGTGCCCAGCGGGGGGGGCTGTGGGTGGTGGTGGGGGTCTCCCACTCCCTCCCTGGGGCTCTTACTGTCGTAGTCCAGGAGCAGCTCAGCGGCCGTCAGCAGCTTGGCGCGGTGCTGGGGGTCTGTGATGTGCAGCTCATTCAGGTGGGTCTCCTTCAGCTCCTTGAAGTCCTCCAGGGTCTGGTACCCATTCAGCAGGAGGGTGGGGATGTGTTCCTGGGTGGGGGATGGTGGGCAGGGATGAGCAGGGCTCAGGTGGCTCCCCATGGTAGGCGCTTGTCCCCACATCACCCAGAAATGCCCTGTGTGTCCCCTCTGTGCCCCTGGGGTACTCAGTGGAGGGACCCAAGGGGATGGGGGATAGTGAAGGGGAACAGAGGGGGTGGTTCCACTGCTGGCACGCTGCTGGCACATTCTGGGTGCCACGATTTCCCCATGGCTCCTGTCCCTCACCTGCAGGTTGATGCGCTCCAGCAGCTCATGGAGGGTCTTGGGCTTGAGGCGCTTGCTCCGGCTGGAGCCCCGGCTCCTGCGAGCTGGGACTGTCTCCTCAGGGATCACATCCACGTAGATGAACTTGAAGGAGCCCACCCTGTTGTTGAGCAGCCCGGTCCAGGTGCCCACAGGTGGCTTCTCAATGATGCCGATGATGTCCCCTTTCTGGGCCAAAGGAGATGGAGTGGCAGTGGGTGCAGGCTTGGGGACAGCTGGGGGACATTTCTGCCTGAGGGGGGTCCCCAGCCACCCTCCCTCCTTCCCTCCCTCCCTCCCTGGGGCCGTGGTGGCTGTGGCTCACCCGCAGCTTCAGCGAGTCCTTGTCATAGGGGCTGGGGGTGAAGTCGGTGTGGACGCGGGCCCGGCCGCAGAAGGGGCCAGAGTAGGCTGGGACGCTCTCCTCCAGCCGCAGGCTGTCACGGGGGCCACCAGGGCTGGGAATGTCACTGCCTGCAGAGAGGAGGGGGTCAGGATGTGCTCTGCTGGGGGCTCAGACTGGTGTGCTGGCGGGGCTGGGCTCACCACTGGACATCTGGCGGCTGAGGGGTGGGTGCCCTTCCTCCTCCTCCTCCAGCTCCAGGGACGACAGGGGCCCCTTGCCATGGCTCCACTCCTCTGTGCTGCTGTCTGGGGACAGTGGGCACAGGGACCCCTCCTCCTCCACCTCTCCCTGCTGTGGGGACCAGGGTCAGGCTGGGGGAGGGGGAGCTGCCCCCAACTCACCTGCCCATGTCCCCCATGCCCCCTCGCTCACCTTCCCCTCGGCCAGTGCCTTCACAGCCATCCTGCCCATCTTGCGGTTCATGGTGCGGGAGATGACTGCCCGCCACTTCCTGCCCAGCTTCGTCCCACTGCTCCGTGGGGCATCCTCAGGGCTGGCACTGCTGGGATCATTCTCAGGGATCTGCCAGAGGGATGGAGAGTGAAGGCAGAGCCCCCCACTCCAGGCAAGCCTCAGCGGGGTCACACAAGGCTGTGAGACCCCAAATTCCACCGGTGCCGGAACAAGGGCTGCTCCATGGCATGTGGGCCCCTGATAGGACCGGGAGTTTGGGGAAACCAGCTCTTAAATAGGCTGGGAAGGGGATCCCAGGGGAGCAGGGCATGTCAAGGGGTACTGCTGCCCTGGGGAGGCTGGGAACTCACGTTCTCCTCCAAGTTGAACTCCTTCTCGCTCGGCACGGGGGAGCTGACCTTGGACTTGGCAAAATCCTTGAAGCTGCTGGAGCGCTGGAGAGAAAGCTGGGGGCAGGGGGAGGGATGTGAGGGGGGAGATGGAAAGGTATGAGGGCTTCTCTCTGCACCCCTTGCCCCAGCTCCCCTTCTCCCTTTGGGCTGCTCTGCCCATCCCAGGGTGATGCCAGTGCTGGAAGAGTTTTTTGGCTGGCACAGTCTCCCCTGTCTCACCCTACTCCAGAAGCTGCCATGTGCTATGAGCCCACCAGACCAGGGATGTAGAGCCCTGGTATTGCTCTTGGTGCGTGTGCAGCTGCTTGGCACAGCATTCCTGGGGCAGGGATGCTCCAGTGTGGAGTCTGGCACTGCCAAGCTGGGAGCAGCCCAGGGCTGTGCCATGCTGCTGTCCTGGCACATGGGCCAGGCACGTCTTGGGGGAACACAGGGCTCTGCAGCACCCACAGGTGGGCAGGCAGTGAAGGGCTGGGAACATGAGAGCAGCCATGTCCCTGCTTCTGCCTCCCTGGTCAACTCCAGGACTGAGAGTTTCCCATGTTTTCCGACTGCAAGTGTCCCCCACAGCCCAGAGAGCACCCTCAGCTGTCTCAGTGCCATCTTCACACCAAAGCCATCGAGGCAGGTTCTGAATCTCAGTCCTGCTGCGCTCCTCTGTCCCTGCTCCTTCTAGTCTTCCCTGTGACCCCTGCCTGCCTCCATCTCCATGTCCTCTGGTGTCTGTCCCATATGGGAAGGGTTACTTCATGACAGGAGCGCCCTTGGTGCCAGCCAGCCAGCATCCCAGCACAGCCACATGGTCCTGGGTCTCCCTCACCCCTGGATGCCAGCACTCCGTGGGAGCTGGCTCGCTAGTTTGGGCCAGGTGATCTCGGCTCCCACTGCCGGCAGGCTCAGAGCAGGCACTGCAGCGCTCACTCTGCCGCCGCCACAAACAGCGATTTCCGTTCTCAAGCAGCTCTGCCGGCTCCGAGCTCCTTCCCAGGCCCTTCCTACCCCTGCTTAGCCTGTCCTGCCTTTATTCTCCTCCTTCTCGGCTCCACTGAGCATCCTTCAGCACTTGTTCTTGCAGAGGGCTCTTTCCTTGCAGAGGGCTGCCTCGGAATGGGACACCCAGAGCACCCCCGCTGGGGCTTTACAGGGCAGGGCCAGCTCCAGGTGCATCTCTGCTCCTGCCCCAGCACCCTGAACCCATCAGACCCAGGAGCGTTGAACTCCCCGGGGTTCTCCCTGCAGAGATAAAACAGCTCCGCAGCCAGGAAAGCCCCTGCCCCGGGGCTGGAGAAGCCCTGGATAGCCTGGCAGCGGGATTTGAGCCAGGGAGGTCGGGCTCTCCCAGAGTACTGCAACGAGAGGGAAGTGAGAGTGGCTGTGGCTGGGCAAGGGCAGGGGATGCCCACTGGGACCTGCCGGGCTGGATGGGCCATCCAAGCGCAGCGAGGAGGACTTCACCCAGGTTTCCCGTGAGAGCTTCCCAGCACAGATGAGCTGCCATGGTGGGATGTGTGCCTGCCGTGGGCAGAGCCGTGGCACCGGGCACTGCCCTGCTCCCCATGGTGACTTGCCATTGCTGATGCCAGCCCAGCAGGGCTTGGAAAGAGCTGAAGTGCCAGCTGGTGTGAGACCTAGTGCAGGGGGATGATTGTGGCCCCCACTGGTGACTCCAGCCTCCAGACAGGTTGTCACAGAGTGGTACACGGCCGTGCCACGCTGGGGGCTCTCAAGAGGCTGCGGTGCTGGCAGCTGGTGTTGCTGTGGCTTCCACCTCAGAGCGGTGCTGCCAGAGGAAGCGACCGACACGTGACAGAGCTGCAGCCTCGACCGCAGCACCTTGCTGGGCTGGGAGCTGCACACTCGGCACCGCAGCCGCGTCCCCCCAGGAAATGGCAGGCGGCCGCCCACGCCATGGGGAGCCAGTGGAGAGTGGGGGCCACAGCCTCCCCCAGGCCCCACGGGTCCCACCGGCACCCTGGCTGGCACCCATGCTGATCCCGGGGACTGTGCATCCCAGCCACCCATCCCACCAGGATGCAAGCCAGGGTGGGAGCTGGGCAATGCCAGGACTACGCACTGGCGAGGCCACAGTGGCTGGTGGCAGCAGGGACAGACTGATGGCAGTGCCGCTCCCACACCCTTGCAACCCCCTGAGGCTCTGCCCCAGCTCCCTGGCACCAGCCCTCCTGCTCAGCATCTCGTAGCAGCCCAGGCTTGGACAACTCTAGGTGTGCAGGGACACCCGTGTGTGCTGAGGGCAACTGGATGCTGCCAGCACTCACCTTCCTGTGTCCTGGCTCCTTCTCCCCGGCGTTGGAGGGCTTGCGGCGCAGCATGGCACTGGGGCCGGAGGGCACAGCGTTCGGCAGCACCTCGGCACGTCCCGTCCCACGGCACCGGCACCGAGCCGGGAGCGCACAGGAAGCCGGCGGTCACATGAGAGGCGCTTGCAGCCGTGCTTGGGGCGGCTGCCGGGGCGCGGGCTGGGGCAGGAGGAAGGAAACTCTCCACGGAACTGCTGCCCTGCCCGGGGCCCCCGGGGTGGGGATGGTGCCCGCGCCCTGACACCCCTCGGCCACCGTGCTGCCCCGTTGGTGGTACTGCCCATGCCCTGCCTCCCCTTGGTGATGCTGTTGATGGGCACAGTGTCCCCCCCACCCCCTGCAAAGGATGACAGTCCTCACCCCTCTGCCGTTCCCTCCCTTGTGCCTGCTCATCCTGCTGGCACATGACGGTCAAGCCCTCCGTGTGACACATGGTGTCTGGCATGTCCCCTGTGTCCCCTGCATCTGTAAGTCCTCCCAGCTCAGTATCACATCCAGATGGGACAAGGTCTTGGTCATCCCACTGCTGGCACCTGTGGGGATGTCCCGGTCAGGCTGATTGCCTTGCACCCTCTCAGTCCAATTCCTCCATCTTTTGCCCCAGAATTACAATCTGCCCACATCCATCTCCCCACTGCTGGCATTGGCTTGGCTGCCCCAGAGCAGGGCAGAGGGCACAAGCAGGGTCACAGGAGTGCTGTTGGGGGCCATGTGGGGTGGTGACCCCACCCCACACCTGCTGGTGAGGCACAGGCAGCACACCAGGCACAGCAGGGCAGCGCAGGACACAGCCCCTGCCCGCGTTGCTCATGTTTAATCACAAACAAGCAAATAGAAAACAACAAAAAAAAAAGGAAGTGAGCACAGGGGAAGAACCAGCTGTGGCAGGAGGGGGGTGGGAGGGCCATGGGCGCAGGGTCAGGCCTGCAACCCGCTGAGCAGCACTGAGAGCAGCGAGGTGAGGACCAGCATGGCCGTGGTGGCAGTGGTGGTGACGGCGCTGCCCACCGGGAAGGGCTTGGTGTTCTCCTGCAGCCATTTGTACGCCTCCTCCAGCTGCTGCCGCTGCAGCTCTGGCCCCACACGCTCACGGATCCTCTTGTAGTAGGAGTTTAGGTACTGGATCTGCAGCCAGGCATGGCAGGGAACTGGAGGGGGGCTGCCCTGGATGCTGCCACCCCTTAGCCCCTTTGGCCCGCCCCGTTCAGCTGCCCCATGCCCCACTCACCAGCCCCACCTGCAGACCCTGTTGCCCCTCTCCATCCATGCATTCATCCTTACTTCATCCTCATTTACCTGCTCCAAACGCATGCCACGGTCCTGGCTTCCTGTTGAATCCACTCCCCAGCCCCTGTTGCTCTCCCTGCACCCCAGTCCGATGGACTGGCTTCACAGCCCTGCTCTGCCCTCCACCTCGAGCACTCCCCATACCTGCTCTGGGGACATGAGGCTGAGGTCAATGAGGTTGCGGTCATAGGGCACCAGGGACACCACCTCAAAGGTCAGGAAAGGCTTCTCCTCGCTCTGGTGCTGCCGCAGAAATATGCTGTTGGGTGCCCCCAGCTCCGGCTCGATGCAGCTCCCCATGCTGTGCCACCCCTGTCACCCCTGTCAAACGGCCCCACTGCCCTACCTTGGTCTGCGCCTCCACCACAAGGGCGACGTCCTCAATGCGGATCCCGAACTCACCGTCTTGGTAGTATCCAGGCTCTGGGGGCCAGGAAGCCACTTGGTGAGCTCCCAGCCCCAGTGGCTCCCCTAGAGCTCCCCAGCAGGGCCAAATCTGGCCCCTGAGCAGGGCTGAGAGCTGACACCCCCCTCCCTGGTCCTGGGGCTGGGGTTGTCCCAGCCAGCTGAGGCACCAGCCAGGTTGGTAATACATACCGATGGAGGTGAACATGCCGGCTGCCAGTGGCACGTTGTTGGACTGGAAGCCCACAGGCCCTGCAGGGACACGGGGTGGGTGAGAACTCCAGGGACAGTGTGTGCTGCAGGGACACCCCAGCAAGGACCAAGGTGCCACACCAGAGAGAACCACGGGGCCAACACAAGGACCGCGAGCGACCCCAGCACAGACCACGTAGCCACCAAGGCAAGGACTATGGGGCCACCACAACAAGGACCACTGGGTCATCCCAGTAAGGACCACTGGATCATCCCTGCAAGAATCATGGGACCAACCTGGCAGGGACTATGGGGACATCCCAACAAGGACCATGGAGTCATCTCGGCAAGGACTATGAGGCCATCCTGACAAGGACCATAGATTGGATAATCCCAGCAAGGACTGTGGGACCACCTTGGCAAGGACCATGGGGCCACCCTGGTAAGGACCATGGAACTACCAAGGCAAGGACCATGGGGCCATCCCAACAAGGACCATGGGGCCACCAAGGCAAGAACCACTGGATCATCCCAGTAAGCTGGATAGGAGTCACGCTGGCAAGGATCATGGAGTCACCCTGGAAAGCATCCCAACACACTGCAGGTAGGGGACTCCCCCAGCAAGAGGCTCCAATGGTCAATGAGTAGCCCCCAATGAGCTCCTGTTCTCGTCCCTGTCCCCACAGCTCAGCCCACATGCCCAGCACCAGTGCTGGTGCCACATACACTCATGGACAGAGAGGAAGTTGCCAATGCCATGGCCGGTCCCATGGCCGTAGTTGAGTCCAATGTCCCAGAGTGCCCGACGTGCAAAGGACTCCACCGTTCTCCCTGGGGAATGAAGAGGTCGCTGGGACAGAGGCTGACAAGCTGATGGGGCCACCCTGCTCCCTGTGACAGGGTTCCTGGGCAGGGCTGGGCTGCACAATGCCAGGTTTGGCACTCACCTGCTGTGTTGGATGGGAAGACAAGGCGGGAGAGGTCGATGTTGCCCATCAGCACACGGGTGTAGGCTTCCTGTGGGGGCACGGTGGGGGGGTGAGCATGGTGGTGCCTGGATACCCACCCTGCCACATCCAGCCCTGGCTGGAACTGTGGTGCCAAGTGCTGCAGCGAGTCCTGGGCAGCACAGAGGGGTCCTGGGCAGCCAAGGGAGGTGCTGGCTGACACAGGAGAGGCCGGTACCTTCTGGAGTGGAGTGGGCTGACCCCAATGCACTGTCCGAGTGATGTCTGTTGTCCCATCCCTGCAAAGAAGAGACATGAACAGGGGCAACGCAGCTGCAGTGCTGGCTTTGGGGGCCCCTAGATGTGGGGCTGTGAGGGGGGGTCTCTGTTAAAAGCTACTCACAGATACTGCCCTCCGGTGTCAAAGAGGTACATCTCGCGCGCAGACAGTGTCCGGCTGCTCCCGTTGGTGGGACTGCAAGGGAGAGGGGGTCAGAGCCCTCTCCCAGCTG
The DNA here is from genome assembly GCA_035041135.1 of Platyrinchus mystaceus. NCBI lineage: Eukaryota > Metazoa > Chordata > Aves > Passeriformes > Tyrannidae > Platyrinchus > Platyrinchus mystaceus. Next base: position 19,394,720 of record JAWWLV010000158.1, read on the forward strand.
CCCACTGCTCACTACCCACGGCCCTCTGCCCAGCGCTGCCCTGGCCATACCTGTAGTGGGCCAGCGCCGCGTTGAGCCCGCTGGCCGAGATGGACTGGAAGCTGGGCCCGTGGCTGTGCTGCTGGGCCCTGTAAGGCAGCAGGGAGGGAGAGAGGTGCTGTGGGCCCCCACCTGCGCTTCACTGGGCAGGGTGGGCCGCGGGGGCAGCACTGACCTGCGGAGGGCATCGATATGCTGAGCCCCTGAAGACTCATCCACCTGCCCCTGCGGGACCGTCTTCTCCAGCCACAGCAGGTACTGGACAACGGCCACGGCATCCCGTACCTGGGGGTGCCCCGGCGGCACCGGGGAGAGGGCATCAGCACCTCGCACCCCGCAGCGTCCCCCGCATTGTGCAGGGGGCTGCGGGGGCGGGGACAGCCTTTACGTGGGCGGCTCGCAGCAGCTCCTGCTCCTGGGCGTTTTTCACAGCCTTGGCCGTCATGACAGGCGAGTAGCTCTCCTCCAGCAGCTTTTCCTGCGAGAGCAGGCAGGAGGTGGCATGGCCACGTGTCCCCTCAGGCCGCAGGGGCGGCCACAGCGCGGTGGCACGGGGCCGTCCCCAAGACTGCAGGACCCGCGCGCCCCACGGCCAGGCTCAGTGCCGCGGTGTCGCTGCTGTACCCACCTGGGGGATGATGCCGTAGAGGCCGTAGGTGGTGTACTCGGTGCCCAGCCACACGGTGACGTTACCGCGGGTGTAGTTGCGCAGGTGAGCGCTCACCTGCCCGTACTCCTGCAGCTCCACACACAGCGGCCCCGGGCAGCCGGAGCGCAGGGACTCCCGCGCCGCCGCCGACAGCCGTGATCCCTCCACGAACAGGCTGGGGAGGGAGCGGGATGGGGCGAGCACAGACGTGGGGGGTCACCTGCTGCCTTTGGTCTCCCCCGATCCCAGCCACGCCACCGGAGGGGAGGGGGCTAGGGGACTCAGAAGGGATGCTGGGCTGGGAATGGGAGGAGCCCTCCGTCAGGCTGTTCGGGAAGGGAGGATGCGGTGCCCCAGGGTGGTCTGGGAGGGGGGGGCATGGATTGGGAGAGATGTGGGGCTGGGGCCTGAGGCAGCGGGGCTGAGAGGAGGGTCCCGCTAGGGCTGGCTCAGGAAGGGGAGGGTGGAAGGGGAGTGGGTGATGAACCCCTCCATGCCCCGTGCCCACAGGGAAATGCTGCCCACCTTATGTTAGTGTTGGTCAGGAGGGTGTAGGAGTAGAAGACGGGATTGTAGGGGATGTCATCTCCACGGAGGTTGAAGAGCCCTGCCAGGAACGAGACCTCTGCACCTGTGACTGCCACTACCTTCCCAGCCCCAGGGCTCGGAGCCCAGGGCACCTGCCATGGCACCCTCCACAGCACCACGGGTACTCACAGGCTGTCTCCTCCAGCCCTGACAGCAGCACGGCCGTCGGGCGTCGCACGTGCTGCTCCATCTGCTGCCGGATCCCAGCAACCTTCTCCTGCCAGCTGCTCCCTGGGAGAGGAGCAAGCGGTTGCCTCGGTGCAGGGACCTGGACTGGGGGTGCTGCGGGTGAGCAGCCGTGGGGAGGCCGGGGTCGTACCTGTGAACGCTGCCGGGAGGCTGTAGATCTCACTGGAGGAGGGAGGGGGTCTCTGGTCTCCCCACACCTGATCCACGAGGTTGGTCTCGAGGGGAAGCAGGGTCCGGCCAGAGCCGTGCAGAGCCTGGCTGTAGCTGTTCCAGGTGGCTGGGGGGAAAGAAGCAGCCCAAAGGTGGGGGAACCTGGTAAATCCACACCCCGGGGCTGCCCTCCCTTGGGCAGGGTGACCCCCAGTGCCAGCCAGCCCTACCGATGGAGAAGAGGAAGGGGTCCAAGCTGATGTTCCCCCCTACGGGAACCGCCTCCAGGATCCACATCGCAATGGACTCGATCCAGGCTGCAGGAGAGAGCTGGGTGGCACTGCGAGGACACACCGTGTCCCAGCCCATGCTGAGCCCAGAGTAGGCTGTGGCAGGGGCTGGGGGGGATCCTGGGAGTGGGGGGACTCAGCAGTCCCCCATCCTGCCCCCCACTGACTTGTCCTCTGCAGCTCCCAGTTGCAGTCCATCTCGCGCTCTGCCTGGGTCCAGTAGCGGCTGTCAGTCCACAGGGCAGCCTTGTCCTTTGTCACCACGCTGGTGCCTGGGACAGGAGCGAGGGCTCAGGGATCACCTCTCCCTCCCTCCCTGCAGCTGGCAGGGACTCCCGGGGGCCATCAGGGAGTGGGACCTTGCCCTGCCCATGGATCCCCAGGGATGAGGACTAGCAGGAAGGCAGGTGCCACCCTCCCAAGCAGGGAACCCAGGGTTGCGGGGTGCCCTCACCTGCGGAGCCAGTGAAGCCGGTGAGCCAGCCCAACCGGGCATCCCGCTTGGAGATGTACTCGCTCTGGAGTTGGGATGGAGCTGTGAGAGGTGGCTGTGGATGCCAGCAGGGTCCCCGGGGGCACAGGGAGCTCCTGCCTTACCATGTGGGCATCCGTGGAGGGCACGATGTAGGCGTGGACGCCGTGGGCCCGCATGGTGTCCCGCAGTGCCGCCAGCCGCTCCGTCGTGTTGGTGGCAGTGGGTGGCAGGTACTGGTGGCAGAGGGGGACATGTGCTGGGACGGGAGGGGACTGTATGCAGGGGGTCTCAGGAACAGGGAGGGGTGGCAAGGCAGGGCTCACCGGTGGGTCCGTGGAGCAATCCCGGATGTCATTCCTGGTGGAAGGAGCCTGTGGCACCCGCCCTGCTGCACAGCCTGTGGGTGTGGCAACAACCGGGAGCCTCAGGCTGCAGCCTGGATCCTGCTGGCCCCTTGCTCCAGCCCAGAACAGCACTAGGCAGCTGTGACCCTCATCCCCAGCCCCAAACATCAGCTAGACCAGCTTTGGGGCTTTTTGCAGAAACCAGTTTTCCTGGGTTTTAGCCCCAGGAATAGTGGGTGGAAAACAGTGCCATTGCCCGGCTCAAGAGGAAGTAAATCTCCCAATGCCCATGGCACTGTGGGATCATCATGGGGAACAGCTGGTGCTCACCATGCCCGGGAGCAGGTGAGCTGACCCACAGCACCCCAGCACTCAGGGTGTTGGAGGAGCCAGCTGACAGCGGGTCCATGCCCAGCCAGACCTGACCTCTCCCCAGGGCTGCTTGGCACCAGTTGCCACCGCTGGCACCGCCACTCCCTACAGTCTCCATCACCAGCTCTTAGCTCTTCACCTTGGGCCAAGGGCACCCAGCTTGGGTCCATGGGACAATGCAGGGTGGGGTCACCCTCGGCATGGGAGGGGGCCTTGGGTACCTGGTCCCTGCACCCTGGGGGGCTGCTCCTTACCCGTCACCTGCCCCGAGACCCTCCCTGGGGCAGGTGGGCAGGGTGAGCCCCATGCCACAGCCCCGTTCCTGCCCCAGGGTCGAACCCACCCCTGCTTCACCCAGAGCTGTGTCTGGGACATCCTGCATCCTCTGTTCCTGGGTGTCCCAGACGTGCCATCCCACCCCAGCACCCAGCTCACCCCTCTGGCATACCGTGGAGCAGGAGTGCCCAGGCTGTGATCCAGTGCAGGGCACACATGGCTGCCTTGGCGGTGCCCAGCAGGACAGAGAGCCAAGGGACACTGTGGGTGACAGGTCCCTCCTCCTGTGTCTTTGCCCCAGGGGCAGAGGGATGGGGGGTGGGAGGGACGAGGTCCCAGCAGATATGGGGGTTGTTGTCCTTTGCATGGAAAGCAAATCCCGCTGCTAAATAAAAGCAAACAGCAAAATCAGCACAAAGTCCAAAGATCCTGTGAGAGCAGAGGTGGGAGCATGCCAGCTCAGCCTGGCACAGCCTGGCAGCCAGGGAGAAGGCAGGGAAAGGGTTTGCTCCCTGGGGGAGCAAAAACCCCTGTTTTCTGGAGCCATGGAGAGCTGATGTGGGGTCCCTGGGGCAAGGACCAGCCACCCCCTGAGCCAGTCATCCCCCTGAGCCATCCTCCCACTGGCATGGTGCAGTCCCCATCCCAGCACCCCAAGGCTGGGGCTGACAGACATGGTGTATGTGTGGGGAGGTACCCCATCACCACTGCCAACCATTACAGCAGTCAGGGGGGAACAGTGCCCGTCCTCCTGGTGAGCAGGGCTGGGAGCTGGCGGGACACCCGGTGTATCAATGACACCCACCCCGATCTGTGGCTTCTGCAGCCAGCTGGGTGCTGGGAACACACAGTGTTGTATCTCCTAACCATGGCTGGGCCCCTCATTCTTTGACGTGGCTGTTTTTCTACTGCAGCTGCAGTATAGGTGTAAACAATCCTGCACCAGCACAAATGTTACTGCAGGGAAAACTCGATAACACCGAGCAACACGTCAATGCCTATCCTGCTCTCACCCCAAACTTCTGCACCCCTCTGGCAAGGTACATGCAGTGTCCTGGTGGGAAGCAGCCCATATCCCCAGTGGGAGCCTTGATCTCCCAGGGATGTGGGACAAAAAGGGGATGGGAAGGAGCAGGAATGGCATGGCAACAGTCCCCATGGACTCCAGCTGGATGTGGTTCCCCCACCTGCAGACGGTTTGGAGGTGGTGGTGCAGGAAAACCCAGAGTGCTCTAGGGAGGGGACAGGTCTTGCTGGGTCTCCTTAGCCTGAGAGAGCTGTCTGGGGGTCAAAAAACATCCGATATGGGCACCCATTGTCTGACACGGGCACCCGTGGGCTGCAGGAACAGGGACAGACACGCTGCTGCTCTCCCTGCTCTGTCCGTCCCTGGTCATGGAGCAGCATGGAGACCCACGGGACAAGGACAGAGTCCAGAAGGAGTGCAGGGGGATGGGGCCCCAGCACACGTGGTGCCACATCCCATCTTATATCTTGTGCAGTGATGTGGAAAAGGGACCGGACGTGGGAGAGACAGATGTCTGAGCCCTGTTCTGTGCGGGGAGCAGGAACAGGCACGAGGCCTTGAAAGGGAGAATGATGTGATGTCAGTGCTGGTGAGAGCCCATGGTCCTGCTTGGTTGGGGTACCAGGGATGATAAATCCATAGTGCTCAGTGGGTCGGGTTAGAGACACCAGCACAGAGCACATCGGCCATGTGCCAGCATGGAGCAGCCCTGCACAGGGAGAGACACGTGTGGAGGAAGAGGAGGGTGGTGGCTGAGCCATGCAGGGGGTCACCAGCACCTGTCCACAGCCCAGGACCAGCAGCCACTGCTGAGGGTTCACGGGGACCTGTGCTCCATGGGAGGATCCCGCTGGGACATGCCCTTTGTCCCACCAGGCCCATCAGCTCCACACCTCTGCTCATCTGCCTTGCTAAAACCTCATTATATTCGTCATAATGAGCCTTGACCCTGAGGCCTATCACTTTGATTGCACAGGTGCTTCCTCCAGTGCCTTTAATGACTCTGGTTGTGGAGAGAAAGTCTGGATGAGGGGCAGAGCTGCTGCCACAGGTGCTGAAGGTGTCCATCCCTGGGATGGACATGGACTTTCAGGGATGGATGCATGTTCCCACCCAGGATAGAGTCACAGACTTATTTGGGTTGGAAGGGAGATTAGAGTTCCTCTAGTTTTGACTCCCTGCCATGGGCAGGTTCACCTTCCACAAGACCAGGTTGCTCCAAGAGCCATCCAACCTGGCATGGGGCAGCCACAGCTTCTCTGGCAACCTGTACCAGGGTCTCACCACCCTCAAAGGGAAGAATTTCTTCCCTATATCTAATCGGCAACAACCCTCTTTAATTTAAAACCACCCCGCCTTGTTCTGTCGCAATGGGCCCTGCCAAAAAGTGTCCCCAGAGACTCATGTCTCCACCTAGGCCAGGGTTCCTGGAGCACTCCCTACGGGATTGTTGCTCATCACAGCTCATGAAGATCCTTGGGATGTGACCCCCACTTCCTGGGCCAGGGGGCCCTGCACCATCTCTCCCCGGCTCTCAGGGGCTCGGCCTCAAGGACAAACACAGCCAGGTCTGTGTTGGGACCATGAACCCTCTGAGCTGCTGCCCCCTCCCAGTGGCACTTCATGGCCCGTTGGATAGACAGGTGTTTGCCATCCTACTCTCACAGTGACTGTCCAGCTGTGTCCCCCCACCACCTGTCCAGCTGTGTCCCCCCACCACCTGTCCAGCTGTGTCCCTGCAGGGATTGCCCATTTGCGTTCCCCCCATACTGGTAGTTTCCCTGCACTGCCTGTCCCGCTGTGTCACCACACCGTCTGGCTGTGACACGGCTCCGGC
>JAWWLV010000158.1:19401055-19412791 GCA_035041135.1 Platyrinchus mystaceus
ATAGACAGGTGTTTGCCATCCTACTCTCACAGTGACTGTCCAGCTGTGTCCCCCCACCACCTGTCCAGCTGTGTCCCTGCAGGGATTGCCCATTTGCGTCCCCCCCATACTGGTAGTTTCCCTGCACTGCCTGTCCCGCTGTGTCACCACACCGTCTGGCTGTGACACGGCTCCGGCTGTCCAGCTGTGGCACTGGGACCCTGCTCACCACGAGGTGGCACCAGGACTGCGCCGTGGAGCCGCACAGCCCCCTGTCCCGTGTCCCGCCGTTCTGTCCTGTCCCCTGTCCCTGCCCAACCTGCAGCTCTGGCACCAGCAAAGCCGGGTGGTCCCACAACCATCCTGTCCCTCATGCTGAGCCCTGGCACGCTTATGTCATGAATGCTCTCAGGCTGCCAGTGTCTGCATTGCCCTCCGGTCCCCCCTTCTCAGAGGACCCCAGGAGAGGGTGAAGGGGGGTCCCCAGCAGAGGCAGGACAGGGACAGGAGGGAGGGGAGCCAGGTTAACCCAAAGCTGCTGTGATTGCTGTGGCAGTTTCCCAAGGACCTGATGCAGTGCCGTGGGGTCGGTCAGGCAGCACTTTGCTGTCATCCTGCTTGTTAGTGACACATGCTAATGATGCTCTGTCCTCCCTGCCCAATCCCTGCCCAGGGCTGGGGAGGGCTGCACCCCTCACCATGTGGCTGCACCCCACTCCCATGGGGTCCTCGTGGTGAGGGGTGTCCCTGCCCTCTTATTCCCAGCATCTGAGCTCCACTTTGCAATGCCATCATCCCTGGTGCCACCCCCAATGTCATTCCCAATGGCATTCTTGATGCCACTCCCAACGCCATCATCCCCAAAGCCACACCCAAGAGATGGGGCCGCAGTTGTCCCCTGGGGCACAGTGGATGCACATCCCTCCTCCTCACCCAGCACGGGGGTGGTGGGGTGTCACCAGCCGCCCCTGGGGACCCCGGGGGCCGCGTGCCGCCCTGAGCCAGCGTCAACAGGACGAAGCTCCTCGGAGCGTCCGGTGGGGCCCATCCCTCCCGCGGGAGGTTTCCTCGAAGACGAGCCAGAGGAAGGCTTCGGGGGGACATCCTCCCTTTGTGGGCTATTGTTGGCCTTCCGTCACCTGCAGAGGCCGCGGGGTGACTCAGGCCGGGGTGACGCGCCCGGCAAACAGGACGTGAGGCGGGAGGGTGTGCGGGCGCAGGAATGCGGAAGCCAGAGGTGGCACTGAGATGCTGCCAGGATCCCCCAGGATCCCCTGGCAGGCAGGGTCTGCCTAGTGGTGCCTGCCCAGGAGGTGGGCTGGGAGGGTCCCTGCTGCACCCCAGAGCCCAGCAATTGGACTGCAGGGATGGGATTCCAGATCCTGGTCCACGTGAGGGAACACCCCACTTTGGGGGTGCACAGAGCTGGAGGGGAGCGGTGACCCTACACTGTGCCAGCAGCAGGGGCTGCGGGAGACCCTGGCAAGGAGATTTTGGGCGGGGGGGTGTGGGGTGCAGCCAATAGGGCTGGAAAAAGCATAGGGGATGTCCCCCTCCCACAGTACCTACAGATGCATGTGGGGCTGTGACATGGTACCTGCACACCCAGTACAGCTCCTTCTCACCCTGCACCCCATCCCATAGCCCCTCTTACAGCCCCTCACAGCCCATCCTCACAGCCCAACATACAGTCACCATGTCCAGCTGCTTCTACAGCTCCTCCATACACCCCTCTCTGTCCCCACACCCTGCTGTCAGGGGCTGTCCTGGCAAGAAGTTATACTTGTCACCCACCTTTTGGAGGGGTGATGTCACCCACCTTGTGAGGAACTGACCCTGTCCCCCTAAACCTCTTCATCACCCCCTCCTCAGCTGGGCAGGGAGGTAAAATACAGGGAAAGGGTCGAGATAAGGAACAGGATGTCACTCAACAGGGATACTGGCACAGGCAAAACAGACCCCTTTTGGGGAAATTAATTGAATTTCTTAAAATCACGGAATCACAGAATGGTTTGGGTTGGAAGGGACCGTAAAGACCATCCAGTTCCACCTCCTGCCATGGACAGGGACACCCCATTCAACCTGGCCTTGAGCACTTTCAGGGATGGGGCAGCCACAGCTTCTCTGGGCAACCTGTGCCAGAGCCTCACCATCCTCACAGGGAAGAATTTCTCCCAAATATTTGATCTAAATCTCCCACTTCATTTATTTATCACTAATCAAATCAGTAGCATAATGAGAAATAAAACCAAACCTTAAACCCCTTTCCTTCCTCTCAGGCTCAAGTTCAGTCCTGATTTCTCTTTGTCTTCCCACCCCTGAAATAGGAGCTAGGGCAGTTCATCACATGCTGACCCCTCTGTGGGCACCACCTGGCTAGGGGGGGCAGAGGGGCAGGGGTGGAGGGGTCTGTGAGCATGGGGGAGCCAGGACAGCCCTCTGCCCCCTTGGGTGACATGGGAAGGGGTGGGTGGAGGGTGGCTTGAGCCAGGTGAGGTGGAGGGTCCCAGGGTCTGAGGGCCAGGCTGGGAGGGTGGTCCCAGGGCTGGGAAAGGAGGGGGCATCCTGGATCCAGGCTGTGCAGGGGTCCTGGGCCAGGCTGGCAGCAGTGTTGGGGTCTGGGGAACAGGCTGGAGGGAGTGTCCCAGATCCAGCCTGGATGGGGGATTCCGGGCCATTCTGGGTGTGGGGGTCCCAAAGTCAGCCTGAGTGGGGTGACCTGGGCTATTTGGGGTGCAGAGTTCCAGATTCAACCTAGGTGGGGGTCCTGGCCCATTCTGGGTTTGGAGGTCCCAGAGCCCACCTGGACGGGCGGTCCTGGGCCAGGCTGGGTGCAGTTCCCAGATCCGGACTGGGTGGGGGGTCCCCGGACAAGCTGGGGGCTTCTCAGAGCACTCAAATCACCGAGAGGGTGGGCCGGGGAGGGAGATCAGGCCGGGGGGAACCCCGGGGGGGTTGTCCCGGCGGCGGGGCGGGGCGGGGCGGGGGGCGGACACCCCCCCGGGGGCCCGAGGCCAGATGACGGGCGGCGGCGGGGCCGGGCCGGGCTCTCACCGCCTACAAATGCGGCTCCCCCGGCGGCCGCCCCCGTCGCCCCCCGCCGCCCCCCGCCATGGCCGCGCCGCGCCAGCTCCTGGCCCTGCTCCTGCTCCTGCTGCTGGTGCTGGGGCTCGTCCTGGCCGCCCCCGGTGAGAGCGGGACTCCCGCTGGGACTCCCGGGCAGGCAGCGGGGGATGGAGAAGGGAGGAGACCGCGGGGACCGCGGCGGGGTGGCCGCGGGCTGCGGGGTGCGGGGGGGCCGCGGAGGGACCGGCAGCCGGGCCCGTGCCGTCGGGATCCGCTGCCGCCGGGCTGGGGAGGACAAAGCGCTTTTCATGGAGCCAAAAACTCCTCGGTCCCCCGTGCAGAGCGGGAGCGTCCGGAGCCGCGGTGACAGCTCCGGGCATCGCCGGGTCCCGCGGCGGCACCCACGCGAGGACTCGGCCCAACCCCGGCTGCTACCTGGCCCCCGCGGGGGCGTGTGACTGGCGATGCTGGAACTGGAGCTGGGACTGGAGCATCTCGGCCAGGCGCCCCAGGGGAGCGGGACCGGTGCTGGACGGGTAGTGGGACCAGAGCATCCTGGTCAGGCACTCCCGGGCCCCGGAGGAGCGGGACCAGTGCTGAGACCGGAGTTGGGACCAGAGCAGGCACCCCGAGGACGTGGGGGAGTGACTCAGGGCGAAGGGCCGAGGGTCTTGGTGGCCTCGGCAGAGAGGGGAGCACGGAGTGTGGCCGTGGGGAGGGCTAGAGCTGAAAGCAGATACTGGGCAGCCCCAGTCCCCGCGGTGAGGCCGGTGGCCATGGCTACAGTAGGTGGCCATGCTGGGCTCAGGTGGCCGGGCCACCACGCCACAGGAAGCACTCGGCGGCGATGGCTCCTGCTGGGGACAATCCAGGAAACCGGCCGGCCCGGGGCCAGGCAGCCCCATGGCACCGTTGTCGCTGTCCCGCGTGGGGGGACACCCAGCTAACGCTGTTCCTGCTGTCCCTAGGGCAGCTGTGTGAGGCGCCAGACGGGAAGGGTGCGAAGAACGGCCTCGTCCGAAGAGTGGTGCGGCCGCGGGGTGCACGGCGTGGGGCTGGGCAGCGCCCGGCGGGCTGGCGGAGGTACCGGCGGCCCCGGCCCCGGCTGTCCCACAAGGGCCCCATGCCCTTCTGAACCAGGTGAGATGCAGGGGGGAATGGGGACACGGGGAGATGTGTGACGGTGCTGGAAGGGAACTCGCATATACCGGGTTTGCTCTCGTTTCAGGGCTGCCACCAGCCTTCCATGGACATGGCTCCCATCACCTGCGCTGTGTCCTCGCCCACTCCACTCATCCTCCGGCCCCGAGCGTGGGGTCTTGCCTGTGAGCCCTTGGCTGGCATCACCTCCTCCCTGCGGTTGCCCTCGGTGGCCTCGGCGCCGTGTCTGGCACCGTGGGTGTCTCCTGCCCTCCACCGCTGCCTCCCGGTGCCGGCTGGGAGCAGATTGCCTGCAGAAGGGCCGGGGGCTGCCTGTGCCGGTGGGCACAGGGCTGCCCTGGGCAAAGGCTCGCCGGGACCACGGGCTTTGCGCAAAGCACTTTGTCAGGCAGAGCAGCTTCTCCGCAAGGGTCTGCGAGCTCCCTCGGGGCCCTGCCCCAGCCCTGCCCGTCACCCCCACACCAGGGGGAGCACACAGCTTGTCCCGGGTCTATTTATTCCCATGGTGCTCACCTTGGGTGAGCTGCCCTCCCCAGTGAGCACAGTGTCCTTTTCCCGCTGGCAGATCCACCTCCTGGGGACCCCCGAGGTGTGGGGTGCCCACCCAGGACACAGCGTGGGGCTCTGGGCCCCTGCACCTGCTCCACACTGTGGGACAGCAGGAGCAGGGGGGCACTGGGATATCTGTCAAGCACTGCCATGCACCAAAAGAGGGACTCTGGCTCTGAGCTGGGCCCTGTTGATTGTCTCCCATGTCTGTAAAGATTTATTCCATGTAAATACATCTTTATAATAAAGAATTATGATGACAGTAAATGCTAATTTCTGGAGGGATAGTCAGACGTCACTTGCCTGCTGCTGGGCAGGGATTCCAGGACCCTCTGCTCCCTTCTGGAGCTTGCCTGTAGGTGGTGGGGGTCATGGCTGGGGCCACAGCAGCCCCTTTCACAGCCCAGTGCTGCCAGAGAAGGTGCTCAATAAGGAGAGAAACCAGCTGCTGAGCCTGTGGAACTGGGGGAGGAGGGTGTGAAAACACACCTCAGAGAGCCTGGGAGACAGAGAAGGGGATGCTGGAAGGGCACAGGGATGCTGATCCCAGCTGGACAGTAAAGGTAGAAGGACTGGGGGACCCTCGGGCCGCAGAGCAAAGACCCTGGCTGCAAGTGCTGCCTTGAGCCTTTAGCTCATTCTGGGGTTTATTTTTGAGAGGAGGGTTTGGGCCTGGCCTGTCCCTGGTGGGAGAAGCAAGAGGCCTGTGAGAGGAGGCTGCTGAAGCTGTCTCTGCCACTGCTCAGCACCTTGCTGGGGTTGGAGAACTGGTGTAGGACAGACAGCCATCCCAGTGCCAGGGGCTGGTGACACAGTCCTGGACATGGCTCTCACTGGTTCCATCTGACTCTCCTGCCATCAGTGAAGCAGCCCCAGTGGCTGCTGGGTCCTTCCTTTGCCCCAACCTGACCTCACTGGCCCTGGGCAGCTGTTCCACAGCCCTGCACACAGGGGCAGCTGTGGGTGCTGGGTACCTGGCATTCCTGTCTCAGCTGTCCCTGTCCCTGGTATCCCTGTCATCCCTCTCCTCTGTGTCCCCATTCTAGCATCCTTGTCACTGGTATCCCCCTCCTTGGTGCTCCCACCCCATGGGGCTGTATGCAAGCAGGACCCATGTGGGAGGGGCAGTGGGTCAAGGCTCAGGGGACTGAGGGTCCTTGTAGGACCCTGCAGACAGGGAGAAGGGGCTGGGCCCTGCAAGGGGATTGAACCCCACGGGACAGGACTCCCCCAGCCCCAGCTGCGACCCTCCAAGTGAGGCTCACACAGGGGTTCCAAACCCCACGCTATTTGCAGGGGTCTGCCCACGATGGATGTCCCAGGCATGGGGTAGTGGGCAGGGGTGTGTGGCCACCATGGTGGGAAGAGGGGGCACGGGCGGGGGTCGGCAGTGCCGGCGGGGAGGGGGTTAAGGGGCTGTGGAGGAGCGGAAGGGCTGCAGCTGCGGGCTGGGAGCGGGGCCTGGGGAAGCGTCCGGGCCCAGCTGGCCTCCATTAGCTCATCCGCTGGGACCGGGAGGGATGTGCTGCCCGGCCACACGCCAGCACGCTCCCGCCACGCCGCTACCCACGCCCACCCGCGAGCCACCGCCACCATGTGAGCCTCCGACACCCTGCGAGCCACCCCCACCCTGCTTCGTGGCCACTCTGCCGGCCACCGCTGCCCCCCAGCCTCTGCCACCCTGTAAGCCTCCCAGATTCACTGCCACCCCGTGAACCACTGCCACCTCACGAGCCACCAGTGCCACCCCACTTCACAGCTGCTGGCCACCCCATGAGCCACCACCACTCCACTTTGCCACCACCAGCTGCCCCACGAGCCCCCAGGAGCCCGTGGTGGTCTGGGTGGGTGGCCAAGGGTTGCCCCCTCACCACCCAGTCCAACCTAGACCCTCATGCCCAGTTTTCCATCCCCAGCAGCCTCGTGGTGGTGGCATTGGCACTGGAGCTGCAGTGGGGCAAGATGTGGTACACTGGCCACAGCTCCCCAGCTGACCCCGGCTCCAGCTCTGGGGTGCTGGGGGGTATCATTCCTCCACTGCCAGCCTACGGTGCTGCTGCTACTGGTTTGAACCGGGAGGGCTCTTCTCCTTCACCTCAAACCACCCTCAGCACCTGCAGTTTGCCACCCCAGATGGCACCTTGCCCAAGAGCTCCTACTGAGTCCCTGTCTGGGCAGCAGGGCGGCCCAGCAGACCCTCAGAGTGAGTGCTTTGGGCCATGTCAGGCAAAGCAGCGATGCCCCACGTCTCCCAGGCATCACCCAGCCCTGAGTGCTTGGGCTGCAGCCAAGGACTGCGCAGCTGAGCCCTGACCCCAGCCCTCCTGCATCAGCCTGGAAGGAGGAGGCCAGGGAGGACTCTCCCCGGTTGGGCTGTGGCCAGCCTGGAAGGAGGAAAAGGCTCCTGGGCCGGGAGACCTAAGGAATCTCTGGCTCTTCCTGGCCTGGCCTGCTGCCCGCAGGCAGGTGGGAGCTGCTGGGCTTGGCCATACTCCCTGTGCCCCTTGTGACACAGCAGTGCTGGAGCCACCATACCACAGCAGGGAGCCAGGGAAAAGCAGGCAGTGGGCACAGGGGCAGTGCTGGGGCACAGGGCAGTCTTTGTCCCTGGGTGTGCGAGCAGGAGTCTATCCTGGCATGGCAAGGATGGGGTCCGCCAGGTCCTGGCCCACTGAGCAGGGAATAAGGATGCTGGGTATACTGGGAGAGGGGCTGGGAATGGGCTGAGCAGTCACATCAGCCCTGCAGTCCTTTGGGACCTTTAGCTGCCCCTAGGGGGGACAGGAAGGGCTCACTGCCAGTGAGGGATGTCCAGTGTGGCCATGGGACACTGGCTGTGCCACACCACAAGCTGAGCCCCACTGCTGGGACACCACGAGCTTCCCCAGCCCCAGCCCCACCACCTGGGCACCACCAGTGCCCCTCAGTCATGGTGTTCATGGTGGGCTGATGCATGTGTGAGCCCCCAGAGCTGCACCTCAACAGCCTCCAAGGTCCTCCCTATGGATGGGGGGGAGGATGGGCAGGCTCAGGCTTCGTTCCATCCCTGGGGAACAGCATCAGGCCTTTGCTCTCGCTCCGGCATTTCCGCCGGCAGTGGCAGGAATGTGGTGGCTGCGGGAACAATGCCGGCACCTTGCGCCGGTCCCCTCCGTGACAGCACAGGAGCAGCTGCCTGGGCACAGCCCTGCTCCCAAGGAGCCGGCAGGAAGCAGATGGAGATGACACCAGCCATTGTTTCCTGCGGCAGGACACGCGGGCTTTCTCCAGCACTGTTCCCCTTGGCGGGCCAGCGGAGCCTTGGGGACCACAGGCACCGGTGCTCAGGGCTGCCCAAGCCATGTGCCACACACAGGCACCAGCACCCTGCTACGTCCACTGCCCAGTTAACCCTGTGCCAACTCCATCCCGGTGTGGCACGTGCCAGGCCCCTGCTGGTCAGGGCACTGGCACTGGGCTGCATGTTGTCCACGCATCAGGGGCCCACCCAGGAGCTCAATCAGCAGGAACTGGGGGGATGGGACCCTCTGCCACTGTCCCCAGCTCTTCCCAGCATGCTGCTGGGATGGCAGGGACAGAGCCCAGCCCTTGGCTGCCCCCAAAGCGAGCCTGGAGTCCCAGGCAGGGCTCTGTGCCACCCCAGCAGTGCAGAGCTATGTGAGGGAGGGCAGGCGTGCCCGGTGCAGCCCCCAGGCCTTGCACAACGGAAGTTTATTTGGAACGAACGGTTTCCCAATAAATTATGTAATTTAAAAATTTTAAGGAAAAGAAAAAAATATAGGCAGAAGGGAGGGGAGCCTGTGGCAGCTCAGCCAGTGCACAGGGACCACAGGGACACGTGACACCCTAGGCTGGGCCCAGGCACTGGCAGGGGCTCTGCGACAACAGCCCACTCCCCTCGTGTCTCTGGCCTCCCTCAGCCAAGGCCACGTAGCCCCACAGGCTTCTTAGTGTTTGAGTAGGACAGGCTACCCTCTTGTACCCTCAGTCATCAGTCCCAGCTGTGTGGGACCCTGGCACTGCAGCCCCCCAGCACAGCCCCCAGAGCTGCTCCTCTGGCTCCTGAGGTGCACTTCTGGCTCCTTTCACCCTCTCAAAAGCCTGCACCTCCTGAGGAGGAGGGGATGGAGCCCATCCAATGGCACCTGGTCACCCATCATGTCCTGCGAGCCAGGATGGAGGGGCAGAAGCCACCTCCTGCTCTGTGCTAGGTACAGGACAGCCTGGGAGGAGCAGAGGGCAGCTCATGGCCCTGCCTGACCCTGGCCACCCCAAGCCACCTGCCCTTCCATGTCCCCAGGGGAAGCTGAGCACAGGGGAAGGGAGAGTGAGGGCACAATATGAGGTGCAGGGACAGACCCATGTGCTGCGGCTCTGGGAAGGAGGGGCGAGGGGAAGGCCCTGCCAAAGGGGGGAGGCCGAATGTCCAAACAACCTTCCTGGGACAGCATGATCCATAGCACAGTGATGGCATCAGGGCTAGCTGGGCCAGCTCTGTGGCAGAGGGTGGCACATGTCCCACACCAGTCTGGGGTGCTGCACACACCAGCAGGCATACCTGGCACTGTAGGGATGCAGCGTGCCATGGCCTCTGGGAGCACCAGCCATCCCCACCCTTCTCCACAGCAGCTCCGGGGAGATGGGGGTGACACAGAGAAGCGTGACTCAGGTGACACAGCCACAGGACGACAGGTGCTGGCACAGTGCTCGGGTATCAACAGATCCACCCAGCTCCTGTGGAGAAGCCGGAGGTTCCAGTGGTGGATGGCAGTGCAATGAGCGTGCAGGTCCTCTGGGGCACGGCGTGGGAAGGAGGGGCAACACATCCCTTCCGACTGTAAACACGGCACTTGGAGAGCTTTGAGCCTTTACCCCTCGGAGCTGTGAGAGGCCCGGCTGGAGCGCGGGCCCCGGCTTTGGCACACGGCAGGAGTCACTCTTCGTCCCCGGCGAGCAGGAAGCTGTAGAGGAAGTTGATGGCACGCTGGCGGTCCTGCTGGGTCTGCTTGGCCATCAGGTTGGGCGGAGGGCGCAGGAGGAGGCTGGAGAACAGGGCAGCTGTGGAGGCAGGCACAATCAGCCACTGGTGAGGAACGGAGACCTTGGAAGGTGCAGAAAGGGGCTGGGACAGAGCAAGGGCAGCAGAAGTGGAGCAGAGCAACACCACTCACCGATCATGGCGACACTGACGTTATTGTCCTCCGAGTACCTGAGCAGCTCCCGGAGGAAGGACATTAGGTACCGAAACACATTGCGGTGGCAGCTTGGCAGCTGAAGGATCACCTGCAAGCAAATGGCGTCAGGAAGCTCTCTCAGCCTCCATTGCTGTAGCCTGAGCACATGTGGACTGTGGACTCCAGAGCAATGACCCCCAGCTGCAGCCCAGTGCCGATGGCACTCATGGGCTTTTTCCTGGCGAAACAGTTTTTTTAGAAGCAGTGTCACCAGGAGCCACAGCCCACGAGTGCCCCAAACAAGTTCTCACTGCTCCAAAACTTCCCCCTCTGCCCAAGGACTCACTTGACCTGGCTTGCTGCCCCACCAGCTGTAAAGAGCCACTCACAGTCCACCAGGGAAGGACAGGAATCGTAGCTCTGAGCAGGTGCTCAAGCCCTTAGGACTAGAGGTTGCTCGTCCCTTCCCTCAGGCTGCTATTCCCCATGTGCTCAGAGTGACACAAGGCTCACTTGGGGTCTCTTTTGAAGAGCTGCCTGCTCTCAGAGCCATTTGCCAGCACCTTGGGAAGGGAGCAGAACCCAGGAAGGCACAGGGCCATGGCAGAGCCCCCGGCCAGCAGCAGCCCCTCACCTGTCGGCACAGCCGGCTGCTGTGTGACCAGTCCAGGCACCGCTGGTACAGCTCATAGCAGATCACAGGCTCTGGCAGAGCCTCCAGGAAGATGAGGAGAGCTTCAGCCACGGAGTGATTACTGCCCGCTGGACCCATGGGAATCAAGGGTTGTGCTGAGCAGAGAGATCCCCTCCCTCCACAGGTGCTCACCTCTGCTTCCTCCTTGGAGGTCGTGCAAGCTACTTGCTCACCTAACTGCTCCTTCTCCTCCTCTGCTGTCCCCCATCCATAGGAAAAACTGCCCCACCCACCCTACACTGCATTTCCCCACCCTCTGGACACAGACACCCTCTGCTCCATTCATTATCCCCTTCTCCAGACTATGCTCCCCAGTATCCCTACACTTGGCACAGCCCTGAGGAAGCTTCCAGAGCCCCCTGGCTGCTTTGGCCAACACACACAGCTTCCAGAGAGGTTGTGGGGAGACTGACGGAAGCCCACACCCACCAAGGACCCTGTCAGGTAAAGGTGACAGACAAGCTCTCCTGAGAGCAAGCTCTCCCAGCAGAACTGAGATCCATCAGGCAAGGATACGGATTGTCTCAGGAATGCTGGTGTCCAGGCAGTCAATGATCTGCTCCAACTCTTCTTGCATGCCTGGAGTCTGGAACAGGTCCTCCTGCCAAAATCAGTACAGGGATGGACTAAGTCACCTTTCCCATAAAGGCTGAGGCACATGGTGACTGTGGGGTGAACCCTGGGACCCCCAGCCAGTGCCTCAAGCACACAGAAAAATCCCGCCCTGTAAACACCAAATTGGATCTCATCTTCAGATGCTTGTGAGGAACCAGGTCACCAGGAAAGCTGGCATGGCAGAGGCCCTCTCCCTCCCTCTCACCTGGTGGCAGGCGTGCTTGAACAGGTGGTCCACCAAGAGCCAGATCTCCTTCGGCACCTGTAGTGGCACCTCACCTGCCTCCTCACTGTCCAGGGAGCCCATCTGCAGGACAGATTTCTCCTGGGAACAAAGAGCACATGAGGGTTCATGGAAACCTCAGTCCCTGTCTCAGTCCCTCAGTCCATTCCCTACTGCCTTGTAGGGAAAGGTGAGAGAGGGGAGACAGCAGGACCCCACACTGCTCTGGCCCTGACTCGCTTTCACAGCACCAGCCATTGCTCTGTAGGTCCTGG
>JAWWLV010000158.1:19413020-19436680 GCA_035041135.1 Platyrinchus mystaceus
CTCCAGCCACTTGGGGCTCTGAAACATTTCTGGTTCTGGAGTTTCTTCCCTGATTTTCCCAAGGAGAGTCTCACTGAGCACACAGCACCACTGCCATGGTTCCCGCTTACTCATGTGGAGCAGCTGACGAGCTCCACAGCTCAGACATCTCCTTCATATCGAGCTTTAATAGGATCAATATTCTTGGCTTGATTTTACTTTTGCTTCACGATCACTCACATTCCTTCCATGGAGGAAGCCATGCCCAGCACTCCCAAAGCACCCAGAGACCGGCACAAGCAAGAACACAACCCTGGCCACCAGCAGAGGAGCCCACAAGCCACACTCAAAAGTGCCCCACTCCAGCTGGCAGCTGAGATGACAACTGCCACGGCTGTCCCTGTAGCACACCCTGGCAGCAGCCAGGGCCAGGATCAGTTTCCCCACTGCACCCAGAGACACCTGGGGTTGTCATGAGCCTCGTGGCACAGGCAGTAGCCCCAGCTGCCAGATGGCACAGCACAGCTCTGCCCTGCACAGCGCCAGCTCCGACCCAGCCAGCAGACGTGTGGTTGTGGCTGCATGGCTGCCTCGCTCAGCCACGTGCACTAGGAAGGCTGGGAAGCAGCGTGTTAAGCAAAAGCATCACAGAATTCCCCTAAAAGGAAAAAAGGGAGAGCTGCAGACCCTCTCCCAGGGCTGTGGACCCTCTTCCAGGGCTGCGGGCTCTTCTACAGAAACTCCCTGTGCCAGCTCCAGCGCATTGCTGGAGCTGAGAGCTGGAGCAGCCCTTGGCACGGCTGGGAGAACTGCGGAGACCCCCAACCGGGAGATCCCAGCAGCTCACAGAAGAGGAGAAGGAGGAGGAGAAGGCCCGGGGCGTTTCAGGGCGGGCAAGAAGGAAGAGGAGGAGGAGACAGAGGAGGAGGCGCCGTGCAAGTTGGCCGGGCCCTGAGCGCCCTCTCCTGCCGTGTGTGAGGAAGGGACGCATGGCTGTGTCCTGCCCACGGGACGATGCTCCCAGAGAAGGATGTTCCCAGAAGGCAGGCACAAATTCCTCCCTTCTCCTCTGCTAGGAGGGAGTCTGGGAGCTTCATCTGGTTTAACACCCGAGTTCAATCCCCTCTTAGAGAGGGGACATCCCTTCCCTCTGCTGGTTTACCCCGTCACTGTACTGACAGCCCAGAGAGGAACAACTCACCCAGCCAGGGAAGGCGGTGCAGAGCCAGCTCAAACAAGTTACAAATGTCAGAGCCCACGCAGGGAGGGTGGGAACACCCCCACCATCTCCCACTTGCTCTCCCAAGGACACGTTTTCCTTCCTTGGCTCCAGCACAGAGCACGAGTGCCAAGGGAAGCAGTATCTTCTTGTTTGGGCATCATGGCCATTGGAGCAGGCAGCCCCAGCAACACTGCTGGAGGAGGTGCAGCAACATCCACCTCCTGCAAAGGCCCTCCCTCGGCCTCCACAAGGACATAAGATGGAAGAAGCAAAAGACCTCAGTTTCTTGCTCCAGCCTTCTCCCCACAGGTCTGAGAAGGTGCTGTGGTAAACCCCTCCTTATGAGCATGGTGTGTCAAAGGCTGCCAATCTTTTCTGGGAATATCCAGCATTGCTGCCAGGATCAGAAGAATAATTTTTCCCCCCCAAATCAAAATTGGTGAGCTTTAACGTCTCAGTTGGGCTTGGATCTGTGTGCTCCTCCGTGTTCTCATCCAGCCCACAGCTGTGTTAAGAGGCTTTGCTGACAGCCGTGTCCCCTCTATGCCCCCTCCCCTTCCCTCTGCCACAGAAAACAAGGGAAAATCTCTCATTCTTTACAAACACACCACTGAGAAGCAGACTGCCACACTGCAATTGCTTGTGTTACCTTTTCTAAGAAGCTGTCTTCTCCCTGAGAGCAGAGGGAAAGAGAGAAGAGGAAAAAAGTGTGGTTAAGAGGGAGAAAGCACTCTTGGATTAACTCTTCCGATTAAGCAGAAGCTTAATTTGCATTACAAGAACCCACTGAACACCGGGTCCTTCACACATTTTGCTGACAAGGCCAAAGTTAAACCTGTGGTGAAAGATTTGCCTGTCAATTAGCAACAATCCTGCTCACATGATGCACAACCTCGTCAGGATTTCTGGAAAACCCTCCAAGGGGCTTGGACGGTGCTGTGCACTGGCCAACAGCTGGGCCGTGGGCAGGTGAGATGTGTCTGTCAGGAAGAAGTTCCCCTGTCAGAATCAACTTCCCTGTGTTATTTCAGCCATCTTCCCTTGTGACCAGGCCGGAGATAAAATATTCCTGGGGCTAAATCTGTGTTTCTGAGCGTGTGGCAGCTGTGGAGCTTGCAGGGCCCCTAAGCAGCTTTGGGTACTGTCAGGGAAATGAGGGTTTGTGCTCAAACCCCGGCTGCTGCGGCCTAAGAGCATTAACACAGTGCGGGGAAGAGCGTGCCAAGCGCTCAGCATCCCCAAACAGCCAACCCTGTACCAGCCAGGGCAGGCTGGACACTGCTCATGGAGCCCGCAGGAGGGAACAGAAGCAGGTTGTCCAAGCTGAGTCTTGGCAGATCAACCTTTCGGGGTGGGAACAGCCTCAACACATTCCCAGGCTGAGCTGGGAGCAACTGCAGCTTCCATGGCACGGGGCATACCAGGAGGGAGCAGCATCTCAGGGTCCTTTGTGGCCTCTGCAGTGCCTGCTTCCTTTGGAGGCTCCCCGAGTTCTAACACAGCAACAACAGACTGGCCTCTTCCTGGGAACAGCTTGCTCCAAACAGGAGCTGGCACAGGTTTCTCTTCTGAGGCACAGGGGGAGGGACACAGTCACAGGTTTGGGAGGGCACACAGCCACCTGCACAGGCTCATTTTGTAATGGGTGAGTCATCTCCAGCCTCACCACCCCCGACCTGCCTGTGCCTGGCTGCTCACCTCTTCACAGAGTCATGGAATGGTCTGGGTCAGGAGGGACCTTAAAGCTCACCCTGTTTCACCTCCTGCCATGGGCAGGGACACCTTCCACTAGCCCAGGTTGCTCCAAGCGCCATCCAACCTGGCCTTGGACATTTCCAGGGATGGGGCAGCCACAGCTTCTCTGGGAAACCTGTGCCAGGGTCTCCCCACCCTCACAGGGAAGAATTTCTCCCTGATGTTGAGCCTTCAGCACTGAATGCTCTGTTCTGTGAGACTCACCTGTTCCTGACAGAGGTTCTTCAAGAGTCTTTTAAAAGCCCACAGTAGGATCCCAAGAAAAAACAGGATGAGACACTAATACTGAAATCCCAAAGGAGAGGTGCTCACGTGTCAGTGTCTCCCTCCTGGGAGAACCAGGAGAACCATTTCCAGACAAACTCCCATGTATACTGTGCTACCCAACACCCACCTGCCTCAGCCCCTTACTGACCTGCATCTCCAGACCTCCCTCTCATGAAAAACAGAGACACAGTCCAGCCAGGCTGAGGAAAACGCTGGATGCAGTGAAGGACAAGCCCTAACACCGCACAAGTGCAGGAGGGAAAGTGGTTCTTAAGGCACAGACGCTGCCGGCCTCACACAGCCTGAGCGGTACCTAAACACAGGGAACTGCACCCAAACACTCCAGGCTGCAGGGCAGGCAGCACCTGCACCATTACCACGGGGCAGGAAGTGCTCAGCTTGGCCTGTCTCCAAGAATTTCTCAGCTCACGGGTAAGATCAAAACCAAAACACCTAAACCAGCTCTCCCCTTGGACACGAGGGATGTGTCCATGCTGCAGACACTGGGGCAGGTGCTCTTTGCTGATTGTTTTGATTCCTGTATTTCTAGATGTTTTAGTGAGTGACCGAAGAAGGAAATCTATAGGTAAAGGAAGGAGAAGAAGCCTCAAAGCACTCTTAGAAAAGTAACAGTGTGTGTCTGTGAGGACAGAGTCTGGGCCCAAGTTTCTCTCTGTCAAGCAAGAAGTGCTTGATAGAGCACTCAGTGCAGAGCAGGAAAAAGTAGGTGGAAAAGCCACCAAGGCCAATGAAACGCTCCAGACCCAGTTCTAGAATAAGACTGACTTTCAATCGGATCCTAAGAAGTCTGAAGAGCCTGAAGCCTGGATCAGCTGCTTGACCTGAGGAGGCAAATGGTGTATATTGCCACCTGGATCCTGCTTAGCTTGATTGTGTGTTACAAAGTCAAAATTCTAGTACAAAAATGACCTTTCTGTGTATTGGACTTATGAGAAAAGTAAAGACCTACAACAAAAGGTGGGAACTGAAAGATGCAACAAGAAGCACGGGGCAACTGCTGAAGGGAAAATGTGGAAGCAATGGGAGTGGAAGCTGGCAAATCTATAGAGGTGGAAAAGCAGCAGCTTACTGGACAAAAAAACCCTCATGTAAGGGTGAGACTGTGGGAAATGAGAGGAGAGAGAAGGTATCACATGCCACAGAGACTCAAACAGGGCTGAGCTTTCAGGTGAACAGAAATAAATGGCTTTCCTGGCTGAACAAGAATGGGGACATGGACTGGAACACAGGACCTGCTGCACCTCACTGGAACGTGGCCAGATAAGGCCAACAGGAGAGACAAATGAAACCAGCCTGGAAATCAGAATTACATCCCCAGAATGGGGCTTAATCCCAGAAATGGCCATTAGAGACAGCCAAAGGACAGAAGGTGACTAGGGCAGAACTGCACCCCCTCACATGCACACAACAGGAGGAGGAATATTGATGCTGGGGGCTGGTGAATGCTGGGCAGAGGAACAGTTCATCGCAGAGATACCTCTCAGTGATAAATTATCTCTCAGTGATGAATTATCTCTCACTGAGGCCTTATCTCTCACTGTGGTTGGTGTGGGAGAAACTGGCCAGAGAGGCCATGACACTGCCCATTTGCCGAGCTGTGCCCATCAGCACACCACACCCAACACCACAGTCCTTCCTTCAGTCCTCCTGCTTCTGCTTGCTCCTTTGCCCTGAGCAGTGGGAATGCATTCAGAAGGAAAAGGCTCCCGGAGCCCTTGGCACAGCAGAAGAAGCCCTGGCACCTGGGAAGACAGGACCTCTATCCCATCTCTTATGACACACAGTGCCACCCAGCTGAGCCTGCCAGCACCACTAACACCAACATGAGGTGCTGGGATCACATTTTTGTCCCATCAAACAATGTTTAGAGTCTACTCAGACAAAAGGGAAAAGTACAGGCTGTCCAAAGCCATTGGTTGTGGTGGAGGGGAAGAATATAAGAGCACCTCAAGCTCTGTGAAAAGTCAATCAGCTCAGGGCCAGCACAGTCAATCTGAGCTGTTAAAGGAGCTCCTCCAGAACACTGCTACTCACCAGGTCTATGAGTTTGGTGACTGGAACTTCTCGGATTGGTCGCTTCATTCGGCACAAGGCCTCGAGGGAGGTGCCAAAGCAGCTGGGCAGATATGTCCCACTGATGGTCAGGAAATAGTCCTTCCCTCGGTCCAAGTGCAGGACAAGAATATCCTCGATTTTATCCTCGCCGGAGTTCAGGAGGGTGACCGAGTCCTTGCTGACGTACACGTCCAGGGAGATTTCTGTGCTCTCATCTGCAACACACGGGAGCTCTCAAGAATACATGGACACTCTCCAAAAGGGATGACAAGGACAAACATACAGTGGCAGGGACAAAGGCCACAACAGAGAAGACAAACAGACAAGGCTGATGGCAAGAAATACGGGACACAGGGAAGACGGGAGGGACTGAACAGAGATGGGGTGGGAGCCTACACCAGTACACAACTCACCTGGTTCCAGGTAACCTTCACAGGGCTCGGCCCGAAGCCACGGCTTGCAGTAGTGGCTGTCATTGAGCTTTGGGATGAAGGAGAAGTGACAGGTGACCTGCCCATTATTGGTAATCTTGAACTTCTGCTTCTGCAGCTGACGGAATTTCACATTCTCAAACTCAAACTGCAAAGAGAAAACAAAAGTGACATTAGTGGCCACAATGGGGCACACATCCAGACCTCCCCAGACTCTGCAGTGGCCCCCAGACACTGCTGTGGCCCCCCCAAAGAGTTCACTTTCCTATAATCGAGTTTATTGAACCTAAGTCTTTAAAAGTAGTTCTGGCACTTTTAAGGCTGCTGTGTTTGATTCTGGTCTCATCCGCACCTCTCTCCTGCTCAGCTCCAATGAAGGAAGAAAGTCATTCTCCATCCTGTCCATTATACGAACGATGTCTTCAAACAGCTTCCGGTACTTCTGCTCATCCACAACCTTCACCTGTGGGAGACAGAAAACACTCAGCAAAGTTTCTGACAGGCTTCACAGGAACTCTCTTGGTCATGAGCAAACTGAAGAAGTGAACTATTTCTCTGAGCACTTTCTTGTAGAGCTGAAAGGCTGAGAGGGTTCACGTGCCTGGGTGCACTCCCAAGCCACATCTGCAACCTTACACATATTTCACTCCTACAGATGTTACCAGGGTCTGTCTGGCCACTGGTCACACTACTGGGAGATCACTGGGGGAATCTCTTTTAAAGAGACTCAGCCTATTCCACTCAGCCCTGGTGAGGCACATCTGCAGTGCTGTGTCCAGTTCTGGGCTCCTCAGTACAGGAGGGACATGGAGCTCCTGCAGTGGCCACAGAGATGATGAAGGGAGTGGAGCATCTCTGGGACCAGGAAAAGCTGAGAGAGCTGGGCCTGTTCAGCCTCAAGAAGAGACACTGAGAGGGGACCTCATCAATATCTGTCAGTAACTGCAGGGAGGTGTCAGAGGATGGACAAGGCATCAGTCACGCCAGGCAATAGGACAAGAGGCCACAGGCAGAAACTGGTGCACATGACATTCCACCTGAACGTGAGGAAGAACTTCTTCCCTGTGCAGTGACTGAGCACTGGAACAGATTGCCCAGAAAAGGTGTAGAGTTTCCCTCACTGGAGATATTCCAGAACCATCTGGATGCAATCCTCTGCCACGTGCTCTGGGATGACTCTGCTTGAGCAGGGAGGTTTGACCAGATGACCCACTGTAGTCCCTTCCAACCTGACCCACTCAGGGAGAGCAGGAGGCAGCAAAAATGGACATGGACTGTCCCCATTCACTAAGCCAGGAAACCCAAATCTTCTGCCAGCCACTCACCACCAAAGACATTCAGGTGTGAACCAGTGACAGTCTGTTCACACGTCTGGGGCAGCACAGGTACAACCAGGCACAGGTTACTGCTGTGTCTCCATGCAGAGAAGAGAACACAGGCGCTCCCCCATTCCAGTACTGCCAGAGGCA
Source organism: Platyrinchus mystaceus (assembly GCA_035041135.1). Classification (NCBI taxonomy): domain Eukaryota; kingdom Metazoa; phylum Chordata; class Aves; order Passeriformes; family Tyrannidae; genus Platyrinchus; species Platyrinchus mystaceus. Next base: position 19,420,220 of record JAWWLV010000158.1, read on the forward strand.
GCACCCCCACAGCGGCCACACCTCAGTTGGGTTCAGCTGTCCTCTTGAAGGAATGCCTGGAATTGTTGGGATTCTGCCCCAGCACATGGATAAAACCTACCCCAATGCGGAAAAGTGCACTGACAGGCTTGTGGTCACTGGTCTTCAGGTCCATGTGACTGCAGTACCGGAGCTGACTGATGTTCCCTCCTCTCCAAAGGATCCGATCACACCACGCCGGCACACGACACTTCCCACTACAAAGAAAAACAGGTTACCAGGGAAATCCAACAGTCCTAACAAACCAACCAAGCTGTTCCTTTTCCTAGTCAGCCAGCTGCCTTCACACCCATCATCACAGCAGTGATGGGATGAACCCTATCACTTCTCCCAGCTTGAATTCTATGTAATTTCTTCTGCTCTCTACCCCTTTTCTGATACAGCAGCTAAAATTCCTGTCCCTTCCAGCATCAGGAAAACAAAACAACTCAGTCAAGCCCATTTCCATGTGTGCTGTGACCCAAGCTGCACGACTTTCTTTTGCTGCCAGTTGGATCCATCACTTATTGTTTCCACAAGTCTACTCAGCAATTACTACTATGTTATGAAGCCTGAATCCTGGGTTATCCTTCTTCAAATTAACTACTGTGCTGATTCATAATCACAGGCAGAGTCAAATCCAATCACTATATGGTCTGAAACTCCTTCTTGGGAGTCTCTCCCTTTGGAGCAGCCCCTGCAGCAGATGCAGCCATATCTGTGGGAGGCACCAAGCAGGAACCACGGCTGCTATCACAGCACAGCCACCCCGTGGGTGTGCAAGTCAGGGGACAGGGTGACTCAGAGAGCCTGTTTCCTTATCTCTGCAATTCCTTTTTATGCTGTTTGCCTGTCCCTGGTTAAAAGAAAAAGCCCCCAGGGCAGGGACACCTGAGCTCACGGCTTCACCTGCCTTCATCCCAGCGGGATCAGCAGCAACCGAGGTTTAAGGGATGTGCCTGGTCAACATACACAGGGGCTGCTTATTGCAGAAAAGAGGGGAAAGAAAGGAGGGCAAACAACACTGACAGGTACTCCCAGCTCTAGGAAGCAGGAAATCAGGTCTTGGGAGAAAATGCTTTTTATGTCATAAGTAAATAAGCCCAGTGGCAGCCAATGTACCTGGAGTCCCAGCGATCTGTTTTAGAGTCATATTTATACGTGGGGATGAATTTAATCTCTCCCTCCATGAAATCTGCAAATGCTTTCTTCTGAGTGCGCTGAATATTCAGCTAAAGCAAAAAAAGAAAGCTTTAAAAATTAAAAAAACCCCAAACGAAATCAAAGAAACCCTCCCCCACACATCAGCGTCAGAGAGCAGATCTACAGGCAGAGCAACCACAACCTGTGGCCATGGAATTCACAGACATCCCCAAATTGCCTCTCAGACCTCACACCTTCAACAGAGGTAAAAGTTCAACTTGTCAATGGAATGTTTTCCAAACAGACCGAGTAAAAATGGGCACCAAGCCATGCAGGCAGCATCAAATAAGAGTTAAGGGAAATACTAACTGCTCTGCTTGTGCTAAATACCTTCATTAGTTTTCAGGCTTAAGGTCACCATCATTAAACTTTCCCTGCCAACCATTTCAGCAAGAGCCTCTAGGACTGAGCTTGGTTGACAACCTGACACCACACTCCTTTGCTCATTTCCTCTTCTGAAAAATCTCCTGGTTGTTTTCCTCACTGAAACCTAACCACAGCTGTTTCCTGCACAAAGCTCTGCAGCACAACAGAAACAAGCTACAGAGCAGAATCAGATCCACTGTTCAACTGTGTCAGAGGTGATATTGCACAACTGCAGTTGGTGTTTCATAGGTGCAATCCTTCACCTGAAGGGCACCTGCCTCAGGTTTCAGGGTGCTGCAGAGAAGCGCCGAGCGGAGAAGCGGACAGCACAGAATTCAGGTCAAACTATCTGAGCAGATTTGGGCTCCAAATCAATACCTCTTCCACGACAGTGATCACTGCAGCCTTTGTTGCTGTTACAAATTCCTGTGTTCAGCTTGTAGTTTGTACATAAGAGAGAACTCCTGCACTGAGACACACCTCCATGGTAACTGCCTGAGTCACCCAGTTAACCCAGTACGGACAATCTGGTTTTGTTCAGGGGGTTGTTGCCACCAGCGCACCCAAAGCTCCATCAGGGTCCAGTGTCTATAGACCCTTCCTACAGAGTGTCATAGAATTGCTTAGATTGGAAAAGCCCTCCAAGACCATTGAATTCAACTGTTCTCACAGCCTTGCCAAGCCACCACTTACCCATGTCCCCAAGTGCCACATCTACACGTCTGTTAAATCCCCTCAGGAATGGGGACTCCACCACTGCCCTGCACAGTCTGTGCCAGGGCTGGACAGCCCTTTCCAGAAAGAAATTTTCCCTACTATCCAACCTAAACCTCCCCTGGTGCAGCTTGAGGCCATTTTCTCCTGTCCCTTGTTCCCTGGGAGCAGAGCCTGATCCCCATCTGGATTCACCCTCCTGTCAAGGAGCTGCAGAGAGCGAGAAGGTCCCTCCTGAGCCTCCTTTTCTCCAGGCTGAGCTCCCCCAGCTCCCTCAGATGCTCCTCATCAAACTTGTGCTCCAGCCCCTTCCCCAGCTCCATGTTTGCAAACTCCTTCCAAGCACAGGCACATTCTAAACCAAGAAAACCCCTCAAGGATGGGGCAAATGTGAGCAAGTTCACGGACCTGGTCATACGTCAGCAGCTTCTGAAGCTCATTCTTGCTGATGAGACTCTTCACTTCACTGGCATCTGGTAGACACAGCCTGTAGTTTAGGTCTCCCAGCCAGATAACAACACTGGAAACAAAGACACACATAGAATCATGGAATGGTTTGGGTTGGAAGGGACCTTAAAGCTCATCTTGTTCCACCCCCCTGCCATGGACAGGGACATCTTCCACTCTCCCAAGTTGCTCCAAGCCCCGTCCAACCTGGCCTTGAACACTTCCAGGCATCCAGGGGCAGCCACAGCTTCTCTGGGCAACCTCTGCCAGGGCCTCACCACCCTCAGAGGGAAGAATTTCAGAGCAGATCAGCAATTAACATCTCCCTTTTTTTAAACCATATTAAAGTTGAGACATGTGGAAGACAAAAAAAGAAGACATGAAAAATCGAGTCCAAAAGCAGAAATTTCTAGTGGCAGCAGATCCTATAGGACTAAGTCCATCTCCTTTGGAATCCTCCAAGGATTGAAGAATTAGTTTAGTGGGAGATTATGAGTTTGCCTCAGCCCCAAAAAACCTAGAGAACAGCACTGACTCTCTAATGAAGTGAAACCAGTGTATCCCACCAAGCTTCAGACAAAATCTAGGTGGTATTCAGGCTCTTCACATGTTTAGAAGAGGACAGCGGTGGAGCTTGTTAAGCAGAGCCTGCCTGTCAGCCAGCTGGGCAGGAGAGGCACCTGTATCTGCAGGGTCACACCTCGTGTGACACCCTGGTTTTACCAGTTGGTTTTTCACTGCCTTTCATTCAGAGTAGGTTACTGCTGCACCATCTGCCCAACAAAGACCAACTGATGCAGAATTAGCAGGAGCAGAGTTAGATTCCTGTGGAGTTTACAACCTTCTTGATGTTGTTTCCCATCTCAGCCATTAGCCACACCTCACCAGCACCCACTCCCACCCTGCTCCTCTCCAGGCTTCCAAACAGACCTACAGCCTTCTCATTACCAGCAGCTAAAGAAACACTCTCGGGACCCACTCTTTACTCCATAAAGGGTTCATTTAAAGATTAAAATTTAGCCTCCCCTCTAGTACCAGAGCTCTTCCTGTTTATAGTCAAACCTCAACATTTCCACTAGTGGATTATCAAGGATAATCTAATAGTTGAAGCATTTTCTGTACTAATCCACTCTACATTTTATTTTTGGGGTTTTTTTTTAAATGGTTTAAATATTAACTACAGAATTACCAATCATTTGTATTCTGTTTAGGCCTGCTGAACAGTTACATACAAATGCCAGGAGAAGGATGCTGGGGACAATGCAGCGAGGAGGTGACCACAGTTTGTCTGTAGGAGCTGCAGAACAGCACAGCCCTTGGTACTTCCAGTTATTTTATCAATCCAGAAAACTTATCTGCATGAAACCTCCTGTTGCTGCAATTCTGGCTCGATTTGGGTTAATCAACACCGCTTCAAAAGGGAAAACATCACCACAACTCACTCGTGTTTCATGATGTTGATCTGAGGCAGGCTGTCATCGGGGGTCTCAAAGCTCATCCGGGCACAGATGTCCTTATAATCCTGGTTTCGGCGCTCAAAGTCCTCCACATGGGCAGCCAGGTGGGAGTTGACGACGCAGAAGGTGGTGTTGTGGAACACAAACCTCACGGCCACACCGCCCTTGTTGCCCTGGGGACAGCAGGTACCAGTGGGGTTAGAGCAGGAGTTGGGTGAGGCACAGGGAGGGGACAGGGATGGCACAGGTAAACAAAATCAGGCTGTGCCGCTTCTTGCATGGATACAGGGAAGCAACAAGCTGGCCTCAGTGACTCACCATTTTTCCCATGACTCCTGTGCCCACAGACTCCGTCACGATCTCTCTGATATTGCTCAGATGATCCTTCTTAGCAAATACGAGCAACATCATCCCAACCAGACGGACCATTTGCACCTGCAAAGATAAATGGGATCCTGAGTTCCCAGAGAGGCAGTGGGAATGCAGTTCTGATCTGCCTGCTCTGCCTGATGCTATGCTGCTCTGGCTCTCCCCGTTCCTCATCATGTTCTGCACTCAATCCCTAAATTTAATAACACTACTGAAAGGGCCCACAGGAAGGCTCTAGGGGTCAATCTGTCACTCCCCAGAGTTGTCAGCTGTGCTGAGCTCACTGCATTCCCCACGCTGTTGCTTCTATACAACAGGATGAGGTAAGAGAAACTGAATACAGCAGGTCTGTTGGTGAGGTCTCAGCCTTTGCCAGCACAACCAGAGAAGACCCCAAGTGCTCCAGCCAGTTCTGGCATAAAGCTGTGGCTGTGCTGAGGCTGCAGGTGCAGCTGGGAGCCAGGGCTCACCCTGGCTTACTCCTAACTCCAGCAGAGCCAATGGCACGTGCAGAAGGGAATGGACAAAGATGTTCTTATTTCCCCGAGGCAGAAGTGCGTGGGGTATCAAAAGGCATCTCTGAGCTATACAGGTTGATTGCTTTTCAGGAAACACTCGTTTCCTAAAGCAAAGGGCCTCTCTCTGGAGCCGAGGAGTTATCCTCTGCTGCAGAGTTCAGCCTACAGGGCTTAACACTGTGCTCAGGTGCTCTGTCCCAGCTGGGATCTTGGGTTTGCTGCTGATCTTTTACACGTGCTAAGCCAATGTCTGTGATCTTCCTGAATCTGAAAAACGGTGGAGTCACCACTCTGAAACAGTAACAAGGCCTCACCTTCTTGGGCACAGTCTGCACCCTCACAGAAACATTCAGATGTGTTGGGATTAAGTCTAGGGAGTGAGGGAAGAAGCTGAGAGCTGGAAGAGTCCAGCATGCACTCTGCTCTGAAGAAGTGGAATTCACAAGCGACCACAAGTCTTATCTACAGCTTCAGCCACTTCCCCCTCCTGCAGCCATATCCTGTGCTCTCTCTTTCACCAGGGTGGGAAGATTCACCCAAAACTCAAGTAAAGCAAAGGGCCTCTGTGCACTTCAGGCCATGACTCCTGACTCCCCTTGATGGGTCTCAGCTCAGCAAGATGCTCTATTCCCTGCTCCACTCCCTGTAACACCTGCCCCTAAGCTCAGCTCAGAGCAAGCAGAACAGGGTGTGGCATCGAACATGTGGGCTAAGGAGGACAGGGAAACCCATTCATACATTTAGGACTGGTCCCTGCAGCAGAAAGGTTTGCTATAGCAGACATAAAACCAATGGCTTGCTCTTACCCTACCAGAAAAAAGTCCTGCTGCCACAGCTGAAGCAATTCTGTCCCAAGGGAAAAGCCTCTGGAAGACTTCTGTTTCATAAATCATCCTACTCTTTCAGAAAAAAGCTATTCCTTTGATTTATCAGCTCAGGACACACCTGGCTTCTATACTACAGGGTGAGAGGATAACACGGGTAGAGGATTTGAACCTACAAGCTGCTTCCCTGGCACCAACCTCCTATTTGATAAAGGTGTTGTGATCCCCACCTTTATAAATTTCTGCTTCGAAGCAAAATATTCCCCTACATCTGTGGGGCAGAAATACACACTCCAGATTTAACTTGGCACACTTGACACATGCCCAGTACCACCCTTGGTTTCTCCAAACCCTGCTCCTTGGGCAGGTGAGGAAAGGGGATGCCCTTTTGCTTTTCCATCCATCATGCCAGCTCCATGACAAGACATGCCACTGAGCAGAACTCACCTTCTTGTACTTGGCCTGAGGATGCAGTGCCCTCTCCACAGCAGCCAGCCACTCCTGCTCCTTCGTAGAGTCAAAGTAGAAGAAAGCCTCTGTGCTGAGGTCCAGCTCCTGGAACCTGGAAACTCAAGAGCTTAGCACCTTCAGCCCTCATGCACATACCCCTCTTCCTACAGGAATGCGAAACCTCCAGCAACAGCCCTTGGAGGAGCAGCTCCTTATGGCCACTTGCTAAATAAAGCAGCACAATTTCCCCACGGTGCCTCTGAGACCCTACCCATAACCCCCTAGCAACCCTCTCCCCTGGGAAGCACCACTTTAGGCAGAGGACAAGCAGTGAGCTCCGCACATGCCTCCAGGAAAATCGGTTATGTCATGACAGCCTTGTTTAACCCAATCCTCTGCCTCATCTGATGGCTCTCTGCCCTCAGACAGCTCCTGTGCAACACAGCTCAGCTCTGTGCAGCCTCTGGGAGCATGACAAGAACCTAAACCAAACACAGCCCTCCAGGATCCCAGCAAGAGCAACAAGGAACCAGCCCCGTTAGTAAATCCAGGTTGCTGCCACTCACCCAATGCAGTAGAAGTCTGGAGGCTCCGTGTCACACACCAGCCACGGCTCCAAGAAGCTATCAGGAGACTGCCCGTTCACATTCCACGTTCCCACAAAAAACCTACAACACAAAAGCAGCTGAACTGTCAGAAAATACATCTGAAAACTGCAGCAGCACAGCAGTGTTCTGGCTGGGAGCAGACACTGTGAGCACACACTGACACACTGTGAGCTGCCCCTGCCTGGGGCTGTGCCAACCAGGGGGGAACTGAAATTCACAGGATCCCAGAATCACTGAGGTTGGAAAAGACTGCCAAAACCATCAAGTCCAACCTGTGACCGATCCACACCTTGTCACTCAGCCCAGAGCACTGAGTGCCACGTCCAGTTCTTCCTTGAATACCTCCAAGGATGGGGACTCCACCACCTCCCTGGCAGCCCCTTCCAGTGTCTGACAGCCCTCTCTGTGAAGAAATTCCTCCTGATGTCCAATCTGAACCTCCCCTGGCACAGCTTGAGGCCGTTTCCTCTTGTCCTATCACTTGCTACCTGGGAGCAGAGCTGGACCCCCGCCTGGCTCCACCCTCCTGTCAGAGAGTTGCAGAGAGTGAGGTCTCCCCTGAGCTTCCTTTTCTCCAGGCTGAGTCCCTCCAGCCACTCAAAAAATTCTCCTTGGTGTAGGTCACTCCCAGTGACACTCCTCCCAGATTAAGACATTCCACCAGCGAACATCTGGGTCTTTTAGCACCATGTCACGTAGGGCAACATCAGGACAGTGTGGTGGGACATCTACCTTCACCCTTTCTGCCCAACAACTCCAGCCCCATTGAGGCTCAGGAGATCTGACACACACAGGGAGAAGACACAATAGGAGCAGCTGCACCATGGGCACCTGGTGACTTTCAAGCTGCACCATCCTCACTGGCCACGTGAGCTGCCACCCCTCAGCAGCTGCCAGGGTATAAACCTGGGCGAGATCTGAGCTCACAGCAGAGATCCCACAGCTCTCCCCTTCTTCCCCAGTCTCACCTGAAGTTGTGCCAGTTGATGTAGGCCTTCTCCCTCTTGGCCAGCACGTGTTTGATGAGCCCCTCTCTCTGCCCTGACTGCGTGCTGGGCAAAAACATCTTGCGCATTGTGTTGGTCACTTTGGGCTGGTCTCTGGATGTACCTTCTCTCTCTCGGGGAAACCTAGGAAGGAGGCAAAAACAGCACTAGAACTGGTTCTGCTGTCTAGGAAGAGAAGTAAAAAAGGGAACAGATCCCCTGTGTTACTTACTGTCTGTTCTGAGAAACGGGAGGAGGTGGGGGCTCCCGCCGAGATCCCACTTGGTGGTTTTGCATGTTCCTTTTCTCTTCCAGGCTCAGGGTGTTGAAGTCATCCTCAAACCCCAGAGCTCCTGTAATGAAAAATCCAAGCACAATGCCATGAAAAACAATATGAAACAGCTCCGATCAAGATGGAAAAAATGGAATTCCACAGATAGCAAAAAAACCCAAATGATGACAGGAATATATCAACTGTGTGAGTCAGAGAACGGGGAGAAAGGGGCACTAATCACAAGTCAAGGCAGCAGGGAGCTTACTACGCACTAAGGCAGAAAAGAGCACTCAGGAAGGAATGAACAGACCAGGGAGCAGGGGCCAGGCTGCCAAGGGAAGGGTCAGACCCAGGTCCCACCCAAGCACCCCAGCACTGCACATGCCCCTGAGCAGAGCCAACTGTACCTGGTGGAGAGGCCTGCAATAGACCTGGGAGGCTCTTCTCCACCTGGTGCCAGATGGCTGCGTCCTTGGGTTCAGGAGGAGAAGCTTTCAGGTGGGCTGGAACAAATGCCACCCTATCAGAAACTGCTGACAAGTCAGAGGATTTCACACACACAGAGGTGCAGCTCTGCTCACCCTCCTGGATGCTCTGTACTTCGGACAGGAATCCCAAGCAGCGCTCCTCGTCAGGGATCTCAAAGAGTCGCTCCGGTGTCTCGTCGCCCTGTATCCGGACCTTGCAGCCTGCTTCAAACACACTTACAGAGTCAGCCCAGGCCAGCTCACAGACACTCACCAGGCTTTACACACAATTTCCAGATGTTGTTTCTGATGGAAGCCTGCACCTAAGTTACGCTCCCTGTGCATTTTAAATCCCCCCACCCCACTTGGGGTATCCTCAGCAGGTTCTCCTGGCTTTAGGAATCCTTCTCCCTACTGCAATCTATCAGAGAAGAGCTCTAAAAGCAGTAAGAAAAATTGCAAATGTTTCAATCATTGGCATTTCAGGCCTTGTCTGTCGCAATAACTGACTGGTTACTGGCAGAGCCAGATGACAACATCAGAGGGAAAACAATCCCTGCTTGAGCAGAGGACAAACACAGAGCCTGGGGGAAGACTGGGAAGGTGAAACAAGCACCAGGCAGCAGTTCCCTGACAGGTCAGCCACACCACTGCCCTTATAAAAAACTTACTGTTTGCAGCTATATCAATCAGCAGAGTTTCTTCTGCCTCTGGAAAAGAGAAAAACAGGATCAGGACAGCTCATGCTGGATGCTACAGTAATTGAGGACCTAAATAATCACACTCCTTGCTACAAACCACAAAGGAGTCTTGAAAGAGGAACAAACAAGCTCTAATTTACATATGTACATTCCTAACGGGCTCTGGCACACAGAATCTGGACAGTGACCTCCTATCAAGCGTCCCAGGGAGATTCCCAACACACAGAGTTCTCACACACCTGGATGGTTTTTCCCCATCAGTGCAGCTACTTTGGGAAAGACCAACCTGACAAGGAACTTCAGAGCTTCTCTACAGAGCAAGACCAGGGGTAGAACCTCACTGAGCTGCACAGAAGAGAATGAGCCAATCCGGGTAAAGCTGCTTTTATTCCTGACAAGGATTTGCCCCATAGACACTTGCTGCTATTTAAGTCCTTCCAAGCCAAGGACTAAAGGCCTTCCCCATCCAACTGTTGGGAGCTGAGAGCTTGCCAGACCTTATGGAAATTTAAATCTGAACATGCAGGAATCAGGCAAAAGTTCCCTACTCTTGACACAACGGAGAAGCCAGAGAGACAGATACCACTAGGCACCAAATTCCAGTCCCTGCAAGCCCACCATGCACTGGAGCCAGCCAAGTTCCTCACAACTGCATGCTGACATGGAATGACAAACCACTTGGATGAGGAACAAGGGGATTCCATAAACTGTGAGTTGCAGTCTCATGGAGAAGGATTCAACCCACACCTGCTCAGAAGGCAGGTCAGGAAACACCACCAAATTTGGATTTGTGGACCAAAAGCAGTGGATTCCCACCCTTCCCCCAGCAGTGAGTACCTTGCACACACTTAAAGCGGCTGTTGATGGGAATATAATCCGGATCAGAGTTTTCTTTCCCCTGTGAGTGGATAACGATCCTGCAGACAGAAAAAAAAAAGCCTTGTAAAAACCCGGCAGCAACGCCCTGCTCATACACACGAACAGCCGCGGGAGCCGTATGTACACAGACACGATGTTTGATTTCTATCGCTGCACTGACGGGGAAGGAACAAGGAAAAGGCAACACAGGTGGGACCGCGCAGGACGCGAGTGCCCGTGGGGAGAAGTAAAGAGCTGTTCAACTCTCCCTGGCATGGGACAGATCCAGCACCACACGGACTCCAACCCTGCAGCTCCGGCGGCCGGAGGAGGCCCGGGAAGGCACGGCCGGAGGATGAGCGGAGCTGGCCGGAGGCACGCTCGGCTCCCGAGAGTCACGGCGGCCGTACCACCGGCCGAGCCAAGCCGGGCGGGCCGAACCCCCGCGCTCCATCCCCGCCCGGCCCGCACTTACCCGTAGCGGCCGCCCCGCCGCGCCAGACCGAGCACACACGGCTCCCGCCGCCCGGCCCGCACCTCCGCGCCGACAACGCTCTGCGCCGCAGTTAAGGAAACCTCCGCCCGGCGCCCCGCCCCGCCCGCCCGGCCGGCCCCGCCGCTCCCGGTGGATACGAGCAGGCCGCGACCCGCGGCGCGCGCCTCCATGGCGGCGCTCGGTCTCCCGGAGACTCCGCACCGGTCTCGGGCGCGGGGCAGAGCGCCGCCCGCCGCCGCCCGCAGCGCCCCCTGCCGGCGGGCGGACCCCACCGCCCGTTGACCAAGGCGAAGGGCCCCGGGGCTGCACCCGCGGCGCGGCGGGAAGCGGGAGAGCACCGAGGACGAGGGCAGTTGCGAGTCCGCCGGGTGCCCCGCGCCTCGCCTCGCCTCCCACGCGGCGGGGACAGCACAGGCCCCGTTCCCGGTGTCCTCCGACACCCGGGGGCAGCGCGCGGCCACGCCCCTTACTCCCGCCCCGGCGCTGATTGGCTGCGAGCGTCAGTGATTTGCATGTGGCGCTGTGCAGGACGGGAAGAGCCGGGTTTGAAGCGCCATGGCGGCCCCGGGGGAAGCGGCGAACGAGGAGCAGCGGTACCGGGGGTGAGCGGGTCCGGGCCGGGCCGGGTCGGGTGGTGTGCGGGGACCGAGCGGCGGGGACGAGGGGCGGGCGAGCGGGGATGGCGGGCCAACCTGCCCTGAGTGCGGGCCGGGCCCGGGCGCGCGGTGCTCACGGTGACTCCCGCAGGTTCGTGACCAGCGCGAAGGCGGCGGCGGGCGACGGGGACCTGGAAGAGGCGCTGCGGCTGTTCCGGCTGGCGGCCGCCATCCGCCCCAGCGAGAAGCTGCGGGGCCGCATGCAGCGGGTGGAGGAGGCGTTGGCGGCGGCAGCGGCCGAGCAGGAGGAGGAGGATGAAGGCTTCGTGGACGTGTGCGGCAGCGGCCTGCTGATCTACGGGGAGATGCACAAGAAGCTGTTCCAGCACCAGCGGGAAGGCGTTGCATTCCTGTACCACCTGCACCGGGAGGGCCGGCCCGGCGGCATCCTGGCGGATGACATGGGCCTGGGCAAGACCATCCAGGTCATCGCCTTCCTCTCGGGTATGTTTGATGCCGAGCTCGTCCAGCACGTCCTGCTCATCATGCCCACCACCCTGGTCAGCAGCTGGCTGGCTGAGTTTGCTCGCTGGACCCCCGGCCTGCGCGTCAAGGAGTTCCACGGCACCAGCAAGGTGGAGCGCACCAGGAACCTGGAGAGGGTCCAGAGGAGGAACGGCATCATCATCACGAGCTACAATATGCTCATTAATAACTGGAAGCAGCTGGCCAGCCACCACGAGGAGGAGTTTGTCTGGGACTATGTCATTCTTGACGAAGCACATAAGATCAAGTGCTCATCAAATAAGACGACCAAGTGCGCGTATGCGATCCCGGCCCAGCACCGTGTCCTGCTCACGGGCACCCCCGTGCAGAACAACCTGCGGGAAATGTGGTCCTTGTTTGACTTTGCCTGCCAAGGCTCCCTCCTGGGAACAGCCAAAACTTTTAAAATGGAATACGAGAATCCCATTACCAGGGGGAGGGAGAAGGATGCAACTCCAGGTGAGAAAGCGCTGGGGCTAAAGATATCAGAGAATCTCATGGCCATTATAAAGCCCTATTTCCTCAGAAGAACTAAGGAAGACATCAAAAACTATTCTGCTGATAAAGCAGATGCTCCTCTTCCTGAGGATCCAAGTGAGAACAGGGCTCCTGTCATGCCATCTCTCACTAGGAAAAATGACTTTGTTGTGTGGGTGTATCTGGCACCGGTACAGGAAGAAATATATAGGAACTTTCTCTGCCTGGATCACGTGAAGGAAGTGCTGATGACAACCCGATCACCTTTGGCTGAGCTGACAGTCCTGAAGAAACTGTGTGACCACCCCAGGCTTCTGTCTGCAAGAGCCTGTATCCAGCTGGGCTTGGAAGAGCAGGAGTACTTCGAGCAGGATCACAGGAGCGAAGCAGATATGCTTTCAGGCGCAAATAAAATTGATCATCTCTCTGATGAGACCATGATCCAGGAGTCTGGGAAGATGCAGTTCCTCGTGGGACTGCTTGAACGACTGCGAGAAGAGGGACACCGAACCCTGGTGTTCTCGCAGTCGAGGAAGATGCTGGATATCATAGAGCTTGTCCTGTCTCGCCGACAGTTCCGGATCCTGCGCATTGATGGCACAGTGACCCACCTGACGGAGCGGGAGAAGCGCATCAATGCCTTCCAGAGCAACACAGACTACTCTGTCTTCCTGCTCACCACACAGGTCGGGGGCGTCGGCATAACCTTGACAGCAGCCAGCCGAGTGGTGATCTTTGATCCCAGCTGGAATCCAGCGACCGATGCTCAGGCTGTGGACAGAGCTTACAGGATTGGGCAAAAAGAGAATGTAGTGATTTACAGGCTGATCACCTGCGGCACTGTGGAAGAGAAGATATACAGGCGGCAGGTGTTTAAGGATTCGTTAATCAGACAGACCACTGGTGACAAAAAGAACCCATTCCGCTATTTCTCCAAACAGGAACTAAGAGAGCTCTTCACGCTGGAAGATACTCAGACGTCTGTGACTCAGGTCCAGCTGCAGTCCCTGCATGCCATGCAGAGGAAGTCCGACATGCAGCTGGATGAGCACATTGCTTACCTGCACTCGCTGGCAATGTTTGGCATTTCTGACCACGACTTGATATACACAAAGGACACTGCTCACGAGGAGCAAGTGGAGAGCGAGGAAGCCCATGAGTACATCCAACGGAGGGTACAGAAAGCCCATGAGCTGGTCCAGCTGGAGTCCCAGCTCAGAGACCAGAGGATGGAGGGGATCAGAAACGCTTGTGAAGAGAAGTGGCAAAGACCATCAGGATTGGTTTCTGGACCCAAGAAGTTGTCTCCAGGGTTGAATGACAAAAATCACTTTATTTCACCACCAGTAGCTGATCGACACAAAAAAGACAAATTTATTGACCTTACAGAGGATGAGGAGGCCCAGGTACTTCATGTCAGCTCCAAAATGACAACTCTAACTATTGATGACTTGAGTGAAGAGAAACTGCCACAAGATGTGTCCAGTATGGAGACAGAGCTGCTTAACACCAGCAAGGCAGCAGAACAAGGTGATATACAAGAATCTGAGCAAAATCCTGAATCCAGCATTATACCATCATCCCCTGCACTTGAGAAAGAGAGTCGGAGCCTCCAAGAGAAACAGCATTCCCACGTACATTCAGACAGCTTGGCTGAGGCTGGGAACGATCTGTCTGGGCATCATCAGCATTCCTCCAACGAGTCTGGCACAGCTGACAATCCTGAAAGGGATGCAGAAATGTCAGTTCAGGTACTTGACCCACACACTGCCCTGGGGACAGAGCAGAATGACGTTCCTGAGGCAGCTTCCACTTCCGCAGTGCTGAGCTTATCAAATGTCCCACCAGAAATCCATGGTGGGCTCCACAAGTCTTGTGTGTTGGAAGACAACTTGGAGGATACATCTGTGCTTTCTCTCCACGATCAAGCTGATTTCAATCTGGTCTTGGAAGAGTCTGAAGAGGGATGGCAGGATGCCTCAAATAGGGAAGGGTCAGTGGAACACCCCAAGGAGAGCTTCCAACTCCAGGCAGAAAGTTTGTGTCAATCTCCAACCAAGGAATCTCCAAACAAAAGTCGGCTGAGCGAGACCAGTAACTGTGGGAAACCCTGTCCTGCAGATGAGGAAGAGCCAAATGCCTCCTTGCAAGGGAGTGAAGCAATGGAGGAAAGCAGTGATCTCTTTACTTTTAGTAGGAGGAAATGCTTAAACAGAATTGCGTCAGACAGTGAGAGTGAAGAACAGTCTGAACAAATGCCCTCCTCTCCCTTGGACAGCCTTGGGCACCAACTTCTGGAAGGAATTAGCGCGTCCACCCCTAAATGTGACAGAAGCAGAGCTAGAGCCATCTTTTCTCCTCAACTAAGTAACAGTGGTAACAGGTCTAATGCTTCCAGGCGCTCATTCATCAACAAAGTAGTAGATGAGGTGGAGGATATTGGGGAAATCATGGGAACCACCGGTGAAAGTGATGATGACACTGATGAGGAGCAAGACAAGCTTGTGGAAGAAGAAGCTAAGGAGTGCACTGGGGAATCTGCTGAGACTGAAGAAGAACCTGCTGGAGAAACACTCGATACAGGTGAAGAGTCCTCCCATGTAGGTAGTGAGGAATCTGAGCAGTCCGAGGTGGAGGAGATGGAGTCGTCTCAGGAAGAATCCACTGGTGACCCTGAGCTCCAGTCAGGTGAGCAGATCGACTACTTCACCCAGGAAAGCAGCTCTGAAAAGGGGGTTGGTCAGAATTCCTCTCCTGCTGTGGAAGATTACAACGCCTTGGTACACAGTGGGAAGAAACTTCAGGATGATGGGAAACTCCAGGAGGCATTGGACTGCTTCCTGCAAGCTCTTGACATAAAAAGTGGAGATCCTGAAGTTATGCTTCTTACTCTAAACTTGTACAGACAGCTGTCACAGAAGTGAAGGGTGTGGCTCTGTGAGCACAGTCTGGCTGTTCCTTGTTAATACATGTCTGCACCACGGCACCAGGATCCCTGAGCCAGCTCCGGGCTAGTGCCTGCCATACACTCATGTGACTGAGCAAATTCAGCATCTCCTGTGTGAGGAAACAGTCCAAAAATCTAGGTGTTGGTTGCTGGGGAGGGAACTTCACTATGGAGTCAGCTCACAAAGGTGAAAATAGCTCAAGTTCCTGTCTATTTAATAAAAAGATGTTGTTGATGTCTAAACTGCTCTCTAAGCTGGTAGCTCTAGCTTCACCCTTTGCTCCTTTGGGTTCTGTTGCTCCTCTCCCCTGAGAGGATGGGGACAGCAGCCACAGGACATGGGGGGTTTCTGGGCTGTGAGCACTCACTGCTGGCTCAGGGTGAGTTTTTCATCAAACATCACCCCCAAGGCCTCCTCTCAGGGCTGCTCTCAACCCCTTCTCTGCCCAATCTGCAGGTGTGACTGGGATTGCGCTGACCTGGGTGCAGGACTGTACTTCGCTTTGTTGAACCTCATGAGGTTTAGACAGTCCCACTTCTCCAGCCTGTCCAGGTCCCTCTGGATCCATCCCTCCCCTCCAGCATGTGACTGCACCACACAGCTCAGTGTTGTCAGTGAACTACTTGAGGGTACCCTGATCCCAGGAACCAGCAGCTCAGAACCCACTGGTTCTGGCTTTCAGCGACGCTCTGCCCCCATGACCTGCCCCTCTGTCCCTCACTGACACAACCTTGGCCTGGTGTGCATATCATGGGGACTGACTCCTGCCAGTCTCACCTGGTGACAACACAGCAGTAGATTTGGATGTTTCCTTGTGCCATGTGCATGTTTGGTGGCTGGCATGGCTGCCTGCCACGATACTGTGGGATAGCACAGGACACTTCACACCTGGCTGAGCTGTGCAGTTTTGGGAGAGGAATCCTTTGTACCAGGAGCCAGAACAAACACAAAACTAATCCTGCTGGTGCAGAAGCTGTGCCAATGTGCTTTTGCTAATAGAGAGACCAAAGCTTTGGTAGCCCGGAAACAAGTGGTTTATTAATGGAGCATCATTAAATGGGGGGGAGCCCTGGTGGTCTAGTGGTTAAGGTGCAGCGCTCTCACTGCTGCAACCCCGGTTCGATTCCCGGTCCTGCTT
>JAWWLV010000158.1:19437597-19458872 GCA_035041135.1 Platyrinchus mystaceus
ACCTAAAAAATCCATTGCGCAGGCTTGAAAGGTAAAAACACCTTTCCCAAATCTTCGTTCGCGAAGACTGGCCACATAAAACCCATTAAATGGGGCCATTTCTGCTCTGGGCAGCCTTCATACCAAAATATTAATGAAGTGCAGCTTTGTAATCATTCGTTGGCCTCCGAGCTTTCCATGCTCTGAGCAAAACCAACACCGTGAAAGGGGAAAAAGACCTGCCTGGGTTTCACCTCACCTCTTCTTTTTGTGGTATCTTGGGAAAGGCCTTTTGTTCTCTTTGATGTTTCCTCCTCATCTCCAAGTTCTGTGCACAGTCCTCACCTGTGAACAAAGCCAGGGCCGATTGCTGGAGCTGTGGCTGGTTTGGAGGCTCTGTGGGCAGGAAGGGGATCACGGCACTGGGATATATCCCTGACATGGCAGGAACCTGCTGGGCTGCCCCACCTGCACCCCATGCCCAATGCAGGAGAGTGCAGGAAGCAGGACATGAGCGTTGAGTGGCTTTTTTCTTACTCAAACCTGAGTTATTCAAACCCCCAGCTTTGAGTGGGCAAGGTGTAGCTTTAGGTACAGGTCAGTCTGTGCTCAGGAGGGCTCCTCCTTTCCTCCTTCCCCCAGCTCTCTTCCCTGCTGCTGCCTGGCCTGACCCACTGCCCAGGGCCATCTCTGGTGTCACCCACCCTCTGCGAGAGGGATTGTCCCTCAGCCCTGGAGCACAAGCTGTACCATGGGAGCTGTCTGCACCCTCCTGGAAAGGACAGGGATGGAGAACAAGCCCTGGGGACCCCTCTGTCCCATAATTTCTGTTGGCAGATAAAAGCCTGAGTTTTTTTGCTGACAGACCACTGTCTCCACAATGGGAGAAGCATGAGGCCAGCCTGCCAGGCAACACAAATTTCAACAACTGCAAAAGGCTCTTGTTTCACCCTTTCCAGGGACACTTTACCTCTCCAGGCAGGGCCCTGCTCTGCCAGCACGGTGGCAGGGACAGCCTCCAGGCGTGCTGCTGGTTGTGCCTGACTCGCTCCAAGGCCAAGGCATCTGGGAAGCTCTTGGGATTTAAGCAGTCAACAAGGTCATGGTCATTCACATTTTATTTCCTGCCTTCCACCATGATAATGTGGTACCCGAACTTGGTCTTGACGGGAGGGTCCGTGTACACGGGCTTGTCCATGCTGCTCACAGGCAGGGCAAATGCTGCCTCTTGGAATGGTCCCACCATGGAGCCTCTGCTCATCCAGCCCAGGTCCCCCTGCAGGAAGGAACCATCGGGGTTAATCTTTGAGACTCTCAGTGCAGGCAGAGTGGGCGCCGTGGCCGTGGGACAGGAAAGCTGTCTGTGCTGGCAGCGGTGACAAGCAGGGCCCGGGCCTCCCGCAGGCGCTGCCCGGCCACACCACCCTGCCCCGGGTGCAGCACCCACCCCCTGCCGGGCCTTGTCCTCGCTGTACTGCGCCGCCACCTCGCTGAAGCGCTGCCCGGCCTTCAGCTTCTCCATGGCCTCCATGGCCCTGCCGTGCTTCTCGCACAGGATGTGTCGGACCTGGGAGGGGGAGCGGAGCGGGGCTGTGGCGAGCGGGGCGAGCGCCCGGGTGCTGGGGAGGAGCGGGGACCTCCCCCCCGCCACCGCCCGGCTCCCGCGCTCACCTTCACGGCGCTGCCGCCTCCCTTCGGGCCCTGCGCTTTGCCCTCGCTGCTGCCGCCGCTGTCGCCGCCTGTGAACGGAGCGCCCTGAGACCGGCGCGGCCCCGGTCCCCCACCCGTCCCGTCCCGGTGCCGCCCCGGCTCCCGCCTGCCCCGGTCGCCCACCCGTCCCGTCCCGGTGCCGCCCCGGGCACCCCCGCGGGCCGTCCCGGTGCCGCCCCGGGCCCCTCACCCTTGCCAGCTTTGCCACCTCCTTTCCCTTTGGGCGCCATCTTGCCGCCATCAGGCCCCGCCCCCGCCTCGCCCCTCCGGCCCAGCCCCGTCGGGAGGGCTCCGCGCTGCTCACGGCGGCCGCGCCCGCCCTGCCATGTCCCAGTGCGCATTCCAGGCTGTCCCCAGTGCGCATTCCAGGCTGTCCCCAGCGCCCAGGGCTGACCCCAGCGCCCATCCCACCTGCCCCCAGAACCCCAAGTCCACCGCCACCACCCCCGCCATTCCCAGCACCCACCCTGGCATGCCCCCAGTCCCCCAATGCCGGGGCTGTCCCTGGCACCCTGAGCTGTCCCCTCACCCATCCCACCTGCCCCCAGGAAAAAAAAAGTCCATCCCCAGCCTCTCACACCATCTTCAGCCCCTACCGTGGCCTGTCCCCGACCCCCCACACTGTCCCTGCGCCCCCCCGCAAAGCCACTGGGGACACACGAGTGCGTTGCAGACACCGCGGGAGGCTCCCGCGGGTGGGGCCGATGTCCCCTCAGGCCACCCGAGGGGTGTTCAGGGGGTTGTCCACCCTCTCCCCACCCCGCACCCATCCCTGTCCCTCGGCAGCTCCAGGAAGCACAGGCACACGCAGGCAGCAGGGAGCACTTTACCAAGCTGGCGAGATAAAAAGTACATTACATAGTTGGCACCTTGGCGGCCCCCGCCCCGGGGCAGGGCTGTCCCATAGGCCGGGCTCTTCCCGGGACCCCACTGCCTTCTCAGTGGGACAGTCGCAGCCAGAGGGAGCAGGGAGCGAGTGGCCAGGAACGAGCACTCAGCCAGGAAGAGCCTATTCCTCTGGCCGCGAAAATGAGGATCTCCATCCCATGGCCATTTTCCATCCCACGGCCGATCTCCATCCAACAGCCAATCTCCATTCCATGGCCAATCTCTGCCTCACAGTCGACCCCTGGCCCAGCAGCCAAGATTCACCCTGGCCCATCCGGACATTTCTCCGCAGCAGCATCAGCCACTCCGGCTGCCAGCAGTGCTGGGGGTACTGCAGGGGGGGGTCCCTGACCCGTGCTTGCCCCCAGCCCCCTTTGCTGGCTCCATCCCTGGTTTCCTGAGCAGTCATGTGCAAAATGTACCCGTCCCCAGACCTTCCCAATCCCTGCTCCGGCCCCATCCCGTGCCAGAGCTCTGTCTCCGGGTGGGGCTGCAGGATGGGGGCAAAGCATGGACATTCATTAGAGCTTTTTTTGTGGGCTTTTTTTTTTCCTGAGTTTCTTAGCCTGGATCTTAATTACAGGCTTAAATCTGCAGCCATGGGAGAGGGAAGGAAGCAATGGGCAAGTACTGGGAGGGAGGGGAGGGAAAGGGAACTGGAGCACCTGTGTGGTCAGATCCAGGGTTGGGGGGAGGACAGGGAGGTGTTTGCCCAGGCTGTGCTCCCCAGGGATGCAGAGCCTGGCCCCTCGGAGCAGCAGCTGAAGGGCTGCCATGGTGCCCCACTGCCACCCGGACTTACCACACCGCTCCCCCTGGCACAGAAGGGCTGGAGTGTGCAGAAATAAAGCAGAAATTTCCCTAAACACCCCGTTTCCTTGTCAGCCACAGCCTGGCCCTTCCTGTTGCTCCAGGCACATGGCCATGCTCATGCTTGGAGCTGGCTTTTCCTCCCCGCCCTCCCCTGGTCCCGGTGGCTGTCCCTGCCCTCGTGCCCCTCACCATGGCCTCTGTCACTGGCAGCTGGGGCTCCCATGCTGGAGCCAGGCCAGGAAGAAGCAGCTGGGGGTGAGTGGGACAAATCCCACCCAGGGACGTGCAAACCCTCCTGTGCACGTGCCCTGGTGGTGTGTGTTCTGCTTGGCCTTGCTTAGCTCCCCAGCAGCCGGCAGGCAAAGGTGAGCGGTGGGCAACCCTGGGGGAACCCAAGGGATCACCGGGGAGGTGGTGAGCAGTGGGCAACCCCAAGGGAACTCCAGGAGTCACCGGGGAGGTGGCTCAGGTGACAACCGCCCAGATTCAAGCCACCACCTCGGTGGCATCCCTGGAACTCCGGTGGCTGGGGCAGCAGGAGAAGCTGTTGTAGGGTCCACTAGCTTTAGGGTTAGAGAGATGCAGGAGGCAGAGCTAGGGATGAACTTCCTTCCCACTTCCTTCCTGTGGTGCAGGGCCACCTGCATTCCTGTCACCCGCAGTCGGCAGCCGGGTGCAGGACCCCCGGTGCAGGGAGCTGGTGGGGAGTGGGGCAACTGCCGGAATCTCTGTGTGGTGCAGCCAGCGGGGCTGGTGGCAGAGGGGACCCCGGGGGTTTGCTTTTGGACTGAGAGCTGAGGAGCTCCAAAATGCAGCATTTTGGGGGCTTTCAAGGGGTGGGGTTTTGGCTTGAGGTGGTGGCGCTGGCTGCAGACGCCGGGTGCCAGTTCCCCATGTGGCAGGGAGGGTGCTCAGGGAGATGAGGAGGAACCTCCTGTGACTCTTCAAACGCAACTGCAGATCCAGCTGAACCCCTGGCGTCTTCCCAAAGTGCATCTGTGTGTCCAGCCGAACTCAACCAGCGGATCTCTGCATGGGAAACTCAAGGTACAATGTCAAAGGGAAGAGAATCAAACATCATCACCACTGTGCATTAGAAAAGCAGTTTAAAGTACCACATGCCGAAGGGTCCAAAGAGTCTCAAGCTGCTTTGCTGCAGGCACAGGGTGACACCAGGAGCTGTGGTCCCACTCTGCTTCCCGGGTGGGCATCTTTGATCCCAGGAGCTGGCTCAACCAGGGCCAGTCCCAGGCACCGTGATGCCTCTTCCCTCCTGGGAAGGGCCCAGAGACATGGGGGCTTGGGCTCCAGCCACTGCCTCTCTGCCAGCAGCTCTCCAAGTAAGAAACAGAAGCAGAACCCCCTGGCAGGACACAGGGGCCCCTGGCAGCCAGAACAGCCCCTTGCAGCAGCGCTCCCTTCACAGCCATCGCCACCCCTCTGGCTGGAGGGGCCCCTGCATGGTCAGGGCTGGCTCCTGGGGCTGTTTGCACTGTCCAGCTCAGGGGCAAACTCTGTGATGACCCTCCGGGCCAGTGGGTTTGTGGTCTTGAGTAGTTCAGCAGCAGATGGCCGGGTACCGGGGCTGGTTTTGCTGCTCTTCTTCTGAAGTAGGGCTTTAAAATCCTCATTCCTGCTGGAAGACTTCCCGCTGCTGCCTGCTGTTGCCAGGGACTCACTGGGTGGGGAGCCTGAAGTCTTTACAGGTGAGTGGGAGGTGGGTCGGCTGCTGAAGGTGTCACCAGGTTCTTTCCTGCCCAAGACCTTCCTCTTTGACCTAGGCACCAAAGGGACATTGGTGGGAGCAGCCCTGGGTTGGAGTGAAGTCCTACAGCAAGGGGCATGGCAGTGCCGAGCTGGCTGTGCCTGCTCCACTGGGGCAAGGCGACAACGCAAGCATGGCAGGTCATGCTCATGGTAGGACCAACCTGGACCCACCCCTGCAAGCTGGTGACCCAGCCTGGCTGTGCTCTGAAGCACTCAAGGCAGCACCAGCTGGGCTGCCCCAAGTGTAAGCATCAGCCCCATCATGGAAAATTGAGGTGTTGTGGTGTGGGGATGCTGAGCCCAGTGCTGTGACTGTGGCAGGATGCAGTGGGTACAGGGGCTCTGCCCCCCCAGTGCCATACACCAGCCTTACCTGTGTATCACTGTGAAGAGATCCTCCGTGGTGCGGGAGGTCGTGAACACCTCATCATCCTCCTCCACAATGGACTCGGCTGTCTTGTCGCTGGCAAAGCTCTTCTCCTCTGTGCTGGCCTCTACTGAGCAGCCTGGGGGTGGGGAGAAGATTACATTGAGCCCCTCTGCGGCACGGGGGGACATCCCTGCCCCTGAGGTGATCCCACTATAGGGATGGGGAGACCCTCACCTTGCTCCGAGGCAGGGTCGCTGGCTTGCACGGTGCCCACAGCCTTGGGGGACGGCAGATCCTCAGCGTCGGGGTCACAGCAGGTGGGGTCAGCGTCCAGTGTGATGATGGGGCTGGGGGTGGGTGGCAGGTCCCCCATGCTGGCTCCCAGCTGTGCCGGGGCTGGCATGAGTGGCAGGTAAAGCACGCTGGGCTTTTTGGGCACGGGTGGTGGCACCTTGGCCTTCCTCCGCTCCCTGTTGGCGGCACCACTCCGCTCTGGCTGCAGCTCCTCCAGGCTGCCCTGCGAGAGCCGCCGGGGTCCTGCTGGAGTCAGGGACAAGGAGGGCTCCCCCAGGCCCCTCCTCAGCTCCCCTCTCCGCAGCACCACGAAGCCGTCCTGTGGCAGCCCCTTCTCCTTGGCAGCGGTGCCTGGTGGGGACATGGAGGACAGGGGACCCTCCTCCCGCAGAGCTGGGGGTTTGGGCAGGATGCATGGAGGGCGCTTGGCCAGAGGCGGCTTCTCTGCCACAGGTGGCTTCACCTTCCTCTCTGGCCCTGGGCAGGGGCCACGTGCTGGCTCCTCAACATGCTCCGGGCCGTCAGCATTGTCCTCTGGCTCCGAGCGGCTGATGGAGCGGAGGCGGACAGACTGGAGGTCAGACTGTGTCACTACTGGCATGATGGGCATGATGGGACTGGTCTTCTGGGCCAGCTTGGTGCCAAAGGTGGAGTCGGAGTGGTGCCGGCTGACCTTCGTCTTCCCCTTCAGGGAGATCTTCAGGCCCGAGAGGTCGAGGTGGGCAGGTGGAGTCATGGGGAGGTCAAAGGACAGCCTGCCCTTGGGGCTCCTCTCCATGGGGGATATGGGGGGCAGTGAGGACTTCCTTTCAGGGACCAGAGGCCTCACCCGCACCTGGTGTGGGGAGTGCCCGAGGATGGCAGAGGTGGGGATGGTGGGAGTGGGGGTCTCTGACTGACTGGAGTACCCACTGGATGGGGACATCAGTCCTGTGGGCCTTCCTGGAGAGGAGGTCTTGAGGTCTGCCTCGGCAGAGAGCTGGGAGGGTGTTGTGGCCCTGGAGACAGAAGGGGACACAAGGGACTCAGAGCTGCCTCGTGTCTTGGCGCACTCGATGGCCGTGGTCCCCGTGGTTGTGCTCGAGCTGGAGAGGGATCGGTAGGGATCACTGCTGCCCTTCCAGTCTGCGAGATGCCACTGGTGGGGGGCAGCTGTGCTGTCGGGCTCCCTCCCCACACTCCCCTGAGGGTCAGCATGCACCAACCGGTGGCCCTGGAGCTCCGGTGGGATGCACAGGCTCTTGGGCCGCTGGTCCTTGGGCAGCGCTGCACTGAGCCCTGCATCATCATCCTGCCCCTCTTTGATCAGGGAGACGCTGCGCGTGGGCGGCGAGGGCTTCTTCTTGGCCTTCTTCAGGGAGATGCTCTTGGAGCGCCGCCGCCGCTGGCCCTCGGGCTCCAGCCCCAGTGAGATGTTGTCAGTGCTGGTGCTGCCCTCGGAGCTGGCGCTGGGGTAGCCCAGGGCATAGTTGGCGCTGCCCCGCCGGGTCTCAGCGTACGCGATGTCCATGGAGCAGAGGGACCCTGAGTCCGTGGGCACCGACAGTGACCGCTCGCGGAACCGGCACCCTGCCCGCTCCACCTCCAGCCGCACCGGCCCTGCCGCTGACTCTGGCTCCTCTTGGCTTCCTGGCAAGAAGTTCCCCTTGGCTTCTTGGATGCACCCAGAGGTGAGGGAGGATGCAGGCACTGGGCTGGAGAAGAAGCTGGGCCCGTTGTTGCCTATGCGCTCTTCCGTGGCGATGAAGAAAGATGGGGTGGCAGTAGGGGGTGAGCCTGGGCCAGGCGATGGGATGGAACCACCTGGTGATGTGCAGGTGGGCCCCTTTCCCAGGCCGGCAGTAGGGCTGGGGGGGCTCCCGTAGCCCAGGGCACTCCAGGGTGGGGAGAAAGGGGTGCCCTGCATCCCATTGCAGGTGCTGGCACAAGGGGTGGCCGCCCCATCCATGGCAGCAGGTGGCTGGCAGCAGCGGGCCCCAAGGTCACTGAAGGTCTTCCTCAGTGGGGCCGAGAGGGGCTGGCGGGAGCCGATCTCCTGGGGTGCTGTCCCCCCGCTTGTGGCTTCAGGCACAAAGCTGCAAGAGAGGGACTCAGCGATGGGCGCGTGTGTGCTGGATGTGGGGCCGTTGGCACTGCCTGCGAGGAGAGACACAGCCTGGTGAGCATCGTCCTGCCTCACTCTCAGGGTCATGGTTCTGCCCCGCATGCCAGGGGCCAGGACTGGTCCTATGGCCAGTCTTGGGGATGCGTCTCTGCCCAGGCATGAAATGTGTTTGGGCGGGTGGGTAGGAGGGGTTGTCACCCTGTTACCAGGTGCTCTCCTCCCATCTGTATCAGCATGGCTGTAACCCAGCAGGGCTAACCCTTGAGTCTGGGATCTGTTATCTGGAATGTGCCATGGACAACTCAGCAGCCATGGCAGGAGTCTCTATCCATGGGATCATCAACCCCACAGCAACCAAAGTGCTGCTGCGGTGCTGCTTGTTGGTGGGGACACAGATGGGGACCAAGAGGAGCCAGGCCAGGTATTGCCAGTTGGGATTGGGAGGGACATGGTGGCTCACAGTGCCACTACATCACAGCACACCTGGGATGGGGAAGGACCTGGGAACCCTGGGGTGGCTCTCAGTGCCACCTCAGCACAGCTGGGATGGGGAAGGAGATGGGGGACCCTGCTCCAAGCACCCCCAGCAGAATGGGATGCTCAAAGCTGTGGTGGGCTGAGGTCTAACCGACTCCAAGGGAGGAGCCGTTGATGGTCTGACTGCTGTCATGGGGAGAAACCTTCCTCCTACTCGGTGACAAATGCCTTGGAGCAGCCTGTGCCATGGTTCCCCCTGTCTCTAGTTCTCTCCAAGGAGAGGCTGGCTCTGATTTCTCTACACCTTCCATAGGGGACAGCAGGATAGAGCCCCTGAGCCATGGTGGCTGCTGTCCTCACAGGTCCAACGCCAGCCCAGGAGCACTGCAGGCACCCTCAGCCACACACACCCTCAGCACTGGTGCGGCCAACTCACCAGCCCCAGCAAAGACCTGGGCAGGGGTGTGCCCCACAGCCCTGGCACCCTGTGCACAGGGTCTGCCCACACTGGGGAAGGTGGGTGCAGAGACAGAGCCGCTGGAGCCAAGGCTGGGTGACTCCTGTGTCAGGATCCTGAGTTGGGGTGAAGGGGCTGACCCCAGTGCCATGCCAGTTCCAGGCCAGCCTGGTGTCACCAGTGTGCTCAGCACCTCAGTGCCCCAGGAGGGCACGGAGTCAGCGTGGTGCCTGCACCTCCCCATGGCTGGGGCATCCCTGGGAGCCCATCTGTGCCTGGGCTGGCTGCCAGCCCCTGGGGTGGCTCTGCCCCCCTGTCAGGGCAGCTCTGGGGTGTGCCAGCCCTGCCCAGGTGCTGCCTGCGTGGTTCTTGCCGTCACCTTGGTCTCGCAGGGACAGGTTAGGGAATCCAATAATGGTCCGTCTACGCCGCAGGGTGGACTTTGGATTCATCGCGGTCTCTGTGTTAAACAGGGAGTGACGAGCACTCGCGAGCCTAGCAAAGTGCTGCCCTGTAGCCAAAACAAACAGCGGTACACCGCGGTGCTGGGAGCCGCTGCCGGGGCGGGGGCTCCGCTCCCTCCATCACCCATGTCCCCTGTGTGTCCCTAGCCTGGGCTGGTGACACAGGCTGGAGCGTGGGATGGCAGGAGGATGGTGTCAGCCATGTGGGGTGAGTGCGGGGGAGATGGAGGCATGGCAGGAGATGCTGCAGATGGAGGTGGGACGGATGGAGACCTGCTGAGACCGGACCCTTGATGCATGACAGGCACTGGTGAGGCTGGACCCTGCACCACAGTGCTGAGCTACACTGGGCATGTGGACATGAAGCATGGAGAGGTAAGGGAGCAGTATGGCCTGGCACAGCTCTTCCTGACGGAGAGAAAGGGTGGACAGACACCTCTGCCCTTCAGAAGGGGCACCTAACCCAGCCACCAACCCCAGACTCTGACCTGGGGCAGAGCATGGCAGCTGTGTCTGCAAGGACCAGGCAGGACCACGCTGCTGGGAGCTGGAGCCCCAAGAGGACAAACGGACTGACAGACAGGTGACAAAGGTGAGACAGGCTGGGTGCATGGCATGCGACAAGAGTCCAGGTGACAACAGACGTGGCTAGCTGGGCAGCACAGCAGGGATGTGACACGTGCCAGAAGCATGTCCGGTGGACCAAAGTTGTGGATGGCATGAGAGATGGCTGGGAATGATGGGTGCCAGCATGGTCCTGCTGTCCCCTCTCTGCCCTGGTGCCCACCTGACCCACACGGACACAGCTCGTAATCCCAGCCCCCTCCCACCACCCCATGCCCCACCCCAGCAGGCTGCCGGGGCACATCTCTGCCCTCACCCAGTGTCTCCCCTGCTGCGCCACGGGGTGCTTCCCTACCCGAGACATTAATGGGGACGACGTTGGTCTGGATGGTACCGGGCTGGTGCCACTGCTTCTCCTCCACGGGGGGCAGGGGGAAGGCCCTGGGCCAGGGGAGCTGCTTGTCTGGACTGGTGGGAAGGCTCAGGGAGGCATCAGGGGGGCAAGCACTGAGGGGGGTGCTACTGGTGCTCTCTTCTTCAGCAGCTCGCCGGCTTGGGGGCTGCAGGGGGAAAGGGAGGGAAAGGCACATCAGCCACACAAGGGACAAGGGTGGGACACAAATAGGGGCTTGCCACCTACCCCCGTACCCCAGCACTCACCATAAGCACGAACTCAAGACGCTTGGCAGGTGGGGGTCGGGGTGACGGTTCAGGGGGGGTGTCGGGGTGATCAGCGGTGCGGAAGGTCTGCCCAGTGACCCTGCTCTCGGTGTACTGCTCCTCATACTCCTCTGCAAGAAAAATGACATCTGGGACCCTGCTCCAGCTGTCGGCTGCCGTGGCAGGGGGCATGCAAAGGGAGGGGTGACTGTCTCCTCTGGCTGTGCCCAGCCTGGCTGGTCATCCCTGCTCAGGACAGGCAGCTCAGAAGTTGGGGAAGGGAGATCCCAAGGAGGATCTGGGGAGGGGGCTGAAGCAGCACAAAGATTGCAGCAGCTGGCCCCACTCCTCCCAGGGGCCTGCCAGGGGATGTGATGGGTCCTGCTGGAAAGCAGAGCCTCACTGGGGACAGCCAGGAACTCAGTGTGTCCTCATCCTGTAATTGTTGAGCTAATTAATGCTAGTGGCTGTGAACTGGTGGAAAGCAGGGCTGCTCAGGCTGACTTAATGAGATTACAAGCTGGGGGATGGCTGGGCTGCTGATCTCATCGATGCCTGCGGAGCACCCGAGGCAGGGCCGCGTGATGGCCTGGGCCAGAGATTGGAAGAAAACAAAACCACTGACCACGTTGATCCAGTTAGGCAGATTGGTGGCAGGTCCCTGAGGCCCTCATGAGCAGAACTGCACTGTGGTGGGGCTTGTGGGTGACCTGGTGGCCCCAGAAGCCCCAGTGGGCAGTCCTGGCCCCAGTTGCTTTGGCACTTGCGGTAGTGACTTGGGAGCAGAGAACAGCGAGGACCTACTGGAGTCTGGGACCCCTCAGGACCCAACTTCTGCAGCCTGGTGAGGTCCAAGGAGCAGCTTGGACACGTGCATGGAAGATAAGCTCACTGTTTCAGGGTGAGCATGTAGCCAGGGCAGCACCCATGTACCACCCTCACCCAGCCCACCCTAGCCCCTCTCTCTGTTACCTTGCAGCAAGCTCTGGAGGTTGAGCTGGGCCTCCTGGTGCAGCTGCTCCATGCCAGGTGGGCGCCCGGCTGCCAGGAAGACGTTCACAGGCTGCTGCCATGGCAGCTTGGCAGGGGCAGCTTTCTTGCTCTCAAGGTCCAGGTTAGAAGTGGCTGCAGGATTGAGAGAGCAGGGTCAGAGGCAGGCAGGTGGGCAGATTCCCTGCAGGTGCTGCCACTGGATAACACCGCAGCGGCACAGCGCTCATCCCACTCTAGCTCTCCAGAAACATAGGGACTGGGATGTGGCTGTGTCCCACCCTGGCAGGCTGCTGCCCACTGGTACCAGCCCCCATCACTGCCACTGCTTTGGGGGTTGGACACTGCCCCTTTGAGCTGCCAAGAAGGGAGCCGGGTAAAATTGGGGAAGGAAGCCAGCCCTGCCACTCGTGCCCAGCCGCACCCGGGCACAGGAAACGCTGCACACCCCAGTGGAGCAACATCCCAGCTGCAGAGGAGCAGAAGTTGCAACTGAAAGGCGGGAGCCAGGGGACCTATCGCTTCCATCGCACTGGATTCAGGGAGCTCAGGGCTCACGTGCCCTGTCCACGTGTTGACACCCCCCAACCTCTCCAGGGAAGGAAAGCTCTGTGGGACTGCCCAGACCCTCTGAAACACCTTTATGGGTGAAAAAGTTCCTGGGAGAAGGATCTGGGCTTGCTGGTGAGCTGGCCCAGTGGGGAGCTGAGCGTTGCTCTGGCAAACAGGCTTTGCCATGGGAATGCTGCAGCCCCAGCACTGCCACTCTGAGCGGATGTGGGTTTGCTACCCAGCACGGAGCCGAGGGAGTGCCACCACTGGCACGCTGCCTCTGAGGACATCCACGCCTGGGTCGGGCACAGAGCGGGTCTCTGTGAGCTTTACAAAGGGATATGGATGGCCAGCGTCTCATCCCTGGGGATTCAGGGCTTATCCTGCGCTGCCTGGTCCCTGTCCCCATCCCCATCAAGTTGAGGTGCTTCAATTACCAGCATATGACAAACAGTTCCCCTCTGCCACCCACAGTGTGGTGCTGTGGAATGCCTGTCCCCAAGAACATGCTACTGCCCCGTTGCCAAACCCTGCTCCGCTGCCAAACCCTGCTCCATGCCAGACCCTAGCCAAAGCAGTACCAGTGATCCCACTCACCTGGGAAGGGGACCGGCCCCAAAACAGGGCTGGGACCCCGAGGACAAGCCATGTTCCCCTCTGCCTGTGGTGGTCGGGCTGCCGTGCCCCAGCTCACCTGCACTGCGTTACAAGCATCCCCCCTGCTGTCCCTGGATGCCCTCCTGCCCACAGTGCCCTCCTGTCCCCAAATGTCCTTCTGCCTCCTGGGCCCTCCTAGCCATGATGCCATCCGCCCCCTGGATGCCCTCCTGTCTACAGTACCCTCCTGCCCCTGGGTGCCCTCTTGCCCACCCTTCCCCCAGCTGATGGAACCCATATAACGCCCAGCACCCCGAAGCAAGGTGCCATGTCCCCAGCCTAGTTACTTTTATAATTTGTGTTTCCATAACAACGGGCCTTAACACCAGGTTTTTTTCCTTTTTTTTTTTTTTCTTTCTTCTTTCTCCTCTAAATAATTTGACTCGTTTCCATATCAACTAAGAGGTGTTGGGGCGCATGTGTGTATGTGTGTGGTGGGCACAAGGCAGGGTTGGGCATCTCCCCAAAAACCTGACCCACATGGCGGGGGGCAGGGACCACACCTTCATCTCTGAAGAACCCAGCCCCCCAGCCTGCTGTCTTTGGCAACATGGGGGATCCACTGCTGCCCCCTCATTTCTGAGCGCACCCCGAGGGTGCACTCCACATCCTTGCTTGCTGCACCCCTCTGCCTGGCTCACACAGCCCCAGCCTTCGGCCTTGGCACAGCTGATGCTCCTCACCTTCTGCCCACACACCCCCCACAGCCATCCCCACTACCACAGCCACCCCCAAAGCATCTACACGGCATCCTGCCAGGACTCGGGGACACGCAAAGCACAGCCCCCTGCTGCCCCCCACACCTGCCCGAGCTCCCGCCGCCCTCCCCAGAGTACAGAAGCTCACCTCTGCATCTCGGCCCTGCTGCTGGGGCAGCCCCAGCACCCACCCCCGGGTGCCGACCACGTGAGCAAACCGCAGTGCCGAAACGGGGGGCCGCCCTGGGTGTGGCGGAAATGTGGCAGCACCCAGAGAAGGGCCCAGCACCCTGCCCTGCAGCGGGGGCACCTCGGCCAGGCAAAGGGGGAACGGGCAGCGATAGGGTGTCCTGTCCCACAGAGCTTTCTCCTCTTTGCCAACACGCACTCGTTTGGGACCCTGAGTGAGGCAGCGCAGCCCTGAGCTGGTGCAGCCAGCGGTGCACTCATTGCTAAGGTGCTGGCATCGCTGAGGCGTGGGCATCATGGGGTCCATCTCCCCAGCTGGGGAGGAGAAGAGGTAGGGGCAAGGATGGTTGATCCAAGCATTCTCCTGGCACCCAGGTGCCCAAAACTTGCACTGCAAGCAAGGGCAGCTCCATGCCAGAGTGAATAGCACCCTGAGGCTTTGGCTTTGGCTCCCTGGGAGCAGCTGCTCTGAGGGTGTTTTGGGAGCAGCACTTAGAGCCCAGCATCATACAGCAGCTCGGCGATGGGGAGCAAGGAGCCAGCAGCTCTGATCCAGCAGCGCTGCCACCAGCGCTCCCAAGGGACAGGCAGTATTTGAGAGCAGCCTGGTGCAGGATCAGTGAGAGGGCAGGTTTGGAGAGTGTCTGTGGAAGCCCAGCTGCCACCCCCATCCACGGATATGGGACGCCTCAGCCAAGCAGGAGTGCCCAGTGGTAGGACACGGCAGCTGGTGAGAATGATCTAGCTGAGCTGAGCCAATGCCCTGCCACACTTATTGGTGACAGGCTCAGAACAGAAAATGCCTCTGAGGGGCCCCAACACCGTGGCAAATGCCTGCGGTAGGTGAATGGCATCTCAGCAGAGCAGAGCCAGAGAGAGAGCTCCATCCCACCACCCCCAGCAGTCTCGACCTGAGTCTGCCCAGTCTCAGTGCTGAGGGAAACTGAGGCACAGCTGGTGGGGAGGTTCACTTTGCTCCCTGCTGGCTCCAGGTCCTCCTCCTGACCCCAGGGCTTGTGGAGAGGCACAGGCAGCATCCCCTGCTCTGCCTGCAGATGGACATGGGCACAGACAGCATCTGGAATGTTCCCAGAGAGCCAGCACCATCAGCGGCAACAGATGCTGCAGCCTCAGAGTCCTGCTCAGAGTGACCCAGTGTCAAGGCTTGGGGTGTCATGGCCATGGCAGGTACACAAGGACCAGGGTTGAATTCCAGGCGAGTTTGCTTCAAGGGGAGCTGAACTCCACTCTCTCCTGCAGGAAAAGTATCCCTGCAGGACCCCCAACCCCTCAGCACTTCCCGAGTCACCGCCACTCCACACCAGCATTCCTACTCACCCACAGCCCAGGCATCCCGAATCCACAGGGAGATATTTGACAGTGCCATCGGAGCTGTTTCAATCCAGGCTGAACCTCCCATGAGACAGCACCTCTCGCTCAAATTCACCGCCAAACTTTTCCCTCTCAGGCTCGCTCCCCACGCACGGGAGATGCCGGGGACGTGGCTGGAGCTGCTCGGACCCTCTCTGCCAGCGCGGAGCTATGGCAGGAATGATGTAATGGCAGCAGCGGGAGATGCGCCATCAGCAGAGCAGCCATGGCAACGGATACGGGCACAGCGGCAACTGCCGCCAGTCCGGAGCACCGAGCACGCCAGAGGGCGAGGGTGGTGAACTTGGGGGCTGAGGCTGATCCTGACAGCTCCTCAACCCACCCTCCGGAGCCACTGCGCCACAGTGCCAGTACCTTATACTGCTGGCTACAAGCAAGCGCCGTGACCTGCCGCCGGCACCAGACTGCTCACTGCCAACGCGTGCAGCTTGGTGACACTCCCGTGGTATGCAGCCAAACTCATGCTGCTCCACGGCAAGCGGAGAGGAAGGGAAAAGAGCAAACAGTGGGAGCTGGCAGCGGACGCAGAAACGCCTGCTGTCCCAAGCTTACCCCCCACTGAACCAGACCTGCCGGGCCAGCTCCCTGCAGGATGTGGAGCAGCATCCATGTGCACGGTAGCTCCAGGGCCGGATGCCCACCTAGGTCTGAACGATGTCCCGAAGCGACACCCCACTGACACCCCCAGGCCTGGTGCCACAAGGCAGAGTGTTCACCAGGCAAGCACTCACACACACGGTGCCCAGGACGAGCCCTTGTTGGGACAGCCAGTAGACCATGCCCTGTCCAAATCCAACCCTCTCAGGACACCGTCCCTCCATCGCATCTCTGGTGGCACAGCTCCAAGCCCTTGGCGAGGCAGAGCCACCTGCACAGGTGTCTGACCTGCTGGTGGTTGAGCCCAGAAGGGCCGGAAGCCTTTCTGGGGTGCCCAGCCTCCCAGTGTGGCCATGCCGGGACCCTGGTGTTGCCTTGCACAGCGCATCCATGTGCTCCCACACAGGTGCCCAGCTGGACTGCAGGCACTGAGGAATGACACTGTCTTGACACACCAGATCTGCTGGAGACAGATCTTGGCTCTTCCACTCTCCCTGTTTTACATGAAATCAGCTGATTTGTACTGATGGGAGATAAGGGCACTGCAGAAGTTGCTGGGGGCAGAGGGGTGGGTTTGGCAGTTGTGGGGTGAAGGCTGGATTATGTGAGAGGTTTCTATGAAAACCAATAGCAGCAAAGCAGTCAATAACATCACTGTCCATCAGTAGGGCTCAGAGTTAACAGTGTGCTAGGATGCTGCCCTGGGTACATTTGGTCCCGGCAGTGCAAGATGGGCCCCGGTCAGGGAGCTTTGGCAGGACGGGAGATGCATGTGCTGCAGGAAGATTTGGCTGATGAGGATTGCCCAGGAGGAGCCTGGCGTGCCACCCGCCTGTGCCGTGGTGATGGGAACTGCCCGCAGCCATGCTGGCAGCAGGGCTTGGCCCGGGACTGTGACCGGCCAAGGTGGACTCAGGCTGCTCCCTGCTAAGGGACCAAGATCCACTGCTCCCAAGGATGGAGCAGCAGTACTGGGGTGGGGGCTGGAGCTCTGGAGCCTGGCTGGGCCCAGATCCCTGCACCAAGCCCTTCACCATGGGCAGCAGGACCAGCCCCCAGCTGGTCTCTTCCAGTCCCACCACACCTCCCTGGCAGCCTGGCATCCTCTTCATACTGAGACCCTTACTCTCCCATGCTTCCCAGCAAAAATCCAGGCACAAATCTTTCCTGAAAGCCTCAGGAAACCTGGCAAGGCAACCTATCAGTCCCCAGCCAGTCCTGGGACCCTGGCATCACAGCATCACAGCCAAGGGCACTGCCAGGCACAGGGTGGCTATGGCCAGCTGCCTGCCAGCCTTCCTCCAGTGATGTCTCCAGCCTGGCTGGGACTATTTGGTGGCACACGAATGCCCAGGAAGTCCTCACCTGGCGTGCAGGCTGCCTGTGCCAGAGAGGCTGCTTCCAGTGGGGTGCTTCCAGGAAAGCACCGCTTCCCCTGTGCCTGGCTGGTTTTACACTCCGCAGGACTGGGACAATGCGAGGAAGTCGCCTGAGAGGGGAACGTGGCCAGAGGCCCTGGGACAAAGGGGCCGGAGACCTGAAATCAGTCACAGCACGAGAGATAGCAGTAACAGCAATGAGGGTCCTGGGTGGCTGTGATGTTTGTATTGACCCACAGTCCTCACTCCTGCTGCCACCAGCATGTGGGAGCTGCCAGGAGGGCACAGTGCCATGGAGACAGGCAGGATCCATCCCCGCAAGACTGAGGAGTGGTCAGTGGGACATGTGGGCTGGGAGTCTCCATCTTTCTCTTGCTTTGTCAGAGCAAAAACACCCCACCAGGCTGGGGAACGGCAGAAGGATTTAAAAGGGACAGGGACATAGCCCAGGTCAGGCTGCGGAAGGCGGGACAAGACTGATACTGCTGGGCAGCGCTGACCTTGGGGCTATTGCATGGCCTCCAGAGGATCCGTGCCCAACAGCTGCCCTCAGCCTCCAGAGCGAGCAGTGCCTGCCGACCCCACCACCCTGCTGCCTGCCCCAGCCCTGCCCTGCTGCCCGCCTTACCTGCCCGGTGCCAGGGTGCCAGGAGCCACTCCACCTTGGCCATAGCTGCGGGCACCGGGGGAGGCTGCTCCCTCCGGCTGCCTGGGAGCTCCTGCCTCAAAACCAGTCTGAGAGCACTGAGCTTCCCCTGCGTCCCCGCCGCCCCAGCTCCAGCAGGGAAAGGAAGCGACCAGGAACTGGTTGTTTGAGTCAGCGCCACAACCCATTGTCCTGGCCCCGGCCCCTCTTCCTTCCCCGGGGAGGGATGGCAGAGGGACCGTGGCTCTGCAAAGCCTGTCCCTGTCACAGAGACCAAACATCTCCGGCCGTGGCCAGAGAAGCAACCGGCACCATCCGAAAGAGGTGGTGGGTCGCTGGGGGGACACAGTGCACCGGGGTTTGTCCTCCTGGCAGAGCACAGTCATTCCTACATGGAGCAGCCACAAGCAGCTTCACCTGGAAACCAGCACCTGGAGCCTGATGCTGCCCCCCGGCCCGGCTGAGCCACTGCTCCCCAGCCTCCCAATCCTTACAGCTAACAAAAACAGGGGCCCCTCTGAATCCACCTGGCTTTGCCCTGGGAGCTCCCAGAGATCCCAGAGCTTCCTCTCACTTCAGCGCCTTCCGAAGCCTGGAGCAAAGGCTCCTTGGGGACCACTTTCCCAGAGCCCCAGGGCTTTGTAAAGCTGAGCTGGCTTCTCCCAGAGGATGGAGGTCCCTGGGAGCCAGAGCTGTGGCAGACCCGGGAATGCAGCCCCAAGCCCTGGCTTCCTGCAGGAAGAGGCTTTGGAGCCCTAGGAGCAGCATGTGGAGCACATGCCTTGCCAGGGGCTGGTGCCACCCATCCTGTGCCAGGCACCCAGTGATGCCGCAGACAGAAACATTGGGATGGGTGACGGATGGCAGATACCAGCAGAGCTCATTTTCCACTGGCAAACCAGGCATATGGCTCTGATGGATGGGGGGACAAGGAGACCTTCCCCCATGGCCGTTGCTTCTCTGGGACCCCATCCCACAGATATAGTGCCAGTGAAGACTGATGCAGTAACTGGAGAGCTGCCTCCCAGCCCACCAGCCCATGAGGCAGAGACCCAAAAACTTATCACAGTAGTGTCAGCAGCCCACGAGCATGCTGCCTGTTCCAAGAGGCCCCTCCAAACACTACCATGCACACAAACCAAAGGCTGTGGCTCAGCCCACTTGGTTCCTCTGGCACATGAGGAAAGGGTGCAGGTGGCTGTGCATCCCCACCAGTGCCACGGAAGCTACCGAGATAAGTACTAGCCAAAAGGGTGGAGTGAGGGGTCACTTCCCCAGACTGATCCAGCCATTCCCAGCCTCACAGGGCATGAGGAAGGCTGGATTCTGGATCCCCAAGGCGGACTAAGATCCCTCTGCACACTGTCCTGTGCACGGGGCAGAAGGATGACCCTGCCTGAGGTTAGACAGGGTGCCTCCCAGTACAGCAGGTCCCTGCTCTGCTCTCCTGACGGCACATCCCAACCCACCAGAGACCCAGACAGGACTGCTCCTTATGGAGCCTTAGTTCCCTCCCCGTGGCAGATAAGCTCCAGCCTGGACCTGCCACTGCCTCTCTGTGAAGAAGCCTGCATGCAGCTGCTCAGGAATGCCCCAGCCACTGACATCCCAGCAGCTCCAGGAGTGTCCAAGTATTCGTCCCAGCTTTACACCCAAGACGAGTTTCAAGTTATCCAGTATCAAATCCCACTCCTCTCTGCTTCCAACAGCCAGGCACAGATCTCCCCAGAGAGGCCAGGCACTGGAGGGAGATCTGTCAGAGACCTCCAGGGTGACCTGTGCCTGAGGACAGAGATGAACCAGCTCAGGTGCAGGGGCTGGTCCCACAACCCCCCTTGGGCCCTTCCCACAGCTCCAAGAATTCCTTTGATGATAATGAAGCGTGATTAACTCCTGTCCCCCTCGGAGCAGCAGTGGCACCGTGTGGGAGGGACAGGCAGGGAGCAGGCCAGCATCCTGTGGTCTGGGCACTGCTCACCTTCCATGCCCTCAAGATGGGAATCAAGGGCGATGTGCTGGGTACTGAGCGACACAGCATCCCTCATCCCTGCTGCCATGCAGGCCAGCATCCCGTGGCCCAAGCACTGCCTGCCTACCAGTAGGGAACAGGCCAGCATCCTATGTCCATGGTACCTCTGAGACCAATTAGTCCAAGCAGTGCCCACCTCCCATGCCCCCAAGATGGGTGCCACAGGTGATGTGCTGGGTACTGATCAGACCCACACCCCTCATTCCTCACAGCTCAGCACCCCTCACCCCTCTAATTCACAGCTCAGCATCCCTCCTGATCCCCTCCTGTGCAACCTGCAGCTCTTGTGCCCCGTTTCAAAGCTTCGCACCCACCACTACAACAGTGGTTGCAAAATTAGACAGCGTCAGGCTGTGCTGCCACCCCCTCTGCCCGCTCATTATTAAGCTGTGACAGTCACTTGCGCTGTGACAACCAGTCCCCATTTTCCTGCAGTTTCTAAGCAATCTTCCTGAGGTTTCTCCCAGGGCTGGCAGCTCCCTGCTGCTCTGCTGTGTACTGCTCCCAAGCCAGCAGGCAGGGAAAGGGCAGCAGGAGATGAGGCCAGCAGGGCCCGGCATGCTGCACTCCAGGGCTCCAGGACTCTGACGGGCCTGGCGCCAGGAGCCGTGGCAGACCCCAGCTCCCAGCTCTTCTGGCATTCCCAGGAGCTGGGCTGGGAGGAGAGCTGGAGAGTGTCTGGGAAGGGTTGTTGAACTGCCTAGGCCAGCTAGGTGGGGACAAAGGAGTGACCGGACAGGTCCTGCTTGTCTGACCCGGCTTCCTCAGAGGGCACCTGCCCTCACTGCCCGCTCCCAGCTCCAAGCAAACCCTCTGCTCTCTCTGCTCCCCCCACAACATACTCCCTGTGGAGCTGAAAGGCTGTCCGCCTCCCCAATTCGTTTGTGGCATGAGAGCCCCCAGACACCCACTACCTCTGCGATGTGTGGGAGAAGGGAGCTGGGGTGCGGGGGCTACACAGGCACCAGGATCGCTGCCTGGGGGGGCCCAGCTCCGGGGACAACAAGTGCAGGAGCTCCCCGTTGCCAGGGCTGGCACCCCACGCCTTGGGGCTGGATGCCCATGCCCAGGGCTGGCTCCCCACTGCCTAGGCATGGCTCCCTGTCCTTATAGCTGGTTCCCCACTGCTTGGGGCTGGCTCCCCACAACCCGCAGCTGGCTCCTCGGAGAGCACCTGTCCCACACGCCGGGGGACCGCGGCGGTGCCCCACAGCCAGCCCCCATCCCACGCCGTTCCCGCCAGGAGGCCAAGCCTCGGTCGGGGTGACCTCTGCCCGTGTCCTCCAAGCGACCCACCGGGGAGCGCGGGAGCGGGAGAGCGAGAGGTGCCGAGCCCCAGCCCGAGCCAAGCCTGAGCCGCCCCTTCCCCGCCGCCGCAGTCCGAGGGTCGCGGTGCTCGTGCGGGAGGGGCGGGGGGCGCGGGTCCGGTCCCGCCCCGCCCGCGCCGGTACCTGTTGCCGAGCGCATCCTGCCCCGCCGCTGGCTCCGCGGCCCCTTCCGCTGCGCGTTGCCCATCCTCCGCCGCCGCCCGGCCCGGGCTCCGAGCGCCGCCGCCCCCGGGCCGCCCCCCGGCCGCCCCCCGCCGGGCCCGCCGCGCCG
>JAWWLV010000158.1:19458972-19482010 GCA_035041135.1 Platyrinchus mystaceus
CCCGCCGCGCCGCGCGGGGAGGAGCCGCGGGGCCGGGCCGGGCCGGGCCGGGCCGCATCGCTCCGCTCCGCGCCGCTCCGAGCCGGGCTGAGCCGAGACGAGCTGAGCCGAGCCGGGCGGCACCGGCACCGGCCCCCACCTCGCCGCCCCCTCGAAGCCGAACGGGCGCCCAATGGCGGCGGCTGCGGGGGCCGGGCGTGGGCGGCGCAGGGATGGGGAGTACCGGGGTGATGGGGATAGGATGGGGTGTAGCAGGGCTGGGCGCCCCCGGAGTGATGTGGATGGAGGGCTTTTGGGGCTGCGGAGGAACAGGGTGATGGGAGGTACCAGCGCTGGGTACCCCCGGGGCAATGGTGATGGGAGTGACACTGAGGCTGGGAAACCCCGGAGAGATGGAGATGTGGGGTACCGGGGTGATGGTGGGTAGGTGCTGGGACTGGGCACCCTTGGACCAATAGTGTGGGGATACCAGGGCTGGACAGCCCCCAGGGTGATTGCATTGGATTGGGAGTCCTAGGGCTGGGCAGCCCCCGGGGTGGTGGGGATGGGGGTACCAGGGCTGGGCACCCCTGGGGCGATGGGGCTGTGTGGGAGGTCCTGGGCCTGGGCATCCCAGGGTGTTGGGGTTGGGACTGGGCCTGAGTGGGGCTCCCAATGCTGGCCTTGTGGGGTGGGTGGCTGAGCAGGGGATGGATGGAGGCAAGGGGTCAGGGACCTCTGCCAGGAGGCAGAGGCTGTCTCCAAGAGCAGCTGGAGCTGTGCACAGTGGGAGACAGGAGATGGGGGGAGAGCTTTGGGGCTGAGTCCCATCAGGAACCCTGTGTGAGAGCCAGAGGACACTGCAGGACCCAGGCATGGGGCTGATGAGGTATCAGGTAGGAAAAGCAGGGGTGTCCCTTGTCTGCCAGCACCTCTAAGGTTCCCATTCGTGGCACTGAGTGCCACGAGGCTGGGCAGTGCCATGAGCTGCATGGCTGAGACCCCAACCAGGAGAGGACTGGATACTGGAATCAGCTAATGCCCTTGGGCTCCTTCCCCTGGCCCAAGCCTCACCATATCCCTCTGATGGGGAAAAAAGCCCTTTCCAGGGTGGGGAAACCTGCCCAGCATACTCAGGCCTCCTGTACGTACAGCCCTTCACCCCCAGGAGCCAAGAGGGATTGAGATGGCTCAGCCCAGCCACTGTGTCCTGGGACGGAGCATCCCTGACACACCAGATCTTGGCATCTGTGTAGCAACAGAAAGGACCAGAAAGTGCTGGGAGGTTGTTATGGAAACAGCCACAAATTGGATCAGTACTTGGCGCAAGGAGCGGTTTGTGTGACTGATGTGGGAGCAGGTGGGTGTGACAGCCGCAGCAGTACAGGGGCCCCCGTGGTGGCACCCCAGTGCCTGTGCTGTGCCCCTGTGCCAGGGCTGAGGTGCACAGCTCGGAGGGACCCGGGTGGTCGTGGGGCTTTGGGCAGTGCAGGCTGGCTCCCACCCACCTCACTCAGCCTCCGCACTCCCCGGGAAGGTGAAGGACTGGGGCGAGCCGGGGGTGGTTTGCAGAAATTCCATCAAGAAAATACTTTCTGCCATTCCCCCAAGCCCCAGCTGAGCCCAGACACGGCACTCATGCAGCAGCCCCTCTGCCAACAGCCCCATTTGTGGGTCGTGGGGTCAAGATTCAACAGTGGGACCTTTGTTCTGTACCCTGCCCCAGGGAGCCGGGCAAGTCCCCATCACCCTGAGACACTTGTCATCTGATGTGGGGCAGCCCCAGACCGCAGGTTCCTTGAGCCCTGTGGACACATGCAACTACCTGCACTGTCCTGGCCAGCCCAGACAGCTCCAGGTGGCCCATCCAGGATACTGGGCTCACTGTGCCGGGGCCAAAAGGCAGGAGGGTGCGAGTGGCCGAGCACACCCCGCATGCCCGGCCCCACTGCGGGCGCTGAGGGGGGAAATGCCGGCTCCATGGCACTGTCTGGCCCGAGCACAGGAGTGGCTGTTCCCAGAGCAGCCCCTCTCCTGGCAGAGAACCCAGCTATGAAGAAGCCATAAACACTCACTAAGTGGCCGAGCTGGTTATTTTCTGTCCAAGAGACCATGTTAAAGCTCACAACCAGTGAGACAGATGAGCTCATTGGAGAAGAATGGCTCAGGGCTGGCCAGGCCAGGGCCAGGGAGCAGGGCCAGGGCTCTCAGCCCTGCACCAGTGCCATGGCGTCACTTCCAGGACTGTGTTGGACCCTGAGGGGTCTGACATCCCAGCAGAATGAGTACAGCCACCAGCAGGGTCCCAGCTGAGCTGCAGGGCAGCGCTGGGACACCGAACCCTGCAACCCCTTGGCTTGCCCCACTGAAGGTGACCCCCAAGCTGCCCCTTGCGACCTGGTGCTGGCAGGGGATCTTTGTGCAGGGCTGGAAAACTGGGCTGGAGCTGTCGTGACACCTTTGTGCCACCTCGAGTCCCCTCCAGGCTCTGCATTCCTGGGATTCCTTCAGTGCACCAACATATTTCCTTGCTCTGTGTCCAGGGAGCTGCACTGGAGCCTGACTGTCCTGCCCATGCCCAGGACGGGCACTGCCAGTGGTGCCCTCCATGCTCCTGGTGTGCCCAGGGCTGGAGAACGTGGTCACCTGGCTCTGCTATGTCCCCGGCAGTGTGAGAGCTTGGCATGAAGCCATTTGTGGGGCCAAGCCCAGGGGACACAGGGACCCCACAGCCCTGATCACTCCACAACCTGCTCCCACTCCTCCAGCCATGCAGAGCTTCCTCTGAACGGCCCCCAAAACAGCTGTGCCAGAGAACAGCAGGGAGCCAGGCTGCCACCCCCTGCCGTGGTGCCATCGCTAGTTTGTGTCATTTATGAGCCACTCATGGGAGATATGGGATGCAAGGAGTGGCACTGGCAAGACCCCCCCAAGACCACGGGATCCCTCACCCTCTCTGCCCTCAGCAGTGCAGGGCCAGACCGGGCACCTTCCTCCTGGTGGGGTCCCTGGGGATATTCTCTGGGAATAGAGAATACCAGTCCAAGTGGGTGGGGGGGAAGAGGAGGGGCACATCCAGTCCTTGGGCTGGGCATGGGCACTGCCAGGGGGCGGAGGGCACTGCACCGCTCCCCCTGTCCCCCGCTCCGGGGCTCTGCCTACTGCCACCATCGGTGTGTGCCACCTGTAAGCCCATGAGTGGTGATGGACACCCAGCTGGCCCCAATCCACCATCCCCATTGCATGCAGGCAAGAGCCAGGAGCTGAGCAGGCAGCTCTGCCAGCCCTAGGGCTGCCTGCTGCCTGCATCCACCTCCAGTTCGTGCCCGAGGTATGTCATGCACCCACTACTCCCTGCCAGGCCCTCCCGGAGCACGGCAGTGAGTCCAAAAGGTGGGAGAGGAAAAAACTTCTGCTTACCTAACTCTGCCTCCTCCTCTTCTTCTCCCTGCAGGGCCCGAGGCCATGGGGGAGGACAGCTGCCCTGCACCTCACCCGCTGCTCTGAGCCCCCATGGCTGCCCACGGGGTGGACTGGCGTCTGCCCCGGCCGGGAGTGGGGAACGGCCACAGCGCCAACTCCGGCAATCGCTCGCCTGCGCTAACTCGATCCAGGTTTCTGGAGAAAGGCTGGATGGAAATGCTTCTCCCACCCCAGCCCAGGCCCTTCTTAAAGATATAGCTACACGTCCCTGCTGCGGACGCCGGAGCCATGGAGATGGAGCGGCGACGGAGCATCCTGCCAGCTGGCATCCTTCCAGCGGGCCCGGGAGCCGCGCAAGGGATGCAGTTGGTGGGACCCCTGGGGAGGAGATGGCACCGCCACCTGTGCCATGGGCTGTGCCGGCCCATGTGGCTACTGTGGGCAGTATGAACTGCCCCTCTTGTAATTAACAGGGATCAGGCAGACAGGTGAAGGGCACCCGAGTCTGGCAGCACCCCATGGCCGCCAGGGAGGTGGCTGTCCATACTCCCCCACCCTTGGCCGAGGTCCCAGCGCGGCAGGAAGGGAGCTGGTCCCACACAGGCAGCCCCTTGCAGGTGGCCTCGACAGCCCACACGCTGCCTGTCAGCCGGGACCACCCGGGAGGCTGCCGGCTGCAGCTGCGGGGAGGAGAACACCCGGCGGCCAGCAGGAATCTTCTCGTGATCTGGACAAGGGTGCACCCCCACGCTGGGTCTGCAAAGGGGGATCTGCTCCCCCTGCTTGCAGGACGCAGCCATGTGAAAGCCCCCCAGATGGGAACGGTGGGAAGGTGATGGACAAGCCCTGTCCAGAGGAGAAGTGCTGGCATCAGGCAGCCATGACCGCAGCAGCCAGCTGAGAGGGATGGGAAAGCACCGGAGCAGAATCCTGCCACAGGGGCAGGTGGGTTTCAGGGCTGACCCCATAGCAGCAGAGACCCTCTGGTTCCATGGAACATGGAGCAAGCACAAGATAACCCAGGAGCATCCCTGTGGCAGCTCTGACAGCACAGACCCTGGCACCCTCCGCATGCCCAGGAGTCCCCAACTCTGCAACAGGCACATGTATGCACATTCAGACACGTATAGATACACAAGCACATGTGTGTGAGTGGGGTTTGCCCTGCACTGGGGATGGGGTGTGCTCTGCTGTTCCCATCCTCCTGCCTGGCTGTGGGGACACTGAATCAGGATCCAAGCTCACAGTAGGGCCATGCTGCTCCATATGGATGCAGCCGGTGACTCTAGGTGACGGGAAGGTAGGGAAATTGCTGCCCACAGCCACTGTCTGGGTAACGGGGGGGAATTACCTTGTTCCCTGGCTGCTTTGATCTGCTGCCATTAGTTAACTCAAGGAGTAATGACCCTCTCCCGCTCTCCGTACTGCCCACCATGCTCGGTCTCCCCATGTCATGCAGCTCCACATTGGCTCCTGGAGTTGTGACCAGCTGCCAGACACTGTGCCGTGCCAGGCTGGCATCTGCGTCGGGTCAGGCTCCGGAGGACAGGCAGGGGACAGTCACCTCACGTGCTGGCAGGTACTCGCCCAGAGCCACGCATTCACCGCTGCCTGAGGTGCCAGCCTGATCCCCTGCCAGAGGCATCCCGGTGCCCGAGGCAAGCGGCTGGCCTTGCTGCCAGGCACGAGTGCAGGAGGAGGGTGGAGGAGCCCGCTGGCACGGGTGAGGAGAAGAAGAGCTGATTATCCTCGCCAGCATCCTCGGCCCATTCGGAGCTGTGCCAGCTCCGGCTCAATCCAGGCTTTGTGCTGGCAGCGGGCAGCTCCCGTGCACGCACAGTGGCCAGTGTGCAGCCAGCCCCGTGCCAGTGCCCGCAGGGAAATGGGCATGGCCAGTGGG
This sequence comes from Platyrinchus mystaceus, assembly GCA_035041135.1. Classification (NCBI taxonomy): domain Eukaryota; kingdom Metazoa; phylum Chordata; class Aves; order Passeriformes; family Tyrannidae; genus Platyrinchus; species Platyrinchus mystaceus. The sequence goes on from JAWWLV010000158.1 coordinate 19,464,275, forward strand.
CACAGACCATGCTGGGAGCTGGGTACCTGCCCCCAAGGGCCTGCTGGTTTCCTCCCCTTCCAGGGGTCATCTGCTCTCCAAAGCTCAGCCACCCCTGGCCACTGGTACCTCACTGCATGGATAGCTTGCACAGGTGCCACGGGGAGCCATCCTGCACCCCTACCTCTGCTTCTTCTGAGCACCACGGAGCTCCCTGCAGCTGGAGAACTGGCTGCCAAGGCACACTCCAGCTCTTGCTTCCACATGAAGGTGAACTCATTCCGCACGCTGCTTTAGGATGACGCAAGCTCCAAGGAGACACATAGTTGAAGCCAATCCATGTTCCTGGTCCATAAGTGCTGCCATATTCCCAGCCAATGCGATGCTGTAAGCACTTTCTAAGAGGAGCCAGGAACACTGGTGCTTGTGGAGTTTCTTCTAAGCTCACTCTGCAGGGAGTGGCCCAGGCAGGAGGAATCAGGAACACCAGGAGTCCGTGAGGCTGTGGGGGAACAACGGTGGCTGTATTCCCTCGTGTTTCCATGCACTTCCATCTGGGTGACAGGGGTCTTGAGGACCTGCTGTCCCCAAGGGACCTACTGCCCCTGAGGGCCACAGCCCAGCTCCTGAGCAAGGACCACCAGCTCAGCTCTCACATGAATCCTTCCAAAACACCACCCAAGGCTGAAAATCCTTTTTTTTTGAATTAGGATTTGGGTCCTTTCAAGCAGGAATCCTGGCCCCAACAAAATCCCAGGAGGGAGGGAGAGGAGTTGCAGCAATGAACTGGAAATGCCATCCTCAACGTCAGCTCTCAGGATGTCCCACGTGTGCTCCTGAGCACGGTCAGGCTCTGCAGGGACCCAGCACCCAGGGGCAGGGGGGCTGGGGGGGAACTGCAACCACGGAGGGTTGCAAAGCCCAGCCAGGGCTGCCCTGTCCTTACAGGAACATCAGCAGTGAAGGGAGCTACTGGCAGCAGGGTTGGGGTGTCCTGCCCCCCCTGTGCTGCCTGTAGCACACATTTTCGGGGACTGGCTGTCAGCTCACTGCCGAGAACGGCTGTCGGCCAGAGCGGGGCCGGTGGGAGCCGTGCGTTATCCATCCATCCACCTCTCGCTGAGCCGCTCGGCAGACGGTTCCTGTTAAGGGGAGGGTGCGGTTCCGCTCCCCCTCCTCCGGCAGCCGAGCCAACCATCCAGCTTTGGTCAGCATCCCGCTTCCCGCCCACGCCAGCAGCCTGGGGAGCTGTGCTCGCCCCTCCGATGGTGAAATCACCGCTGGCTCGGAGAAATGCAGGCAGAGAAAACGTCTGGGAGGTCTGGGAGGGCTTTGGGAGCTGGTCTGCCCTGCAGAGGAGACTGCAGCGGGTTGTTACTGCGATGAGCAGGGCTGGGCTCCCGGGAGGGGGATGGGGGGAGACCCCCATAAGCCACTTCGGCAGCACTGTGGGGCTTCAGAACTGCTGTGGGGCGAGCAAGCCTCACCCAACACTGGCCACAGCCCGTCCTGGTAGCCAAGAGAGCTCCAAATGCCCCTTCCCAGTGGTGGTCATGGCCACAGGGAATCAGGGCTGCATGGGAAGAGAGCATCAGAGTGGACTGAGGCCACATCTCACTCCAAACTGACCCTTCTTGTCCCCTTGATTTGGGACATCTCCTTCCCGTTGCTGTGCAGTGAGAGCCCAGCACCATTCCTGGCACTTTGTTCTGACTTGAAGGGCACTGCCCCCCTGGACAGGTGCTGACAAGGGCAGCTGCAGAGTCAGAGGAGCAGGTCTTGGCAGCCTGGCCCCCAAAATGGAGCACTGAGGCTCAGGTAGGCTCACATGGGTGAGCCCTGGGACTGCAGTCACTGATGCAAACCTTGTTCCCTGTCCTGGGGCACCACAGGACAGACCAACCACTCCAGCCTGGCAGGAAACTCCAGCATGTCACCAAGGGGTTTTTAATTTCTTTCATTCATTTTTTTTTTCTTTTATCCAGTGGCAGGATCTGGGGGAAAATGTCTGTTGCAGCTCAGCATTGGGAGAGCTGAGCAGAGGGTGCAGGGGGCAGCAGCCCTGGCTGGCTGATGGCTTTGTCTGTCTTGACGGCTGATTTCAAGGAAGGCTGGGAGGTCAGAGGATGGGAACGCTGCACATTTCAGCAGGAGCAGTAAACAGCTGCTCCTGCCAGCACAGCCCGGGGTTCCTTCCAGAGAACCGTCCCGCAGCTCTTCAGGGACTGCCGCTTGAATAGCTCTCGGCGCCAGCCCCATCCTCTGCTTCACTGAGATTTATTTCTGGACCTGCAGGGTCCCGAGGAGGGAGGGCTGAGCCATGCCTGTGTGTGTCACCCTCTGGAACATGGCTGTGCCAAGGGGAGTGGGACAGAGAGCCTGGTCCCTGCTCTGTTCTGCCTGCAGTGGGACCTCACGCCTGGATGCGGCATCCTCGTGTCCCTGCACCAATGGATGAGGGATTCTCCCAGCTCCCGGGGCTAGGCGTGCATCCTCCCCACTCCCACCACTGTTGGTGAATAAGAGCAGAGGAATCCAACAGTCCTTGGCTGCCGTATCACACTGGAAACAGCCACTTTGCCTTTTTGGACAAGTGTTTTCCCAGCCCTTCGCCATGCGATTCCTTCATCTGGCAGCAGCACTGCTCCACTGGTAATTCCCCTTCCTGATGAGGAAGATGAGGCTGCTCCCACCAGCTCACAGCCTCTGGCAAGGCCAATGGACACTTCCTGCTGCACAGCAGTGACCTGAACTCCCCAGCCAGGGTGAGGGGACCTGCAGCTTTTGGATGTGTTTAAATCTGTCTGTGAGGATCCAGAGCCAGACAAAGACTCCTGATTCAGCTGAGGATGCCCAAACCTGGGAACTGGAGCGATGCAAGGACCATCCTTGGGAAGGGTAAACCACCACGGGCTGATAGGAGCTGGAGCCAGCTCATCTGTGGGGGCTGGGCAGCCTCCCCCCATGCCCTGCCTGCCCCATGGCTGGACTTTGGTAACACCTGGAGCGCTCCCACTTCCCAAGAAGTCTCTGGTCCTCCTCATGTGGCATGAGAGGAGCAAAAGGATAGGACTAACCCAGCCCAGGCAGGGGCTGGGTCTGCAGCAAGGAGGTGCTGCAGCTGCAGCTGGTGCTGGGCTGGTGTTGTCTTCAGCCCTGCCCACGAGGGACGGCACTTGCTGGGTCTCTGGCCTGATCCATCCCTGTCCTCGCAAGCTGGCCAGGCAGGCTGTGACATGTCACCCAGACCGCATTGGCTGTGCAGAGGCACTACTGGTCCCAGGTGGTCTTTCCCTGCATTTCCCAAGGACAAGGCACTGGGGTTCCATTCTGGTTTAAGAGGAGAAATGTGATTTTTGCCTCTCTTGGATCCTCTTCAGGAAATGAAAACAAGGAGAGAATAAACCCCAAACCCAGTGCGGGGTGTTGTTAAGCACTTGCTCCTCGCCCCGAGACCCTGCTGTGCTGTAGCTCAGTGGGATGTGCTCTCCCTCAGCCCTGGGCAGCCACAGGTCTCCCATAGTGCTGGGGACTCACATGGAACTCCCGAGATGTGATCCGTTCCCCACCATGGGCCGATGCTGGAGCACTTAGAAAAAGAAACAGCCACTGAAATACATGTTGGAATTCTGTTCTTTTCTTAAGAGTTCAGTCACACTGGAGGCTCCAACATCCCACCAGCTGTGGTGGGAACAGTGGTGGTGGATAGATGTAGAGAAGGCAGGAGGGTGGGTGGGCTGTGCTCCCCTCAGGGTTTGGGGTGAAATGAACCCCCCAGTCCTCTGTGCCACCAAGCAGGGATGAAGGGGAGGCGTGGTGGGCTCAACTCTACTCACTTCACACTGCCCCAACTCTTCCCACAAGATAAATCACAGCATTTTTATGATGTGACACATCTCTGACCCAGGCTCTGAGCCAGCCCAGCACATCTGCATACATGCATGGATCTAGTGAGGAGCTGCAGCATGGGAGGACAATTTGCTGCTGCCTTATGCACACACCTGCAGCTACCTGCGGTGTTGCTCCACAAGAAACTCCAGGTACATGGAATTAGCTGAACACAAAACGTTGGGCTACACACCCCACCTGCCCACAGCAACAGCTGCAGCTGTCCCCTCACTGTCCCCCACACCATCCCCACCACACTGTCCCTCCACTCTCTCCCTCACTGTCCCTCACAGCATCTCTCCCATGCCATCCCCCTGCTGTCCCCACACACGGTGGCACACGCACAACGCTCCTGTGGCCACCTGGAGCATTCCCAGCCTGCTGGCCAGACATAGGCAGTGAGGGACCATCTGGTCAGCTCGATCAGCTCCTCCTCTGGCAGATACCGGTCCAGCACATACAATGATGATGCTGCCAGGTTTGGCATGGCACTGGTGCTGTGCACGGGTCAGTTTGGGTGAAACCTTGCTGTCCCCTCGTTTCTCCTGGCTGATTCACAGGAGAGTGGGAACCTCTTCTTATACTAATGATGGATCCACAGCATTTGCAGGAGCAGTGGGGCTCCCAGGCTGAGGCTGAGTGCTCTGCTTGCTCCCGGCATCTGGGACACATGCTGTGAGGGTCTGGCAGTCATTTCCCATGGCTCCAGGCAGACGGAGCAGCAAGGGAGCCCTTGCAATGGGGTTTGCCGAAAGCAGAGGCACATGGTCTGCCAAGGGCCTGGGAAACGCGTGGCGCTTCGAGGGAACGTGCTGGAGCAGCACTGCCCTTCCCACCCCGCAAAGCCTTTAAAATAAACTTCTATAAACAAATCCAAAATGAGCTTATTTTAAACTCTTCTGAAATGGGCTGCCTGTTCCTGACCCAGCTCAGCAGCCTGTGCCAGACCAAAACGCTTGGAATGGGAAGTGGAATCAGTCCAAGGGAACCCAAACCCTGCTGGCTGCTAGGAGAGGGGATGAGCCGACAGGATGCCTGGCCGACAACCCAGCATTTACCCCGGACACACAACACTCTGAGCAAAAACTGCCCTATGCTGGATGGGACAGCCCCCTTGGTCTTCTGCTGCAGAATGGGGTGAAGCACCTAAGACAGGGACAGTGTAGGGTTGGCAAGAACCAGCTCTGGCAGCCCAGTGTCCCTGCTCTCCCAAAACAGCCCCTGGTAATTGGGGATGCAGCATGAGATGCGCTTGGACAGCAGCCTGGAAAATGCCCACTGTGAGCAGGGAAATAAAGGCCGGGCAGAGGGAAAGGGTATGGGGTTGTTCTGGCCTCAACCCAACACCCCAGTCCAGCACAGTGCCCTGGCCACTGGCACCATGGGCCTTGGTGGAGGGAATCGCCACCCCTACCCTGCTCCCCCAGAACCTCCCTGCTGATGGAGCAGGGATGATGAGCCCCGACAGAAGGAGCCGGCGAGGATCACCCACCCGGGGAGGGGACGTGGAGGGACCACGTCGGAGGAGCAGCAGTGCATCCCTCCGGCACTGGGGCAGGGAGCGGGACCCCTCGGAGCGGGAAGCGGCCCTAATGGTGGCACTCCCCGGGCTGGGGCACGCAGGACCGCCCGTCCCACGGTGGGGGGACCCCTTACCTGTGGCGGCGGCGCGGAGCGGGCGGCCCCGCAGCAGCGCCTGCAGGCGGGCGGCGCGGCGGTGCAGGTGGGCGGCGCGGCGGGCCAGCGCCCGTAGGTGGCCCTCGATGTCCCCCAGGAGGGCGACCGAGTGGCCGCAGAGCTCGGCCAGCTGCCGCAGCAGGGCGAGGGCCGCCAGGCTGCAGGTGTCCCGCAGCTCGGTCAGCGGCCCCGCCGGCCGGACCCGCACCGCCACGCACCGGCGGTAGAACGGCATGGGGCGACTCGGCTCGGGGCAGCTCGTCTCTGTTTTCCCCGGTCCGGTTGCCCCCTGGCCCTGCTCGGTTCAGCCCAGCCCGGCCCGGTTCCCCCCGTCCAGCTCCGCTGCTGCCAGGGCTCTGGTCCGGCCGCGGCGCAGGGGCTCGGGGCCGGTCGGTGGGAGGAGGAGGAGGAGGAGGAGGAGGAGGAAGGGGAGGGAGGGGGCGGCCCCGCTCGGGGATGCTCGGGCCGGCGGCGGGACACGGCAGCGCGTCCCGACGGCCGGGAGGGAGAGACCGGGCCCGGCGGGAGGAGCTGCGGGGCCGCTGCGGGCTGGCGGAACCCCCGGCGCTGGCGCTGCTCGGGCACCCTTTGGTGCCGGGTCTTCCCTCCCGGTGCCCATTCTGGAGGGCACGGGCATCCCTCTCGGTGACGGCTCTTCTCTCCTGGTGCCATTCTCGAGGCCACGGGTACCCCTCGGTACCAGCTGTTCCCCTCCCCGTTCCCATTCCGAAGGTGTGGGCCCCTCCGACGCTCTCTCCAGCTGCAGCCGTCCCTCTCGTGCTGGGAACGGGGGTCTGCGGGCCTCCCCGGGTTTCGGGGCTCCGGTGCCCCTCGAGGCAGGCAGCTCCCAGCAGCCGCAGCAAGACAGGCCGTTAATCCCGCATTTTTCCTGCCTTCCCCGTGGATGTTCCTGCCTCAGCAGCTGCTCCCCCGCCCACGCCCCAGCGCACACTAAAGCCAATATTTGGGTGCCCCCCGGGGCAGCGCCGGGGTACAGCAGGAATGTCCTGCCTGCCCGACCTGGCTGCGTGTGGGGAGTCCCGGCAGCAGTGGGGGCAGCGACAAAAGTTGAGAGAAGAGCGTCAGTGATGGATGTAACCCCCAGTCCAGCTGGCTCAGCACCCCATCCCCAGCTGCCCCCCTTGCCTGGGACCAGAGCAGGACTGGAATTCCTACTAGGAGTTTCCTGTGATACCATTTCTCCCTGCATAGTGAACTCCTGAACTATTCCTGCACTGTTTGTGCAACCAACCAGCTCCATGGGGCTGCTACCCCTGAGAACTTCCTTCTCCCTCTCCCTTTTCCCTTTCCTCTTTCAGCTTCATGAGGTGCCCTGAGCTCCTCTCTGTGAAGAGTGCTGAACAATGTTTCCTCCAGGACAGTCTTGGAGCTCTCCTGTGTTGTCATTCCCTGGACTCATGGGACTGTGGTGGTTGGCACCTCCCTGAATGAAACCCGGTCAGCAGCAGGAGCTGAGCAGCCTTGGTGTCTTGGCTCTGTTCCCAGCACAGATAAGGAAACTGAGGCACAGGGTCACACCCCACTGGGAGGTGAAGAGGGCGAAGTCAGCCCGATTCTCTCAGCTTGGCCTGCCCTGATCATGAATCATCATCTGGGTAAGGAGAGCATCTGGAGCCCATCAGGGCTCTGTTTGCTCCGCATTCCCAGCCCACCCACCCTTTCCAGCACTGGCCTCTCCTACTGCCAACCAAGAAGGAGCACAAGGACAAGGTGCTTATTTCTGTGGCTTTTCCAACACAGACCTGTATGTTTCAAAATACAAGCACCAGGTTTACACCGTCCTCTCCATCAGCTGCAACGCCCACCTGGGCACTGTTCTGCTGATCAGGGAGAGGGCAGGCAACCCTGCCAAAATGAGAATTTATCCAGTTTTTGTTCTGTTTTCAAGGTGGTTTCCTCTTGTTCTACCTCTCGACACAGGTTTGTCATGGCAGCAGTGCCCAGGTCTTGAGTCTGACTTAGCAAGCAGAAGTATTCTAAGCCGGGTAAGTGCCAAGGGCTTTTCCTTTTGTTTTCTTTGTGCCTTCAGCCTCATTTACAAGGCTTCTCCGCAGCTGGAGAGGTGTGAACACATTGCCATTGAGTGCAAGCAGAGATCCTCAGATCATAACCTGACTCTGGAATCAAAGGGATTCATAAAGCCATCACATAGTTCAACAACCTCAATAAATCACAAAATCTGGTCACTTAGCAACTTAAACTGGCTTTTTCTTTCTTAAATGGAGTGTGTTTTCCTGAAGTCTTCTGAAAAATATTTAGCATGAGAAAATGACAATATGAAGTAAGCTGCACCATGAAGTCACCACATTATTCTTATGATCAGGAGTGGGGCTGGCCAGGGTGTGAGGGCTGGAAATGAGGATCCGTAGCCCTGTGATGGCTCTGGAGCTGTGGACAGGCCCCAGGGAGAGATCCTGGGGGAGGCAGTGCTGGAGCAGTGTACCTCCATGAGGGTTTTGCTTCTCTGCAGGGCCAGACCCCTTGATGTAGGCAGAGCCAGGATCCAGGGGCTGCTCCAGGATGCGGTAGTGGATGTGCAAAACCCTGGCACAAGGAGCAATGGACTTGGGATCCCGTGGGAAACAGCTCCATTGGCCACTGTCCGGGCAGGATTGTAGCCAGTTCTGCAAACACTGATTGCAACCAGATGCTTCAGGCATTGCTTTCCCTGCTTCGACTCCACTCAGGCCCGCAGAGAGCATCCCCTCTGAGGGAGGGGACACGGCGTATCCAAATGGGACACCTCGGGTGGGTTTTATGGGTGGTGGGGCTTTGGGTGAGCCTTGCTTGGTGGAGAGGGGCAGGGCATGGTGGTGCCAGGACCCTGGAGGGGGTCCTTACCTTCTCCCAAACTTATCCTGAGGACTCTCACTGCCTCTGTCTCGTGTCTTCTCACTGAACATCTGGTGATTATTTGAGGATCATCAGCTCTCCACACAGCTGCCTGTCCCATATTGCATTCCCTGACACCAGGAAATCTAGAGCAGCATCACTGGCTGAACCAATGCCTGAGGAGTTCAGCATCCAACAGTTTAACTATGTTTTTTTTGCAGAACCTCTCCAAGACCTCCAGCTCCAGAGAACACTCGTCTGTAGCCCACGGCCACAGACGTGAGCCAAGCTTGGCATCCGATGGGAGCTGCACTGCTCCGGTTGCCCCAGGATCCCTCACTGGGGCTCTCTCATGCTGCCCGGATGCTGGATCCCCCCTTGCCTTGTGGCTCCCATTGGCCTCCCAGTGCCCACTGGAGGGTGCTCTCTGCCAAGCTTTGCGCCGCGGATGCTTCCGAGCAGCCCTCGGTGAGAAAACAATAAGGGCGAGGTTGGAGCGGTTTTGGTGGGACGTGCGAGTCAAATCCCTTCCCTAGCGAGGAGGCAGCACTGGACGCCGCCGGGCACCGTGCGGACCCCGCTGCAGTCACATGCCCCGGGACCAGCTCCTGCCCCGTTTGCCCCCCCATCCAACCCCACCCCCTTGAGTTGCCCTCCCAGGCTTTGCCGTGGGGCAGCGATTCCCTGAGGCAGTAGCTGAAGCTGCTCCAGGTGCCCGAGGTGCGGGTAAATGCTTCCAGCTTACACTGCTTGGCTGTGCCACTCCACACGGCCTCAGGGCAGACTGCCTTGGAGCCTGTGTGACTGTGCCTCCCAAGTCACCCCTTGTGGTCCCTCTGGAGTTCCTTTCCCACTTCTGCTCCAAAGCCCAACAATTCCTGCAGCCTCCCTGCTCTCCCTGTGTCTTCTCCAGTCATCCCGTGCAATGGTGCTAAGCAGATCCCAGCAGAGACACGCAGACTGCCAGTGCTATGTGTCCTTTTGGACACGGTCCCATGGCCCAGGACACTGAGGCAGGACAGGGAACAACACCACCTGGGATCAGGCTTTTCTTCCACCCAATCCCCTTTATTTCCTGAGCTGCATGCAAACTGTTCAGAACTTCATCCAAGGAGTGTGAAATATCCCCACCTAGGCCGATGGATCCAGCTCTCACCACCTCCCCATCCTTGTCTGCCTGCTAAAAATTAATTGGCACAGCCGACACCCCAAAGGCATCTCCTACAACCAGGTCTGATCACTGATACCATTTGCTACCAAAATGGGCTACAACATTTCCTGTTCTTGGCTCACACATTGTCCTAATCGTTACAGCACCTCCTTTTCCCTCCAAATTCACTTCCTCCCACTCCGACAGTCCTCTCTGTGCATTCTTCCGAGGCTGGGCTTTGCACTCCTGAAATGTGGGTGCTGAAGAACATGTTTGTCAAAGTGGATGTTCAGCTGCAAACTGAAAGAGCTCTCTGGCTCAGGCTGCTTGGAGGTGCAATGGGTGTTCTGGGTTCAATTATCTTTCCTCTGTGTCATCTGTGAACTGGGCTCTGCTCTCTAGCTCTTCCTCCTTTCCAGATTGCTGTGGAAAACATTAACATGTGCAGTGATGAGATCCATGGTAGAATTTTTCATGAAAAATTGAATATCAAGTCCCTTAGTTTTCTGTCCAAGTAGTTTTTTCCATGTTGGCATCATTCTCCTGGCTCTTACCTGTATGTAGTGCTGCTCCTTGCTCAGCCCTCTGGCTACCCCAACTATCCGTAACTCCCTCTGGGAGCAGGAGCAGTATCAGTACCAGGGATGTTTTGGAAAGACTGACACATTTTCCGTCACGGAATCCATGTCATCCCATCTGTGCTCCATTAGTCTATTTTTAATCACAGTTTAAAGCCATTTTCCAGGAACAAACACAAACTTGCTGGCCTGTAACTCCTTCAGCCCCTGGTGACGTTTTTGGGTCCAGGTATGTGAGTTGCTGCCAGGTAGAGCAGAGGCTGCAGTAATGGGTTACATGTTCATACAATCAGGGAATGGTTTGGGTTGGAAGGGACCTTAAAGCTCATCTATTTCCACCCCCCTGCCATGGGCAGGGACACCTTCCAATAGGCCAGGTTGCTCCAAGCCCTGTCCAACCTGGCCTTGCACTTCCAGGGATGGGGCAGGCACAGCTTCTCTGGCAATCTGTGCCAGGGCCTCCCCACCCTCCCAGGGAAGAATTTTTTAGAGCAGATCAGCAACTAACATCTCCTTTTTTTTTAGTCACATTTTGACACTTGCTGAGTCACCGTTGTGCAGTGAATTGGTTTTCAATCCCTACAAGTCTCAGCTCCTGCAGCCCACACGCCAAACTTGCTGATGTCCCAGATGCAGACCCCTGGCACCATGTCCCTCCTGGGGAAGGAACATTGGGATGAAGGGCTGCACTGTTGTGGATTTCATAGGTTTCATGTTTTTTAGTTTACTCCCTCTAGGTTTCCTCACAGACCAGGACAGCACTTGCTGTGCTTGCTTTGCTGTGAGCCCCTTGGCCACCCCCAAGCCCTGTGCTGCAGGATGCCACAAACAAGGGTGTAAGGGGGTCAGTGGTCAGTCTCCTGGAGGGTTCCCTCCCATGGAGGAGGCCACTCCCTCATACTCCCATGCCTCAGTACTGGGGGCAAACCCATGGGACCCCAGGGACTGAGGGTGGGAGGGGCTCTGTGGCATCCCTGTCACCAGCCTCTATGCAAGGGGACAGCAGAGCACCAGGCAGTACCCAGGGTACAAGGCAAAGGTGATGTTCTAAACTCCTCTCCTTGCTGTGGCCTCTCTTTCCAAGGCTGTTGACAGCCCAGGGCCTGAGCTAGGGGACTTGGTACAGCCCAGTGGCATCCACCTCATCCTGCTCCCAGCAGAATGGGATGCTCATGGGGTTTCTACAGGGATACAAGGAGCTTCTCTCACCTCCCTTAACCAGGAGGCCTCAAATTGCCCTTAAAAATGAAAATCATCCTGTATGACCTCAAGCTGTGCCTCGGAAAAGTCCCACTATCCAGGTGATCCCTCACAGTGTGTAAATGTTAATTAAGAATTTCACAAAGCTCCACTCTGTTTCTCCCTCTGCACTTTGTTTTTCCCTCTTTGGGGCCTCAGAGCTCGTTACTGGATGTGCTGGCCGTGGGGAGCAAGTGTTTAAATAATCTGCTGCAAAATAATGATTATTGGACAAAATGCACGGGCAAAATTCCATCTGCAGGGCAGAGGACACAGTTCTTCTAATTGACACAATGCAGGTATTTGTGTCGGGAAGGAAACACCACTTTGATGCTGTTTGAATACCTGGGATTGTTGAAAGATCCTAATGAGGAGTCACCCATGCAGAGCCTCTGTGGATGGATCCTGCTGTGCACTCAGAAGTACTCACCCTGTTCTGAAACAGAAGCTCCAGAAGTGTGGCAGCTCACAGAGGCATTTTCATTTATTCTTGATTTAATCCTTAAGGTAATTTATTCTTACACATGAAATGAGATTTTCTTCTGTGACAATAGATTTTTTTTTTTTTTTCAAGATTTCCACCTGTTTAAAATCCATGGGCTGTGGCAGGCAGGGAATTGGCAGTGGCGTGGGAGGACAAGCACGCCAGGAGAACCAGAGCTGATCTGTACCTGTGACAGGGCAGAGCACACCAGTGTCAGGTGGCCCTGAGATTGGCACAAGGGCAGGCACAGCTCTGCTCTTGTCCTTGGCAGTGTCAGTGCTCTGCTGGTGCAGGGTTGGAGATGATGTGTGTGGACACTCCTGCTCCAAAGGCTGCCAATCTGCAAATCACACGTGGCTGCAGAGCACAAGGGACCATTTTCATGGGGCTGTGCTCTCCATGGAGGAGACCCTCATGCAGGAGGGCCCATCCTTGCAGGAGGACACCAGGACGTGTCCTCACCACAAGATCACCATAGTCCTGGCTCATGGGAGCCGACTGTGCTGATGCCCTCAGGCAATGCCAGGCAGAACTGGAGTACACGTGTTATATCTCCCCATTCCAGATGGAATTGTAGGGCCCCAGCCCACAGCTCATTCTTCCCCATCAGGATGTGGAGGGAGAGGAGTCTCACTCAGGCTGATCGATCACCGTCACTTCCAATTATGATAATAAATGTCTCCTGCTGCCTAACTTGCTCTCCTGGTTCTGCCGGCGTGGCTGCGCTCCTTGCACAGATTAAATGTGTGATGAACACCGTCACTGCTGTCATTCACACCGTTGTGTCATTCACCAAGGGACTCTCAGTGGGTTAAATAAATGCTGGTGAGAACCCTGTCAGGATGCCCTCTGTGTGCTCAGGAATCATATTCTCCTCCTGCTTTGCTGCCAGCTCCTCTCTGAAGGAGAGGGAACACAGCGGCATGGGGCTCTTGAGTCTCATCCAGTGGCCAAGCCTGTGCTGGACCTTGCCTGTATCAACACCCCAGACCTCAGAACCATGGCAGAGGCCAAAGCTCATATTTCTGCTCTCTCCCAGCCCCCTTTGCTGTCCATCTGGTTCCAAAATCTTCCTTTGTCATCCTCCTGAGCAGCACAGCCCAGAAGCACTCGGGCAGGCAGTGCTATCGCTGACATCAGTGTCAATGAGGTCACACATTGCCACTGCGCATCAGTAAGGACACAGCAACTACAACTCAAGGTGCTGTTCTTGGATGGCCAATTCCAGGTCATGATTCATGATTCTGTGATTCATGGCACCTGGGCCATGGTTTAGTGGTGAACTTAGCAGTGCCAAGGGACTCTCTTCCAGGGAGAAGAGGTTCCTTCTGGTTGAGAAAATGTGGTGGAGGGGAATGCCTGGTATTGTCCATTATTATTTTTTTTTTAAACTTGTGAATAATTTCTGTTCTTGTACCCTCTCAGTAGTATTGTTGCTGTGATTGTTCATCTTCCTATCTCATTGCTCTTTCCAATATACTGTTCTTATCTCAACCTATGATCTTTGCCTTTTATGCCTCCAGTTCTCCTGTCCATCCCACTGTAGTGGGGAGTGAGAGAGCAGCGTGTGGTTTGGAGAGTCTTGGTGGGGGCACCACACTGAGGAGTACCATTCCTAAACCACAACATCCTCCAAGTGGGAAAACATCCCACCAAGCCCTGTGGAGCAAGGGCCACAGGGAGCAGGAGGAGCCCAGACAGATAAGGGGCCCTGTGGCTCATCCTAGACAGGCAGGACCTGTGTCTGTCTGCCCCAGCTGGACTTACAGCAGTGCAGGGAACAGTCACCTCATGGAGTTGAGGGGGCCCAGAGCAAAGCCTCTCTCTGCCAAAATGTGACTTTACATTTTGGACTTTACATTGAGTCCTTTCTTAATCCAAAATTTTAATGTATGATGTGACTGTGAAGGGCTGAGTTGCAGCCGTGTGCAGTGCAGCAATATATCCAATTAAATATGGGCTACTTTACATGCCACATATATTTTAAAGACACACTTAATCACCAACATATTTCTTCCATGGCTTTAAATAAATATTTATAGGGCCTAGGGAGGGCTACCTGGAAAAGAATAGTGTTACTTTTTGATATCACAATACATATTTCTAGAACGGAAATTAGTTATTTAATTCTCACGTGAGTGCGTCCAGGACCAACACAGAACTTGGAAGGGAGCATTCGATACTGAGCTCACTCTTGGGTTGTTCTGCAGAGCTCCTCTCTATGGATGTCCCTGTCATCTTCATCCTGGTGTCCTTGTCACTGTCACCTCAGTCCTGGCAGGGCAGCTGGGTGCAATGGGGACACTTTTCAGGGTCCCTCCTGTGGGTGTCACTGTGCAATCACTCTAGAACTGCTGAGCACTGCTGCCTGGGAGGGGATTTGGCCCAAAAGAGGGAAGGAAAATATTGCTCACGGCCTGACACGTCGCCAGTGCTGCTGATGGCCAAGCACTCTGCATTTGGACTCTGGTCCCCCTTGGCCTGTTCTTCTCCAGCTGCTCACCCCCTCCTGCTAAAACCCTGGGCTCCACTCTGCTTCTCCCTTCCTGCCTCTGGCTCAGGCTCCCACTGCTCCTGGGCAGCTGGTGGGGCTCTGAAGGGCTGTGGTAAGTCCTGAAAGTCCTGGAGCCGGTGGGAAGGAGACCTGGAGGAGAGGACCCACTGTGGGGGCAGGGCAGGTTTATTTATGATCCCCTTTCATCCCTGCTCTGACGCACTCGGCTGTTCTGAGCCTACCACACCTTCAAAAGCCAGTTTCTTTTCAAGTAAAACTTCACTTAAACCTCTTGCTGCTCAGGGCCCTTCTTCCTACCTCAGGCACAACTGCTGGATCCCCAGATGCCGGGGGGAAAAGCAGCCTCTGCCCACCCACTGCCCACATACCCCCTAAAGCCCCTCCCCACAGTGGGGTGAGAAGGGGCAGAAAATGCTCCCACTGAGCCCCAGGAGGTCGCAGCAGCTCCAGAGGGAATGGAGCAGCTGAGGCTGAAGAGGGAGGAAAGCAATGGCAGGGAACGGATGGAGCTGTGATTTCTTTTGTCAGGAAATTGATATATCAGCGGGTCTGGCACTCCTTTGGCATCTCATCCCATTCAGACACCCAGGTCGGAGGCGAGGAGTTCAGGGAACTGGGGGCTCTGCAGTGTGACTGAAGCCGGAATCCAGAAAACACCTAAAAATAGCAACTGGATGATCCCTGACCCCATTAGTCATCTCCCTCCCCGGAAGTACAGATCAGACTGGACTGGAGTCCAGCTGAAGGCCTGCCCTTTCCCAGAGGGACCTTTAGTGAGGAGTCAGATGTATCCACAGCAGCCCACCAGTGTCATTTCATCACTGGTGGTGAAGGTGGGGTGGGACGTGGGGTGGGATGTGGAATGGAAATGTCTCTATTTCCTTTTACAAGCAGATCCACCCGAGACAAAAGCTGATGTTTTTGATTTCTCCTTTTGCCTCACAGCAGTTATGTCATTTATGTCCCAGCATTTTTGACCATTTAAAACTCAACATTCCTGGTGAAAACAAACCAGAAAAGGCACTTGATGGTTTAACTTGTGACAGTTTAATTCCCAGTCCCCTGTTAGCATCAGCTGGTCTCGGTTTCAGAATTAGCAATGGTAATTGATACCTGAGCACGGGATAACTGCTCCTGGGCTGTGCTCCTGTCAGCCCTGGTGACAGCTCCGTCACTCACCAGGTGATTTATGCAGGCTCAGGGCCTCGCAAGGATCGTGTCGGTGCTCCTGCCTGAAAACTGCTTTTATTTTCTCTTCACTACCTCTCATGCTCACTCACAAGTTGATGCTTATCATGATCATTTATTTGTATGGGTGTAGGACGGGATGAGCACCACGTTCCTTACTAAGATGGACACAGACTCCAAGGAGTGTGCACACACATCTGGAGCTGCGTGCCAGTCCATATCCTGAAGCTCCTGCACATAGGAGTAGGTTTATTATTTCTTAATCCATCCTCCTGCCCCTTGACAGATTAGGTAGATGCCCTGGGTGGGTTGGAGTACCCAAAAGTGGTTGGATTTGCTGTTCTGTCAGGGAGCTGCCTACATGCAGTGGGGCTGATGGTTAGGCTGGTCAATGAGCCATGTCCCAGCACAGCACAAGAGAGAAGGGCAGGGAGAGCTGCCAAGACCAGGACAGTGCTGAGAAAGAGGATGGTGGAATGCAGGGAATGCTGGGCAGCTGGAGGAGGAGCAGGGAACCACCAGCAGGAGATAGTTCTCTGCTTCTCCTGGGCTCTCAGCTGGGTGAAGAAGGTCAGAGGCAATGCCATGGCTGGGGAGGACAGGCCACATCACGCCTGTGGGCGCCCATTAGGAGACACCTTGACAAGTGAGGGTTGGGGCTGCAGGTCTGCCATACTGTGAGACCTGCTGCATCCCTGCACACGGGTGGCCACCACAGAGGAGTGCTTTTGCCACTGAGGAGTGAGATTTCCACAGACACGTCTCTGCTCAGTGCCCCGAAGTAGCCACAGGGCGCATGACGTGTTATGAAGAGGATAAAGAACCCAACAGCAAAAAGTCATAGCAGTCCCCATACTACACACCCCTGGGATCCTGGTGTGAGTGACACATCCTGGATGTTCTGAAAGCTCATCCTGCCATGGACAGGAACACCTTCCACTAGATCAGGTTGCTCCAAACCCCATCCAGCCTGGCTTTGGACGCTTTCAGGGATGGGGCAGCCACAGTTTCTCTGTTCCCATGGTGTACCTGGCACACTTTCCCCTCTAGCTCCAAGTGTGCCAGCTGCAGGGCTGGAGCCCTGGGGCACATCCAAGGCATGTTGGCAGCCTCCTGGAGAACCTCAGGGGCTGTGGGCTCTCCACCTGAATGGTATCCACCTGCAGAGCTGGGCAGAGAGTGGTCATTGTCCTGTGCAGGTGTCCTTGGTTAGATGATGTGGTTAGATGGGAGGCTGGTGAACGCCTCAGCCCAGGGACTCTGCCCTGTCTGCCCTCAAGGACCTGGCTGCCACGACTGCAGGACCTCTCAGCAGCCAGCTGGGGGTGTCTGGCAATGCCTGTGGTGTGCCTGATGCTGCCAAAATTGCTCCTTCACCATCTTCTTGTGGGCTGGAATGAGGTGCTGTCTGCTGGGGAGGGTGGGGAGCTGTACATCTTTGCCTGGACGTGCGCAGTGCTGCCCTGAGGGATGGGGTGCAGGAGTAGCTGTTCCCCACGGGGAAGGCTCAAATCCCAACCCCAGCCCTGTGCTGGAATCACCTTGCTGCCTGAGGCTGGGCACCTGCGACCACAGTGTGTCCCAGCTCCAGCCGGGACACACAGAGGCAGACGCTGCCCTGAGGAGCCCAGAATGGCTCAGCAAGGAGCAGGGAGACACAGGAAAGCACTCACTAGTGTTAGCACACA
This sequence comes from Platyrinchus mystaceus, assembly GCA_035041135.1. Classification (NCBI taxonomy): domain Eukaryota; kingdom Metazoa; phylum Chordata; class Aves; order Passeriformes; family Tyrannidae; genus Platyrinchus; species Platyrinchus mystaceus. The sequence goes on from JAWWLV010000158.1 coordinate 19,481,514, forward strand.
GCCAAAACCCAAATAAAAGGCCTTTTGTCCTCCTCCTCATTAGCGTGTGTGTCTCTCCATGCAGGGGAAGTAATTATCCATTTCTTCATGCTGTTGTGGAGTCTCCTCTTCCCGTCAGTTCGTGCCCAAACACCTTGTCTGCAGAGTCAATTGACTCGCAGAATAGATGTTTCTCTCTCCCTATTCCCTGAAAGGGCTCTGTGTTCCTTGTGTTCCATGTGTTTGGTCTTTTTCTGCCTTTGTTTTTCTTTTTTTTTTTCCCCTGGTGCCCACTTAATTAACCTAATAGGGGCAATTTTTCCTTTAGGGAAGGATTAATCCCCTGAGTGGGAACAGCAGCTCTGGATCTCCAGGCTCTGCCTGTGCTCTCGTGCAGGGCTACTCATCAGTGTTGAGCAGGATGGACTTGTGGGAACTCATGACCCCCAGCTCCAGAAAAAGAAGATTCAAGGTTATGAAAGTGAAATCTCTCTTCTCTTCCACCAGCAACTACCCAG
>JAWWLV010000158.1:19482110-19533034 GCA_035041135.1 Platyrinchus mystaceus
GACCCCCAGCTCCAGAAAAAGAAGATTCAAGGTTATGAAAGTGAAATCTCTCTTCTCTTCCACCAGCAACTACCCAGGGGAGTCTGAATTTCTGTGGCCCGAAGAGCGGGAGGTGATTTCCTGGGGCAGCATCTCATGGTGGCTGAGGAAGGAACAGCTCTGGCTGTGCCAAGTTTTAGTTCAGGAGGTAAATTGTGTGCCCAACTCCTGGGCAGTGTGTGAACAGCCATGCAACCCTGGCCTGCATGGTATGGGATGTCCCTGAGTGGCATGGGATGCCCTGTGTAGTATGGGATATCCCTGAGTGGGACAGGATGCCCTGTGCAGTATGGGATGTCCCTGAGTGGGATGGGATGCTGTTTTGACAGCCCCATGTTGGTCTCCTATTTTGGCCTTGAGCTCTTAAAACCCACTCCTGCCTCCTAGCAATGACAAATGGGGAAGATGTTGCTGAATTAAGACTATTGATGCCACCTCCTGAATGTTGGGCTGGTAATAAAATCACTTGATAGCGTTTCTGCTCTTACTAAAATTAATTAGCTGCCATTTTTATGTCTGCTAATGATTTGTTTGTGATGCTTGTCGTCGCCGTAATGGGGGATCAGTGAGTGATGGACCTCCCTTCTTTATGAGTATAATTAAAAAGGCAGCAATTAAGGCATTTTTGCAGAAATAACACCCAGGATCCAAACCTCGGGTGAGGTGTGTGATCCACACCATTCATTAAATGCCACAGTCACAGTAACAGGCTCCTGCCTGATTTACATCAGGTTGCTGGAGTGGGGTGTGATCTCCAGGCACATTGCTGGGGAAGCAACAAGTGGGAGCGGCCACAGTAGACACACGATGATTCAGCCGAGGACGAGGAACGCTAGTGGGCAGAGAGCACTGTGTCCTCCCCACAGTTCCCAGCACCTCAGTCAGTGAGGATCCCTAAAGCTCCTGGATGTGATGGCCTTTGTCCAGGTGCTGCACACTGGTGTGCCAGGTCCTTTGAGCATCCACCATGAAGGCTTGCTGCTCTTCCTATGGGAGAGGAAAACACAGTGGGGTTGGGATTTGGGGATGGCACAGGTGCTGTGGGCAGAATGATGGGCCTGTGTGCTGAGGCCCAGGTTCTGACACTGGCAAGTCTGCTTCTGATACCTCCGGGTAAGGCCCTCCTGACACCAGACATGGAGCCTGTCTGTCTTTTGGATGCCATCAGAATATCACAGAATCTCAAGACCATTTAGGTTGGAAAACACCTCCAGGATTGTCAATTCCAACCGTTAGCCCAGAACTGCCAGGTCCACCACGAAACTACCTGAGCACATTAAGAGTGGCCCTGTTAGAGGAGACAACGACCTCAATCCCCAGCTAGTTCCTGCCTGCACTGATATACACATCCTTTTAGATCCCACTGCTTCAAGATGTCTTGACCTCTTAGGTTTAGAAATTGCAGCCTCAAGCAAGAAAACCCTGAGCTGGGTTTTCACTGATGCACTACCCTCCAGCAGCCCCTCAGCTCCTTGGTGTCCACCAGCCCATGTGGGTGTTTGAAATGTTTCACAGCCTCCATGTCCGTGGGGACATTTAAATTCAGCGGGTTTTCTGGGAGAACATCCCCAGCTCCAAGTGGGAAGGTCATTTCCAGCTGACTGCCTGTCACCAGACATTTGGAGCTGAGCTCAGAGAGGCTTTGGCAAGAGATGTGTCACTCGTGGGTCTCCTTGCTCCAGATGTTGTTGGATGCTCTGACCACACAGTGACTGACAGGCAGGTCATTGGTATAGCCAAGCCCCCCCCTTCTGGCTTCTCCTCCAGCCACCCAACCTGCTGCTCTGTGGAGCTCTCAAATGTCACTGTTGATTTTATGCTCCTTTTCTGTGGGTGGTTCATTTTGCATTGAGGTTGGCTTCCTGTGCTCCCAGGTGTGTAGGCAGCACCGTTCAATCCTTACTCAGCTGGTCCTGGCCCTCAGGCAGCACATCCCATGTTGTTTCTTTTTTGCTGTCCCAGCAGTTTTGGGGCCATGGTTTCATCCTGGCTACTTGGGATGCCTGTGGAGGCAGGCAGTGCTATGGATCTGTGGGGCCTGTCTCCAATCCCCCTCACATTTTTCCTCCCCTTGCACAGAGCCCACATTACCTTTGACAAATCCATGGGGGTTGTAATCTCTTGGTTTCTTCTGTCCAAAGGGACTGTTTTTAAACTGGTATTTTCACAGCTAGGATGTGGAGGTGAGGTTTATTTGGGGCATTACTTTGGAAGGAGCTCTGGCATAGAGACCAGCAGGGATCTGTGACTTATTCTGGACACAAGGTACATTTGCGAGTTAGAACCCACTGAAAGACTCATCTATCTCTAATTCCAACAGAAGATGTAGTCTCTTCCCTCACAACTCCTCTGTACTGGGAAAATCTGGAAGCAGCAACACTTGTCACACAGTGCTGGTTTGCCACTCCTGTCAGTTCACCTCAGATTTTTGTTATTTACAACTGCAACTGTCCCAAAGTTATAACAAGTGGTGCCTGGGCATTGCAGGCAGGGCCAGGGCAGTGAGGGAGCTGGGTGCCCTTCACCCTGCCAGGGACAATGTGCCACCAGAGCAGACGGACAGAGAGCAGGGGATGCACTGTGGGGGTCGTGTACTACCCTGCATTTTGATCCAACACTTACGCAGAGAGGGAACATGATTCCCTGTGTCTGATTAGTATGAAATACTTCCCAACCCACGAGGTCCTGGTGTGCATCAGCATATGGCAGAGCTGCCTCAGCGTTGGCCACCGCGAGGAGGGGATTCATTAGTAAGACATTTTTATGTATGAAAAGAAAAACATTACAATCCCCGTGGCTGGCAGCAGGCTGGTGTTTTGCAGTTCTGGAAGGAATGGAGGGATCTGCTCGTTGGCACACTGCCCCGAAATGTTTACCAGCAAACATTTGTCCTTGTTTTCTTAAATAAAAATATTGCATATCGCATGTTGGAGTAACAGCCTGCTGGAAATGGGCCCTTTGGACGGGAATGGGCAGTGGAATCTCTGGCTGCACAGACGCACTTCTCTACCTTTAAACACAAATATACACATTGTTTGGGGGAGAGTCGAGCTTGGAAGAGGAGAGGGAGGATGGAGGAAGTTGGTAGCAGAGCCATTAGGAGCGCTGGGAAGTGGAAATGGCGATGTAGGTATATAGTAGCATCAGGAGCAGCACTAGGAAAGGGATGGGGAAGCAAATGGTGTTACATCTGATGCCAAGCTTGGGCTGAACCCAGAGGCACTGCAAATTGTACCAGGATCACTTCTGTGGTCAGACACACTGTTGATCAGAAGGAGCCTTCGCTCCAATAATGGGAAGGTAGCACCAAGGGACAATTCATCACACACAAGCATTTCTCTTCCAGAGGGCAAATGGTGCATGAAGAGGCACAAAACCAAAGGACAAAACACAATGGACAGTGATGGGCACTGAGAGTTAGCAAACAAAATAACTCCACAATAAATGTTGACTCCTGAAATACTTAAAAGGCTGCTGCCCTGGGCTGCAGGGCCTGTGGGAACAGCAGCATACGCTCCCCCAGAATGGAGACCCTGAGGTCACCCACCCCAAGACCCTGCTGCAGTTCCCAGGCATTCCCAGGGGCCAGCTCCTTTGGTGACCCCACTCCCCAAGTCCTCACACTGGTAGCTGTGGGGACAAAACTGCGTCAAACTGGAGGCAGGCTCAGCTCAACTCAGCCTCCTCATGGGCTTGGGGTGCAACACAGAAAACCTTCTTTTGAACCCTTCCCAAATTACATAATCTGCTTTAAAATGCTGACATCTCATTGTGGGTCAGAAAAAGTGGTGATTCCCATCAGGTGTGTCAGCATGGAACCACACACAGTAACCCTTAGGTGGATGGAGCACGTGAGCACCCATAGAAACCTACACAGGAGAGGGTCCAAGGAAGATGCACATTAGCCATAGCCCTGGTGGAAGGCTCCAGCACTGGAGTGTGGCCAGGAATCCTGAAGGAACTGCCAGCTTTTGTTCCCAGCTCATCGCCACTGAGCATCCTTTGCCTGCGCCAACGCCACTGCAGGCACATCCCTTCCCTCTGTGCCCCGGGAACGTGGAGTCTCTCAAGGTCCATGTGCAAGGATTTCTCTTCCCTTGTTTCCCCTCTGTTGAATAAGCAGTGGCAAATTAGGTCATGTGGAGCTAAATTGAGCATTAACTGTTCTCCCTTCAGAGCTGTGGCTGCAGCCTCTCTGGGGAAATCAAAACCATTTCAAAATATGACTGGGATCAGATCACTTCCCCTCCAGTGCTGCAGAACTCCGGGCTTTCCAGAGACAACTCTGGGAGAAAGCTCCTGGTGAAGAGCAGGGCTCTGGGGAGGCATGAGGATGAAAATGGACTGGGAAGGGGCTGGAGTGTCCAACCTGTCCTGGCAGCTTGAACTCTGCTCCCCCTCTCCCCAGCCCTGCTCCCGCATCTCATGGTGTTGCTCCTCATGCGGAGTCAGCAGCTCGGGGTGGTATCCCTTCAGTATCTCTCACAACCCAAGTCTCTCCCTGCTGTTGCAGGGATCTGGGAAAGCTACTGAGATGCTGGAGTGAGAACTCCAGAGACTCTCCCCGCCCTGTGGAACTTTGTATGGATTTGACCTGTGCTGGAGCCTCCATCCCTGCCCACTGCACTGCCCACAGCTCAGCTTCCTCATACAGGAATCCTGCCTGTGCTGCTGGCAGCAGGAGCAACATGGGGCTCCCTGAGTCCTGGGGTACCTGATTCTCCTGCTGGGCCCTCCTGCCCCAAGGGAAGAGGGGTGACCAGAGCTGCCTCACTGCCTTCAGATCAGTTATTTCCTCCAGATTAGAAAGCTTCCAAGGCAGCTGGATGGTGCACCATGGAACATGGGGTAGTGAGAGAGATTCCTCCTCACTCTGAAGGCATCTGGACCACGGCTGGCACAGCTCCTGCCCCTCCTGTAGGAACCCAGCCTACCTGGCCAAGCCCTAGGGCTATGGGATCCATATTTCCTAGGCACCACTCAGTCAGTGATGGGGAAAAGGTGAAGGATCCTTCCTGGGATTCCATGGCTGCTGTGGGACAAGGTGAGAAGTCCTGAATGGTGCCTGCAGGAATAATGGGGTAAAACCTGGGAAAAGCTGAATGCAGGGGATGACTCCAGCAGTGAGGTTGGGCTGGGTATGATGGAGCCTCTGGCTACACATACCAAAGTCACTCTGTGTGCTCTTTCCTCCTTCCCACTGTTTTCCCAAGCTGCCCTCTCCACAGGGCTTGTCCTCACATGCAGGTTTGATGGATATATTCCAGGTAAGTTAATGAGACCTGAGAGGTGTTTGTGGCTGCTCCAGCATCAGTGAAACTGCTCTCCAGTGTGTGAGATGGTGATAAAATCACCAGGACCAGCTTGGCCTGGTTTTCACACCACCCAGACCCCCACCATGGGGTCCATCCATTGAGCCCACATCGGGGACAACAAGAGCAAACCTCAAGGCATTTACAGGGCTGGATGACTTCTCTGAGGGGGTTTGATCCTTTTCCAGGTAGGACCCAGTGTCCCAGCAAAAACCTTATTTCTTTTGAATGCTTTGTGTCCCCTTTCCCACCATGTGTCTCCTTTCCCACTGCACAACAGACCAAGCTAACCTGGCCCATCACATTGTGTCTTCCCAGGGCAGAACCTTCCAAGGGCTCCTAGAAATCATGGAATCACATGGTTTAGGTTGGAAGGAACCATCTAGTTCCATCCCCCCTGCCATGGACAGGGACACCTTCCACAGATCAGGTTGCTCCAAGTCCCATCCAACCAGGCCTTGAAAATTTCAGAGATGGGGAAATCCTGCATAACTGCCTCCACCCCAGGTATCTGCCTGTGCTGGTACCCAGGCGATGGTGGCTGTTGGCTGTGGCCAGTGCTGGCTCCTTCCTGACAGGTGATTTACTGCCCTGGTGTTTATTGCCCAGGGAAATTATCTGGATTAATCACAACCACTACAACAAAGTTGCATAATAAAAGCCTAAATGAAATAAAAGTCAGTCAAGTGATTCATTGATGGAAAGCCCTCCCCTACTCTCAGTGAAAGTGCGTGCTGTAATCTCTGTCACGTTGTCACCTTCAGTTTCCAGCCTTTAATCCAAAAAACACTGCTATGATTTAGAGATATCTTGCAGGTTGGGAGAGCTGGGAAAGGGATAATTCCTGCCAGAGAAATGGAGGGCTGGAGCACACCTGCTCTGGAGACAGGCTGGGAGAGCTGGGGTTGTTTAGTCTGGAGAAGAGAAGGCTCTGGAGAGACCTGAGAGCCCCTTCCAGTGCCTAAAGGGACTCCAAGAGAGATGGAGAGGGGCTTTGGACAAGGGCCTGGAGCCACAGGACAAAGGAGAATGGTTTCCCACTGACAGAGAGCAGGGTTAGATGCAATATTTGGAAGAAATTCTTCCCTGTGTGGGTGCGTCCCCTCCCTCAGCCCCCAGACCCACAGCACTGAAAGCAGGATCCCATCCTGCAGCTGCACCCAGGGCTGGCACAGGAAGGGGAGATTGGCAGCACAATGGACCCAGAAGCTTTGATATGCAGGGTGAGAGCTGCACTTGGGTCCTTCTGAGGGTGGCAGAGCAGAAGGCTGGATGCATGGAATGCAGCCTCTGGAAGCATCTACCTGATGTAGTCTTTACTTGCTTCCTAAGGTGCTCCTGCAGCTTGTTTGATGGGAATTAGGAAGTAGTTGTAAGTGACCTGGTAAGGTTTGGAAGGGACTTCAAAGATCATCTAGTTCCAATCCCCCTGCCATGGGCAGGAATGCTGATATGCCTACTGGATTTTTCTGGGATATCCAGTAGCCTGTCCTAAGTACCCTGGGGATATTGATGAACACACAGGACCCTTGGAAAAACACCCACATTCCCTAAAACAGAGTTTCCCAGCCAAAGCTGAAATGTTCTTTAATTAGCCTGGGGTTTGGATAAGGCTTTAAGCAGATCCTTGTTTTTGCTGACTTATACAGGGCTCAAAACGAACAGGATTCCAAGTTTCTGCCAGGAATAAGTGTATGTTTGCACAGATGGGAAGGTTACCTGGCTCCCTCCATCTGCGACAGCTTATTTACCATTACCATGTTTGCACCAGAGTTGTGAAATGAAGGCATGTTTATTGAAAACCTGGGAGCAGCTGTTGTCTCGGCATCTCCGAGGAAACTGTCACTGCCAGCTTTTCTTCCTGTGGAAGTGACAGTGCAGATCAGTCTGGGAAATGAGTGTTATGCCAAGGAGGGATTTGTGTTGTGCTGCCAGGGGAATAGCAAATTCCTGTTTGATGCATTAAGCAACATGTAAAAATTTAATCAAAACTGCATTTATTATACATGATAGTGGGAAAAAAAAACCAAGTAAGGGCTTCTGCTCCTCATTAACTGCCTTAAAAATGGCTCAAGAGGAGAGGGAAAGTGCCTTGGCTTAGCAGAAAGACTTTAAAATAAGAGTGTTGCCATTAGCTTTGCTGAGATGACCCAGAATCTATTTGGTGTGGGAGCACTTGAACTCCCCCTGGAAAAGTGCAGCACCTGAGCCAGCAGTCAGGAACAACCCAAGGTGTTCTATTGTACTGGGATCTTCATCTCCTAGGGTCCCTCTTTCCTGTGAGCAGTCACCTGTCTGTAGGACCTCTGTGTGGCATTAGCCAGAGCTGGATCAGTAGGGGCTCCTTCTGTCTCTGTGACTGGCTTCTTCCCTTGTGGGTGCAGTGGTGCAACATGGCCATGGCCAATGGATGTGGCTTTGCAGGTGGTTTCTGCTCCAGGAAAGGCAGAAAGTGTCCACAGGGTGCATCAGGTGTGGGCTGATCCTGTGTTCCAGGACAGTGGGATTCAGGATGATGCTCCTTGGCTGGTGGCACAGAGAGCAGCACATGTCTCTGATGTGGGTGACACTCCAGCCCTGCCACCAGCTCCCCTGGGTCCTCTGATGGTACCCTTGCTGCTGCCAGGCCTGTGGCATGCCTAGAGGGAGTCAGCAGTAAAGCCTGTGCTGCATTACAGAGATTCCACATGATCCTTTCATAGACTGGTTTGGACATGGAGATTCTACATGATACCATCATAGTTTGGTTTGGTTGTACAGGGCTGCGCTGGCTCAGCAGCAGATCTGGGGGTGCCACAGGGTGGGAAATCCCCAGGATGCCTGCAGAGCCTGGCCAGGGGTGCACCCAGCTGGCACCCCCTGTCATAGTCTCTCCTCTGTGTCTGGTGGGCACCACTTGTCCCACTACAGGTGGGAAAGCTTCCACAGCCTTCCTCTTTTTATTTCCATTTCACTTATTTTCCATTTTCCACAGCCTGTCTCAGACATGGCTCACTGCTCTGGGCACTCCTGGTCCCTGCAGGGGAGGTGGGTGGCGGGGGGGGGGGGTGTGTCTGGCTGATGGGTGATCGCAGATGGATGACTGGGGTCTGCTACTGCAGCAGGTGGAAGCTCCCGGCCCCCCTGGCTGGGATGGATGGACTTGACTGCTCGTCTGCTCCCTTTAAGCAGAGGTTTAGTAAAGAATCTCTGAAACTGTGGTAAGTAACTGTGAAAACAACATGAACCCAGGAGGGTAAATAACTTATTTCCAAGGTTTCAGCTGCGTGGAGACACAACAGCATCCTTTATTGATGGAAGGGAAACCCAAAAATGAAGAGGCTACTGGACAGCAACTTTCAGCAGGAAATGTTGATGTAGAATAAAGAGAAGGAGATGGAGCCTGGTGGAGGAGTAAAAACTGTGTTAAACTGCAGGGTGAATGGAAACCTTGGTGTCCAGGTGCTCTGGGTTGGGTGCTCCGGCAAGTGCTCAGTGTCCTGGTGCTGCTGGGAGCATGGCCCAGCAGTGGTCATGTCCATGGGAGCCACAGATCTCAGAGGAGCAGGTGATGATGTTCCGAGGAGTGCTGTGAGATTTGAGACTGGAGGTGTGGGAGCGGAGATGTAACAGAAGAGCTCATGCTGTGATTTATTATTTGTTCACTTGAAGCACGATGGTGCTGCCTAAAGAGCCTCTTGGATCTGGGGGAGGGGGCAGGAGAATAAGAAATCTCTGTCAGAGGTGCTCACAGGCAAAGCCACCAGAGATGTCAGGAGTGGCTGTAAATCCCTTTTTTTCTACTCTGCTTCCAGAGTTTGTGGGAGGAGATGGGGCAGCTGTGATGCTGCTGTCCTGCATCCCAATAACCAGGGGGGACAGACCCCTTTCATGGTATGGGAAAGTGTCCCCTCACCTTAAATAACCCCCTTTGCATGCCCTCCTCTACCTCCTCTGTGGCTGCAGCCCTGGGGCAGGAAGAGAAAGGTTGGAGTTGTCAGTGCTGAGAAATTGGATATTGTTTGGGAAAAGGCAAGGAAGGTAAATAGAATTTTTATTTTTTTCCCCAGCAGTTAAAATTACATGGTAAAAAAAAAAAGAGAAAAAAGAAAGAAAGAAGAAAGAAATGAAAGGAGAAAAAAGCTAGTGGGAGGAAAATGGATCTGGAAATCGGGTCTCTCGTAGTAAGGGGGAAATTGTTTTCAGTGAGAAAATTATTGCAAAATACTGCATGAATAGGATCTTACCCTGTCAGACAGAAAATGCAGCTGAGGGAAAGGCTGGGCTGGTAACAGTGGTAATTGGTTCTGACTGTAATTTCAACAAGGCAAGAGCTGCTGGAGCAGGGCCTGGCAGAGACAGAATTCTCCTGCCTGTAAGAGGAGCTGGGTGGCATGCAGCTGGAAAACAACTTATTCCTTGAAAAATGGATTTTGAGTGAAGTGATTCATAGATCCAAGGTAAACTGAAAAGTGTAGTTGTTTAGGAGAAAGTTGAAATGTTTAATTTGAAGATTTTTTTTTAAAAGAAAACAAAGTTATTTCTCTTTCCAAATTAATGATCTGAAATGCGATGTGGGTTTGGGTTTTTTTACATTAAAATGAAACAAAACCCCTCAAAATGACATAGTTCAGTAAGAAAATGGTAACATCTTCATTTTGGATTAATCCAGAGCAGTTTTAGTTATCTCTTTGTTTTAATGTTGGGCTGAACAACAAATACTTTGCCCTGCTCTGCTGTGTGTATGTGGGGGTGGAGGGGTCAGATGGGGCTGCTGCAGAGTCTGGGAGCCCTTTTTGTACTGAGGGGAGAAAATGCTGTTGAAATGTTGAAAACACATGTGTCAAGAACATGACAGCGTTATTTCTCTCTGGCTGCTGCAGGCACTGGCCAAATCATTGGGTTTTCATTGGAAAATCAATAATAATCATGTCTCCTGCAGATCCATGGGGATGAACCGGTCATTCAAGTCATCTTGATCTAAAACCTTGGAAGATTTGGGGAAAAGGGAAAACTCATGTAAGGCCAACAAAAATGTTAAAATGTGGTTATTTCTGCCAAGTTTTCCCTGGAGAGCTATGCTGGGACCACCATGCTTGGTCTGGGTGTCCGGTCAGAATTCATCACTCCTGACTCTTTTGAGCCAAATCAGCTCATGGACGGGGGTGCACAGGGAGAACATCTGTCCAGGATGGGAAGAGCAACAAAGTGTCTGTCTGTGGTCCTATTTTGCTCCTTGTGTACCCAACCACATCTCACAGATGTCTTGGATGTGGCACTTCAATCATTGCTGGAGCACGTGGGGGTGAGCCACATTGGGCTTTGTGTGCCTACATGGCAATATCTTCTTTAAAGACTGGCAAAACATGCAGATTAAATAATTATGGGGGAGTCAGAGAATATTCAAACCTTCATAGGAAATGTCACAGGGCTCTTGGGCATGGCCCAATGTGTGGGAGTTTGCCCTGACCATGCAATGGTGCCTGCAAGGGGTGTGTTAGTGAGGGTCTTAGGGGACCTTTCCAGAACCCATCGCTGGCCACAGACATCCAGGGTGAGAGCTGAGCATCGGAATATACAGATTTGATGTTGTTTGACATGATCTGGAGTGTCTTCATGGACATTCACTGTCTTTCCAGGAGCCTTTGGGTCTCCCATAGAGCCCATGGAAATGGAGAGGTTATCCTAAGGCTTCCATAATGGCATGGGACACCTGCACCCAATGTTTTCTTGGAGGTAAGGTGGCCTCTAGGGCCCCACAGGATTTATTTCAAGGTGCTGGCTCATTTAAGACGACACAACCTGGTACTGGTGTCGAGAGGATGTGTTTTGGGAGTGGATTCAACATCTGCTGCTGAACAGTATTTTGCAGTTTCTCTGGTTTTCATCTTCCAGATGCCAGACATGTTCAGGGTCAGCTTAGGCTTTGCTCTGTGAGGCAGGTTTAATACCTGCACTTGCTCTGTATTTCATAAGGGGAAGCAGTTCAAGCATGAACATTCTGCCCTTCAGGGGATATCCACCAGCACAGCTTTTCCACTTGGCATTAATCCCAGCACTGGGATTATTAGATAGTCCTGGCTTAACAGCATCACTTCCATTGCCCTGTCAGGCTGTCCATCATGGCACAAGCTGCTGAGCACAGTGAGTGTTTCAGGTGATTTGATAAGCTGCTGTCTCGCTGAGCACCATGGATGTGGAGTGCTGTTGGTCATGGTGCAATCCTTCAAGATCCGGTGGATTGAAGAAGATCAAAGAATCAGAGAACAGTTTGGGTTGGAAGGGACCTTTAAAGGTCACCTCATCCAAGCCCCAAAGGTACCATGTTTGTGCTGGGAAATGTGTGATAAGACATTGCTGTTGGCCTCGAAGATGAAGGTAATGCTATAAACTGCTGGTAAATCTAGGACATGACCAAGGCATTACTGTGCTGAGTGAGGAACTAGTGGCACATGCATGGGAAGGGGTCATGGATCCTGTCTGCAATGAATAGGCATCACTACAAGGGCCATTGCTGAATCACACAACTGTGCCCAGGTGTTTCAAAAAATAACCAAAACCCAGTTAAAATTTGCAGGTCTAGCAGGGAACTGTCCATTTGCACGCCAGAGGCACCTGCATATCCATGAAACGACCCCAGACACAGGGCTGGGATGGAGTTACCAGGGAGCTGAAGCCTTCCCACTGGCAGTCATAGTGTTGTTTGTGCCTGACAGACTGGCTGCCCCTGAGGAATTACCTCATCAACCTCGGTGCCACATAGTGACACATCCCTCCCACTGCATTACCTTTCACTCTGTTTCATGGTGAATTTTGCAAAGGAGAAGAGGGGAAACACCCTCCCGTGAACTGTGGTGGTGATAGTTGGTGCTGCCATGATGTGGGAACACTCCTGACACAGCTCCCAGCCGATCCCAGGACTCAGACAGACTCCATGCTGGGAGCCAGCCCTGCCCACTGCAGTGCTCTGCCAAGGGTCTTGTTGGTGACAGCAGGGTGGGACACAGGTCACCACCATCCTGTCCCACTCAGCACTGCCACCACACATTTTAGAGCTGGACAGGCGGTGAGTGTTCCTTAATACTTGGGGATTTCTCATAGGAAACATCTTTCTAAACTTGTGTCAGATGTATCAAGTCCTGATCTCTTTCCCAGGCAGTGCAGGGGCTTGCAGGCTCTCCTCCAGACCTTCCTCATCTGTCTCTCCATGGAAGGAAACAACCAACCCTTTCAGACACTCCACAACAGAATGTTTCTGAAATTTATCTTCATTGTTTTTTCCTCAGAGACCCTTTTCATTGGGGGGTGTCCCCTCTGGGTCACACACAGCATTTTTTTGAGCCTGACTTCTTGGTCAGGAAAAGGCTTTTGCTTTCCCGAGGATTCTGCTGGGTCTGAAGGGGTGAATTCCCTCTCCATCCAAAGGGGTTAAGTGAGAGGTGTGTCAGAGCCACAGACCAGGTGTGCTGGAGACCCCAGGGCTGGTTGACCGGGACTGGGAAGGATGTAGGAGAAGGGAAACCCATCACCTCAGTGAAACTCATCACTCCAGTCTGGCCCTTCCCAATGCCATGGCTGCCTCTCAGCTGGCTCTGTCACTGGCAGACCCTCAGGGAGCCCTGCATTAAGCTTTTCCCCCCTTTTTTTTTAATTTAAAAATCCAGCTGCCTGCAGATACATGTGCAGCCTCGGTGACTCCTCGGTCTGAAAAGCTGCTGAGTGGATAAGTGGTTTGAAATGGTTGATGCAGAAACTGGGTCTTGGCATTTCCAGAAGGAGGAGTTCCCATGTCTTTTCATTTTACAAAGTGCTTGGAAATGAGTTAAAAGATCAGCCGAAATGGAAGCGAAATTGTTTGAAGTTCTCTAAATATGTGTATACGGATACACACACAAGGGAAAAAAGGAAGAAAGGGGGAATTCTGGTTTCAACTGTTTTCTTTTTGCCTTAGGTATATTCATTTTATTTCAGCTCTTCATCTGGTTTTGTAATAATGGTATTACTTTTTATTTTTAATTTTTGAAGATGTTTCTGGCATCCGGATGCAGGTTTCTCTGCTCATCAGCAGCCTGGGGAGCAGGGAAGGAGACCGGCACAAAACCTTGAAGTGCCCTAAAGTTGGCGATGACAGAAAGTACCAGTGCTAGGTGTTAGGGAAGAAAGGAAAACCTTCGTGCAACCTGAGTGTATCCACGCTAAAGGGTTACACAGCATCCAAACTACAGGGTTACATGGCAGAGATGTGTGTATGTGGCTCGTGCAATTTCCACTGGCAGGGAGGTGTTTTCCAGCACAGGGCTGAAGAATTCCAGTTCTGATGCGATTTCCTTCCTCCCTAATTCCTTGAGCCATTAATCTGAACAGATTTTTATCATCCCCTTGCTGCCCTCCTGTGCATGCAGGATGATAAATGATCCATGGGTGACTCCAGGTTGTTGTGTTATTTCCTGCACGATGTTGGCTCCTGGGCTGAGCTGAGCTCTCCATGCTGGCTGTGACCACTGGGCCTGGATTGGGCTGTTTCAGGGGGTATTCCCTGCCTCAGGGCAGGGAACCACCACCCTGTGTTTGGGGACTGGAGAGGAACTTTATTATTTGGGCAGATAGCAGTTTCTGCTAAATTTTCAAGACTTTGGTCTATATGAGCATCTTTGGAAGTACCATTACAGTGTCCTGCAGCACTGGCAGATCTGGAACTAAGATCCTACTAAGCTTGGGATGTTATATAGGGGAAAAAGCAGCTACTCCTGGTCATCCTTTCCACAGCTCCTCCATGTTACCAACACTCTGGTTTCTTTCCCTGTGCTGTGTACCATGTGGCTCGTGCCTCCCTGTGCAGGCGGATGCTGTGGGAATGCCACAAGGATGTTGTGGGGATGTCTCCCCACTCTGTCACCATTACTTCCATGTCAAACTGTTGCTCGCTTAGGTCGAGCACCTTTGGTGATGGAGGAGATTTAAGTCTCACATTTTATGGTGAGCTGAAGGTGGGAATGTGCCCTTTTTTTCCCCCCCCAAAAAAAATCCACTGTGGTGGTTTGTTTAAATCTCATTTCTTCCCCAGCAGCCAGCATGGCGTGCTGCTGAAACCTCATATTGGGTTTGGAAATGGGAAGGATAAAAATATAATGGGGACATTTCCCTGGCTCCTCCATTTGCAATCCTGCTCTATTTAGTAGCCCAATGCTGTGCTGAGCTATTTTACCACTGCCTGTTTTCTTCTGCAGAATTTCATTTGAATTCCCTGCCCCTGTGTGCTGTGGGTGTACTGGACATCCCTTCAACTCTCACTGTCTCTGAGAACCCTCCTCTCCTCTCCCGCAGGCCAGCCTGTGCTCCTTCTCCCTGCTGCGAGGGAGACAATGGCTGATCACATATTCCAAGTGCCTCGTTTCTCTTCAGGACTCATTTTCTAGCACAGGAATGTTCCCTCTCTGGAATGGATGCTGCATACCAAACATGCTGTGGTGCTTCCGATGTGTTCAGTTCAAGGTCATTTCTCTGACAGCCTCAAGTTTACCTTCTCAAAATCATTCTAAAGGTCCCGCTGATGACTTGGGAGGAATGAGGGATATGCTTGGCGGTGTTATCATGAATCTTAATTGCAACCTGTGAGGTAGGTCTGAGCGAGGAGGAGGCAATGGGGCTCCTGAACACACCCCTCGGTGTCTGTCACCGTGGGCCATTAGTCCTACGCGTACACCGAGATTAAAAAGAGAACAGTCTAATTAAAACCAATATAAATCTGGACTTCCCAAAGTTGGACTGATTAATAATGTATCACACTGCAGCAACACGGAGCTGTGAATTAGCCTGGCTGTGCCTGGCCCCGGTGTGCCGCGTGCCACGGCGAGGGCTGCCAGAGCGCCAGGCTGTGAATCACGTCTGCTCGAGGTCGTCTCCAACAGACTAGAAAGGCTTAATTCCATGAGTTCAATAAATAATGTGTCTGTCTTAAACACAGCCAGTAATTCATGGCCTCTGTGTAACAGTAGCTCAAAGATCTTCATTGAAAGCTCTTTGGGAGGACGATGCTCTCATGTGCTGGGGATGGTTATGGAGTCTCTCATTTTCAAATTACTGGGTAGAACCGAGCCCTGTTTTAATCTGGCCATTAATTAGAGGGAATAATTGTCACTCCGTGTCTCTCCAGTCGCTCTAATGTGAACAGGAGCAGTCATTTAATGTGGAGCTGGTGGACAGACGCCCGCGGCACTTGGCTCTAATTGGGTCCCAGCCCTGGAGAGGACGGGACTGAGCGGAGCCGGAGCCTTCAGGCTGCCTTGCTCATCCCTCCGGTTGTGATGAATTGATGGATTCACCGCCAGACCCACAGCCGGGGTGATGCAATCCACACTAATGAGAGCTGGGGTTTGCCTGGCATCAATTAGCTCTGCTGGGAAGAAAGAGGAGTGGGTTGGGGGTGATGTGCTGCCCCCGCCACCCTGGGGATTGGTCCTGGAGAGCCTCTTGTGCCTACAGGGAGGTGGGAAATGGACACGTCGGTATCAGGGAAGTGTCTGACACGTACCACATCTCTGCACTTCATCCTGTGCTTGGACCATGACAAGGGGCTGCTTGGCTCCATGTGGGAGCTGAGAGGGAAGGGAGATGGAAAGCGAGATGGAGCAGAGGGAACACATGGCAACTCCCAGGCAAAGGGTGCCTTAGCCATGGACATCAGGGAGAGGGAATGGTAGCAGGGAGAAGAAAAGGGAGCAGGGAGAGGGACTGGGACCAGGAAGGAGAGAGAGGAATTTCAAGCAGGGAGGGTACAAGAGGCAATGGAGAAGAATCCATCCTATGAAGCAACAGGATCAAGGACGCTCTGAACACCAGAGGCACCATTTGCCTTTTCTCACCTTGTGTTCTGCCAGTGATTTGTCACAGCAAATGTCAGAGCTCTGGATCCAGAGCCTGGGGTCCAAGCCCAGTTACCCTTCTCCTAAAGGAGACATCTGAAATGAGGCAGCCAAACCCACCCCATATATTCCCACCTCCGTCCCTGCTGGTGTTTTTGTCTGTGATTCCTGTGCCTCTTGCCCCATGCTGCAGTGAGCTCTGTTGACCTGGCAGGATTTGCTTTGGATGGGGAGAGAAGGGGGACAGAGCTCTAAAAGACAACCACAGACAGTAACTTCAGCTTTTTTCTTCCTCAGCCACAGTTTCAGAGCTGTGACTCTCGGTACCCACATCCTTCCTGCACAGGGAGGGGGCAGTGGGAGAGGAGGGGGGCCTGTGTTATGGGAAATGGCTTTGGCAGCTGTGGTGGGGCAGGTACTTATTGAATCCATTTACGTAGATATAAAAATGCCTTTCACCCTGATCAGGCTGCTGTTGCCTTCCTCTCCTGCCACATGCTCCTGCTGCCTCTCATCCAGCAAGGCTGCTTGGAGAAGTGATTCCTTGGAGAGCCCAAGTTTCCATGGGTGCCTCTGATAGAGACAGATGGGGGGTAATGGGGGCAGTTTTCCGGGATTTGGGGCTGCAGCTGCTGAAGGGAACAGTTGGGGCAGGGACCACCATCACCATTAGCACCCCAGAAGGTGGCTGGGAGTGAAACAGGGTCATTTGCTAGTGGAGGAGAGAGAGGACACTGCCTGGGCATGGGTTCTGTGGATGTGGCACTTGGGGACGTGGGTTAGTGCTGGGCTTGGCACTGTTGGGGGAACGGTTGGGCTCAATGGTCCCAGAGGGCTTTTCCAACCTAAACAACTCTGTGTTTCTATGTGCTGCAGGCTTGCAGGGGGAGAAGCAGGCTCAGAATTCAGGGTAATCTCCACGTGCTGAAGAAATAGCCCAAAATCAATGATAGAAAATTCAATAATAACAAGTGCAAAGCACTGCACTTCAGCAGGAGGAAAAAAATGGTGCAAGGAGATGAAAGGAGGAATAATTGGCTCTGCAGTGGATTCCCTATGTAATTATTAATTTATTTACTGCCAGTTTTTTATTAAAGCAGCTTCTCAGGGAAGCGGGTAGTAAGGCCAGAGGCAGGTTTGGATACATGGGGAGTCCAGGGGGGAAGCAGAGGGGCTGAAACATCCCCTGGATGTCCCTTCCTCCTTCTGCCAGAACCCCCTGACCCAGAACCTGTGAAATGAACATTTCCACAGCCTGACTGTGACTACAGGCAGCCCTCACCCTCCAGTGCCAGCTCAACTGTTTGGGATAAAACCATCTCCAGGCTGAGAGGGATCCTGGCATCATCTCAAATGGATCCCTGGCAAGGCAGATCCAGCCTGGAGCTGCAGCACCTCATCATCCCTCAGCAGTGGAGTGACTGCAGGGCTAGGAGCTCCGGGCTGCAGGGACACAAGCACTGGAGTTAATGGATGGGGAGCGGGATTTGATGTGCTTTAGTGTCGTTTGAAGAGTCAGGAAACACTTGGGGTTATTTAATTGAAAGTAACTGCAAAACCCAGAATTAATTCTTATTAAACATCCACAGTGACATTTCCTTAAGTGGAAATTAAACAGGGATTGAGGTGAAGCCTTCTAAGACTATTCCTGTTGTGACCAGGAATATTTTAAGGCACCAGAGTATGTTAAATTTGAAGAAATGAGCTGATCTGGATGCACTTCAGTTCTCTGTATGGCTGCTCAGGCAAGAAGGGGGAGCTGGAAGTAGAACCATAGAATCAGGGAATCGTTGAATGGTTTGGGTTGGAATGGACCTTAAAAATCATCCTGTTCCAAGGCCCTGCCATGGGCAGGGACACCTTCCATTAGCCCAGGTTGCTCAGAGCCCCACCCAACCTGGCCTTGAACATTCCCAGGAATGGGGCAGCCACAGCTTCCTGACAGAAAATGTGACACCATGGCAGAGCTGTAAGGAGATGACTGCTGCCCACCAGCTCCACTCAGCACAAGACTCCGATCTTCCAGGTCTGACTATCTCCTCATCCAGTGTGCTATTCAATTAATTAAATATTCTCTCCTCCAGATTGCTGGCTGAGGGTGACACACGCTTAATGAACAGCTGCAGGTCCCTAATCACATTGGCAATTAGGAATGTAATTAGAGCACTTGCAAATGGTTTTCATGCTGATAAAACAAGACAGAATGGAGCGTTTTCACTCACTGTCAGCTGCCAGACAATCTGTTACCCATCTAATGGCAATTTAATTACGAATTCCTCCACTACCCTTGTTTCTGGTTGCTCGGCCGTGGCTTGACGGGCAGTTCTTGTGTTCCACTGTGGAGCCACCCGGCAGCACTGGGCTGGAGCTGGGCATGGAGAAGATGGATTTCAGGAAAGGAGATCCAGGAAGTTGTTCCCTCCCACATGACTGCTGCTGAGCCAGGTAAAAGCCTGCCCAGAGGGGCAGCAACTTGTCACACTGATGCTTCTCAAGGGGCTGAACTCCAAAAATCCAACGGGAGCTGCCTTTGGAGGAGGACACAGCTGGTGGGGGTGTGAGCAAAGTGAGGGCAGGGCTGGAGCACAGGGTGACCCCCTGGCACCTGAGATGATGCAGCTGAAAACGTGATCCTGAGGAACATCCCACTGGGAACTTTCAGAGATACCATTTAATGAACTTGCTTGTAGGTACATCATGAGATCTGGCTCAAAAACGTTTCTAGTGGTGAAGGATCCTAATTTCTGCTTCATTTCAAAGAGTTTTCTGATGTCTTTGTGCCATATTGAGACTTGACCCTGAACCCCTGAACCTCTCATGCTGTGCCATGGCCCTGACTGAGGGCTGGCCAGACCCCCTTTCCTCCCTTCCCCCAGCCCCTAGGGACTCAGTTTTTCCTGTGACCCCATTTTTAGATCCCAAACACCCCTTACTCTCCTGGGTTTTGCTCTGAAGTACCAACCTGCTTGCTGTGAGCTGGCACACCCACAGAACAGCCCTTTTCTTCCTAGGCCAACCCTGGCTGAGCTGAGCTGGTGTTGGGAGGTCACACAGCTCCCAGGCCAGCACACAGTTCCCAGAGCTCTCCATCCCCTTGGATGTGACAACCCTGAGCTGTGCTCAGCCCCTGGACCACAGCCATAAACTGTGACCAGCTGACCCAGCCCCACTGGCACCTTCTTCAGAAAAAAACAACACCTTTTTCCCCCTCAAAGCCCTTCTGGAAGCAGCAGCTCCTGTTTAACTGGCAGCCAGTGAAAGAGAACACCAGGCCAGTGAGGACAGGAGGGGCTCATTTTAAGGTCCCTCCTTTTGTATCTCCATCTGAGGGAATGGCTGGAGCTGTGTCAGGCAAGGTTTAGGTTGAATATTAGGAAAAGGTTCTTCCCCCAGAGGGTTGTTGGGCACTGAACAGGCTGCCCAGGGCAGTGGTCATGGCCTCAAACCTGACAGAGCTCAAGAAGTGTTTGGACAATGTTTTCAGGAACATGCTGGGATTCTTGGCGTGTCCTATGCAGGGCCAGGAGTTGGACTGGATAATCCTTATGGGCTTCTTCCAACTCAAGATATTCTATGATTCTAAGGGGATTAGGGAAAACCCAGGCTAAACACAGCAGTGGGACAGCCACAGACATGTGGGGAGGGCTGTGCAGAGGGCACAGTGGTGGAGCAGAACCCAGATCCCGTGGAACCATATGTGGTAGGATTCATTTACATTACCTTCACCAACCAGGGGGCAAATCCCACGTGGATCAGGAGCCTTGAGGATGTGGGTGTCCCCTACAACGATGTAAGCAGCATCTGATGCGCCCCTATTCTCAGGGGTAAAGGCTCCCATTCCATTAACCAGCCCCAAATTGCTCCAGTGCTGCCTCCCCTGGGCAGCTGAGGAATGCAGTGACACAGAGCAGTGTCACATCTCAACCTGTCCACCTTCCCAGGCCATGCAGGGCTGTGGCCATCTCCATACTGGCCAACTTGGACCTTTGTGGTAATGGCTGGATTGGGAAGAGCTGTGGCTGTGAGATGGGTCAGTGTGTGGGCGTGTGCAGAAGAAGGGGTTCAGGCTCCACTGTGGCACAAGGATGAAGGTGCTCAGAGGATGCTGGTATTTGTGCAGTCAGTATAATAAAATAACACTGTAATTTTGTCATCAACAGCACTTCCCTCTGTCTTCCAGGTGCTGTGTGAATGTTAAGAGCGTGTTTAATTCATTATCAGGTGGAGCAGGATTAAAAAGCCCATTTAATAAATAAAGGCACCACTTGAGAGAAGTTATTCACATCAGGGTGAAACACTGGACACAGAACAGAGGGATTTTAATGACAAATGAAGGCCAAAGGTCTGCCAAATGACAGCCCCATTTTGGTACATGAAAGCTCAGAGTCCAGGTATCAATTAAAACATCAAACCAGCTGAAGGTGGTGATGGTGCCTCATGACCATCAGTAGCCACGGCGGCTGAATTCATGGCTCTGATGGGCCTTGGGGAAAATCTACAGGTCATTTCCTCATTGTTCTCAAAACCTGCAGATGCTGTGTAACTTCACAGAAGCACAGAATTGTGGAATGGTTTTGGTTGGAAGGGACCTTCAGGATCATCCAGTTCCAACCTCCAGTTCCACCCAGTTCCTCCTGCTGCGTTCTGCAGCCCCGTCAAACCACCTCATCCATTGCTGCTGCCCTGACAGCTCAGCACTGCTCCTGTCACTCAGGTAATTACTGAAGGGCTGTCATGGCAGAGGCACCTCCATGTTGGCAGCAGGGTAATGATGGAGCCTCCATCAGGAGGCTTCTGAGTGCAGAGCAAAGGCAGTAGCCGCGTTGCTTGGATCCAAGCAATCCAGCTGAGCCCAACACAGCTCCTGTCAGCAAGGAGCTGCAATGAGGATTTTCACATGGATGGCCTCTGCACAGAGAATCCTGGTGATGGGTGTCAGCCTGCTCACCTGTGTAAATAAACGGGTAAATTAGAGCTAGGGAAGCAGGAGAGCAAGAGCCATGTGGAGAGAAGACTCTTGGCTCAGAGCAGTGGGAAATAGAAGGAAGGGCACATTTCTAGGCACACTTGCTGACTGGAGGCATGAAGGGCTGTGTGTGCCTTGGGGACCATGCAGGCCTCTGCCCTGTGCAGCCCTGGGTCTGCTGTACACGCAGAATCACCCACAGGAACCTTCTCATGCCCCCTCTCTGCGCAGGGCTGGGACCCCACTATGCCCTGTGGCAAGTGGTGATGGAGTCCTGGTGCAGCTCTGGGGGTCCCAGGCTCCCCTCAACCCCCACCTCCTTACTTTCTGGCTGGTGTTTACTTTTAAGACTCCTGGGAGTGCTCGGCTCCTCGCATCCTGCACTGACCCAGTTCTTGCTCGTTGCCATGGAGAACTGGACCTGATTCCATTAACAGTCCCTGTGTTGCTCCTGACCAGCTCTGGGGCAGGGAGGATGCTGTGGTGAGGCTGGATGAGGTGTTCCCAGGAGAGGGGCCAGGTGGGATTTGCAAGTCCCAGTGAAGGGTTAGAGTTCCTGGCTGCCTGCTTCAGGTGTGTCAGGATGGTTCCTGCAGCTCAGGACACATTCCTGCCACTCAGGATGGGTTCCGACAGCTCAGGATGGGTTCATGAGGCTCCCCCAGCTGCCATTTTTAGTCTGAGACACAAGTGCTGATGTCCTCACCACCTTGCTGCCTTAAATGCCTTAAATCCACAAATTCTTCAATAAAGGCTTCTGTTCTCATTCCAGGTGTTGTCCATCACAGCCAGACCAAGAATATTCCTACAAGATATTTAATGATGCCTTGATGTGTCTAATGATGAGGAACAGTCAGTTTTAAGGGCTGGTGCTTCAGATGAGTATTTAAAATCTCAATTAAAGTTCTATTAAGGATTAATTCAGGCCAGCTCACTCTATAACTCGTTTGCCCTGCGTGGTCTGTGAGCAGCTCAGGGTGTAATTTTCTCTTCTGTCATTTTATTAAACTATTGGGGTTTTTTTCAACCTGGAGTGAAATCACCAGTTAAAGGAATTTTCATTCCTGGATGAAGGAGCTGTAGTGTGTATTCCCAGTAAGGATTATCCCATACCAGTGCAAGTCATTGCTGCTGCAGACAGGGACAGATGAGGCATTTTTTGATGTTACTTGCTATATAAACCCAGTAATTTCTCCTGTCTCTTCACCTTGCAGCCCTCCAGAGAAGGGGCGAAGCCCCAGGGCTCCCAGGCAGTGGGTTTTTAAGCTTTGACAATTTTTTTTTTATTTCTTATTTCCTGAAATCCAAAGGAAATGAAAAATAAAAAGCCAACACCAAACCCTCAGCCCCCCAAAACCTTCCATTAGCCCTCCCCAAGCCATGCCACATACTGTTTTTTCCCCCTCCTGGCTGACTTGAGGAATCCATTTCTGGTTTGATTTGTGGCATTTGTGACACTGAAGCCTCTCATGTTTAAAGCACGTTCCTGGAAAGCAGCGGCAAAGCTCATTCCATCATCTCAGTACAGCCTTTCCCTTTCCATGAAGCAACCTGCCACATCAGTGATGGTTTAAAATTGGCTTTCACAACAAGAGATGCTGTTTCCTAGAAACCCGAGGTTGATAGTGAAAGGCACCAGATAAAGCAGTAAGAGGAAAAAGCTCCTTCCCAGGCTCCCGCCTGCACCAGCTGCTTTAAACATCCTTTAAACAGAGTAAAGTTTCCCCTGGTTTCCAGGGACTGTGACAGAGACCTGGGCAAGTCCCAGCATTCGCAAGGGCTGAAGTAGCTGTTTGTGCCTGGCACTGGCTGGAGGGGAAAGTGGGAGAAGGGGGAGTCCAGTGGTGGTGATGGCTCCCAGGGGGTTTTGGGCATGGATAGAGGACATGGAGGTGACACTGCCACGTTTCTGCCCCTGCACCAACCCAGTACAGGCTGAGCCTTTGCCATCTGCTCTCCTCTTGCCCAGTACCTCCAGTCATGCCTGTACCCTCAGCCGGCACTGAGTGCTGTCGCAGTGCCCAGCGCTCCTCATCCCATTGGATGCTTTGGGCTGTGGTTTGTTCTGGAGATGGGTTTCAGGGTCGGGATAACAAAGCACATCTATGGAAAGGCTTGAGAAAAACGCACCCCTCCCTCCCACGACTCATTTCCCCATTTAACATGGACAATGAAGCAATCTCTGAAGTGACAGTGTGGAGCTTCCCCTCATTCCACTGAGGTGGAGGGATGAGGGATGGGAGGGTGTGATTCCCACCATTCCTGGGACCCTGCTTTGCCAAGGTGTGCCTTTCCCAGCAACTCCCAGCCCCGCCAGCTCTCCAAGCACTGGGCTAACATCCATCCTGGTGATTCACAGCAACACCCACTCGCAGCCTGAGCTACTGAGGCCAGAATCCTGTCAGCAGCATGACAGGAACAGTCAGGCACATCCATGTACAGAGGATCCCTGTCCTTCTGCCACCACAGGGTCCTGTTGTGAGAGCCAGGGTGAGCAAAAGGGGATGGGGGATTTGGGAGCTGAGAGGCTGGGGCTGAGAGAGGGCAATCCCTGTATTCCTCCTTGCTGGCTGCCAGTCTCTGTGCACAGCAAGGGCTCTGCAGAGGGCGGGGATGTCACGGCTGGTGCTCGGCCCCACCACCAGCTCAGCCCCAAACTGCTGGGAAGGACAGGTCAGGGTCCACCCCTGCCCTCCCACAGCTCCGAGTCACTGGGCTCCAGCAGGACCTGACTGGCACTCCAAGATGTCCAGGCCATCCAGGACTGGGGAAAGGCAGGCTGAGGCACTTGGGTGTCCTGATAAACTGGACAATGTGACATCCTCCAAGGGCTGGCAGCAGGGTGAACAATATTTCTGTGTACAGATGTTTCTGGATGGAGCTTTATCAGCCTGTGTGCCCAGCCACCCTGCAGGTTCTCCAGGCTGGGCTGAGCCCAGCACAAGGAAAGCTGCTGTTGGATGGTACCATATATCCCCTCTGCTCCTGTGGATGCATGGCCACATTTATGTTTTGGCAAGTTTGGAGAACACCGTAATGGCCATAGAGAAGATCCCAGGGCTGTCCCCATCTCATGACCTCCCCACACACAGACATATCCAGTAACATATATATATTATATTATATTTATATATGTATATATATACACATTAACAAAGAAGTTGCCAAAAAAACCCCAAACAACTCAACAAAAAGGGGAAAAAACCCAACAGAAATAACAACCCTCCCCCCAGTTAAAACCGAAGCAGGAATGTTACATGTGGAAGGGGAGGCTGGGGGGAGCCAGGAGCTCACACATCCCAAATCTGTACAACTGTGCCACCAGGAACAGAGGAGTCGGCAGCAGCACCCCGGCCCACCCCCATGTCCTGCCCCTGAATCATATCCTGAGCAGGGCCCAGGGATGGGGCTGCTGCTCCCCAACTCCTGGTGACACTTGGATAGACTCTGCTTCCAGCACCAGGAGAGGACAATGTGGGTGACTGGGAAAGGCCCCCAGCCATGGAGCTGCCTGCTCGGGGTGCAGAGCTCCTCCAGCTTCCCCCGCTGCCCTCCTGCCTGGCCGGGTCTGAGACGCCTGTGGGGGGTCCCTGTAATTAGTGCAATTTCATCAGGTGCAAACCTCATGTTAAGGGCCTGTGGCCTCCAAGTTGAAGATGTGCTGAGTACTCCATGAGCCCGTCCCATTGGTGCCAGTGCCAGCAGGGAGCTCATTTGCCAATGCCAACATCCATCTCCAGTGCTTGGCATCCGTCTTGAGAGTGACAAAGTATGAGCAGCCCCAGATGGGACCAGAATACGGGAAAGGGACTTCATGAGAGTTTCCCATGAAAAACATCCAACTGAAAAGGGTGACAACCTCCCAGAATGAACCAGGGTTATGTGCTGGGCTGTGGGGACAGCAGATGCACCCCCGCTGCAATCCCACTTGTGCCCTGGAGCTGGGAGAAGCAAACGGACCTGCTCTGTCTGCTCAGCAGGGAGGGATGTATCACTCGTGCTGGCCCTGCCAGGCACTGCTGCAAAGCAGCCTGGATCAGAGAGGAACTCCTGTTGGATCAGCCAGGCAGGTGGCAGATCCTTCCCCAAGGTGCCGCCTGCCTCTCGTTCCCAAAAACTGCAACCTGGAGACACGGAGGGATGCCATGCTGCTCTCCAGCCTCTCACTTCCCAGTTTATACACACAACCAGGGTTGCCCTGCCCCAAGTGCAGAATCCAGCACTTGCCCTTGTTAAAGTTCATATGGTTGGTGATTGCCCATCTCTCTGATTTGTTGAAGTCTCTCTGCCCTCGAGGGAGTCGAAAGCTCCTCCCAATTTAGTGTCATGAGCAAACTTACTTAGTATTGCTTTGAGTTCTGCATCCAAGTTGTTAATTAGGAGGTTGAAGAAAACTGGGCTGAGGATGGAGCCCTGCAGAACCCCACTAGTGACTGATGCCAGCCTGACGTCTCCTCAGTCACTGTCTTTGTGCCCTTTGTGCCTGACCCCGTTGCTCACCCATCGTTTAATATGGTTATCCAGCTGCAGCCTGGACAGTTTGTCCAGAAGGGTCCTAGGAGGAGATGATATCAAAAGCTTTGCTTTTAGATTCCATCTACTGGCTTTCCTAAATCAACTAGGTGGGTCACCCTGTCATAGAAGGAAAGCAGGTACGGCAAGCAGGGGCAAACCTCCCTATCAGCAATCTTCAAAGGAAGGGAAAGGCTGCAGACCTGGGAGGTCCCAGCTCAGTAGTCCCCAGTCCCACTGAGGCACCACATCCAGAGGAGGAAAAGGGGTTTCAAATGCCATGGAGCAAAGCTCAAGCACCAGCCACCTTGGGCCACTACAATGCCTGATCTCCTTGCCACCGACGTCCTGGCCACCCACACACTCACTGGCCCCAGAGTGTGCCACAGAGCCCTGCTGTGATACAGGGACAGTGGGCCAGCTCAGCTCCTCCTGGCCTTTTAAGTAAACCTGGAAAATGGAGCTTGGCCAGAAGACTGGATGTTTGGGGTTACTGGGTGCACTGGTGGCAGCCAAAGAGCTCCCAGTAACCAGAGCCTGGAGCCCATGGGGCTCCAGTCCATTGCCACAGAGTAAATAGGATGTCTCTGTGCTCCCACCACCACAGAATCATGGAATAGTTTGGGCTGGAAGTGACCTTTAAAATTCACCCAGTCCAATCCCCTGGCATGGTGGAGAACAAACCAGGAGTCACGATCTGGGGTCATAAATTGAGATTTGGGTCATAAAGCATAGAGATGATCTTTGGGCAGGACTCTACTGTGGGCTCAGAGAAGGAAGATGAGTTTTTTTCTGCTGGGACACCAGACAGGGCACTAATGGAGCAGGGCACCGCCGTCCACACCCTGCATTGGGAAGGAGCAGCTGCCAAACCTCTGTGCCAGGGGCCGAAGCTCCTCAGGGATGCAGGCCTCCCTGGCTACTGGGAGCTCTCAAAGGAAGAGACGTGGTGGGGTGGGGATCTGTGGCTCTCCACTGTGGGACTGCAAACCCAGAAAATGCTTCAGGAACATGCCAGCTGCAGCACGGACAGGGACCATCCTCAGTGCTGCCTCTGCTCTCAGAGACCATTTGCCACATAATCACCGCCCCCCACCACATAATCACCATCCACCACATAACCACCATTCATCTACCACGCCAGCGCTCACCAAGCCCAAGGGCTCCATGCATTATTCACCCCACCAGGGAAGCTACCGAGCCTCAGCCACATGGAAAGATCTCCCTGGAAAGCGCTGCTCAGTGGCTCCAGTTCCCCAGACCAGCTGCCAGTGGGCTCCAGAACCCATCCCTTCTGTCCCAACCTGTGCCTCATGGGACACACAAGCTGTCCCCTGACCACCACGGCACCTGGGGTCACCCCAAACCCCACCCCAGCCTTTCCAGCCCCTGAAGGAAGACAGGTGACAATCCACTTGAGGAGGGATGGGAGCCACCGCCAAGGTGCTGCTCCAGCTGCTCTCACGCATGCCAGAGCTTACCACCAGCAGTTTATTTCCAGCTGCGGTTTGAGGTTCTTCCACTTTTCCCTTAAAACAAGACAGAGCTGGTTGTGGATGGTGCTCAATTGCTGTGGTGGCACGGCGGATCTCTGGCACGGCTGCCAGCGGGCTCCCAGCAGGCAGCTCCGACCACCGGCACCCACCGGCACAGCCAGTGCCACCGCAGGGCACGGGCAGGCCTGGGCAGCCTAGTGACAGGCTTTCATCCCTGACACGTACGGGGACTCCTGGGGCCGGCAGTTACACTCCTGCTGCTCGGGGTAATCAATGAAATCCGGGGCAGGCAGACCCGAGAGGATCATCAGGGATTTGTTCCAGATGGTGAAGGTGGGACACACCGGCAGGATGAAGGAGACTTCGAAGGTGTGGAGGTGGAGGGAGTTGGCCGGGTCGTAGAAGGAGAGCGCGTTGTTGTCATAGTCCAGGAGGACGCCGAGGCGCTTCATCTGCGGGTGCACCTCCACCAGCATCT
The DNA here is from genome assembly GCA_035041135.1 of Platyrinchus mystaceus. Classification (NCBI taxonomy): domain Eukaryota; kingdom Metazoa; phylum Chordata; class Aves; order Passeriformes; family Tyrannidae; genus Platyrinchus; species Platyrinchus mystaceus. The sequence continues at coordinate 19,509,755 of JAWWLV010000158.1, forward strand.
CCTTGTTGTTGTGCCGCACCACAAAGTTGTTGTTGCAGCGGGAGAAAACCCAGGAAGAGGAGTTCTTCCCGATCCACTCATTTTTGGGGGCCGACTTGTAAGCCACGCCGATGGCGTACCTGCAGGAGAGGAGAAGCTTCGCTCAGCACCCTCCAGCACCCAGCGCAGGAACGAGCCCAGCTCTGACGGCTGTGGCACCCTGTGCTTTCAGAGCCCACTTGTCTGTGGAAAAGGCACCCCGTGCTTTTAGAGCCCACCTGTCTGTGGAAGCAGCACTCTGTGCTTCCACAGCCCACCTATCTGTGGAAGCAGCACCCTGTGCTTTCAGAGCCCACCTGTCTGTGGAAGTGGCACAGCAACAGCTTCACATGCCCAAAAAGCATCTGGCAGAGGTTGGACTGGGAAAGCAATCCCCTCCCAGAGGTGGTGCCTACCAGGTGGAGGATCCCACCACGACCTCCCAGTAGTGGCAGCCGCTGTCGATGAAGACGTTGCCGGCCGCCCCATAACAGCCCGTTCCACTGAACCTCTCCGGTGTGTGGCTCTTCTTCAAGGAGCTCTCATCCTTCTCCATCTGCAGCCCATCGTTGGAGATCTTCAGCTTCTTGTGAGCCATCTTGGGGTCCAGCTTGAACGGCTGGCCTGTGGGGAGAGGACACAACGAGTAGGATTTTTCTTGTTAGCATCACTGTGCAGGGAGAACATGGCAGCAAAGGTCTGTCATGGGTTCTCTGGCCATCCTCCATGAGCCACAGGTTCCCCCACCAGCTGAGAACTCTGGATTACAGATATCCAATAGGGACAAAAGCAGCACCTTCACTCACCTTCCCAAACAGAGGGAAAAGAGGTGAAACTTGAAAACGCAAAGAGGAATGAGCTGCAGAGACTGAGCTTTCTGCTCCTGGGAGAGGATCCGGACTGGAGAGCAGCCAGGATGGGCAGCATTGTTAGGAAGGGCTGCATTGTCCTGGCAGGGATCCCCAAATGAGGGGCTGGGGATGTCCAGAGTCTCCTTACTGGGCATTACCCCCTTCCAATGTTTATTCCCCCTTCAAGTAGTTACCTTTTGTCCTCCGCTAATGATGTAAAATGTGGCAGAAACAAGGGTGTCCCCTGATAATGGGAATGGCACTGAAGATGCCATCAGGATGGATGCACTGCGAGCCAAACCTGGGTAGGGCGTGCAGCCTGAATTCCTGAATGGATCTGCACACTATTACCAGTAATAAGACTGACATAAGCACAGGAAAGGGACAGACCAGGAAGTGCTGGGCTAAGTGCAGCCCTGTGGCACTGAGCCTGCTCCTGAATCCCATCAGCTGTTGGCACAGACTGCTCCTCACAGTGTTCAGGCTGCGGTTACGTGTTACAGGGCACATAGCTGGGGTCTTCTCTGCTATGTATTCATACTTCTCTGCTGCCAAACACAATCTCACTGCTCAGAGAGGACAGTCCAGGGTGTGGAAGAACATCCAAGGCATTGGGTCCAGCCCATGTCCAGCAGAGCCAGATGGGAGGTGAGAGCACTGGGCTGGCAATGAGTGCACAGCCCGGGCTTCCTGCACAATTAACAGAACTGGGGTTGATGGATTCTGCAGATCCCTGATGCTGGCTTGAAACCCAACTGCATCTCCTCTGTAACACTACCAGCACACAAAGCCAAATTGCTTCCCAAAGGACACGTGCTGGCTGTGCTGCTTGCATGGATAACCCCAGGAAGCCCCACGAGCCACCAGCTCCCCCACACATTCCACAATCAGGGTTTCTCCACAGACTCCAGGTTTTGGTGCCGTGCAGCCCTGCTGGGGCACGGGTGGGGGTCAGGAAAATACTTGTGTACACAGACATCCTCAGCATGGAGGGTCAGGGGGTTGGTGCATCACTGCCCACGGGCAGCCATGCCTGCAGTGCCCAGCCCCTGACACCCCCCTTCTCTGCCAGAGCGGCTCTGCTCAGCCAGGCTGAGCTCTTCTTTGGGGAGGTAAAGGGAACTTCACAATCCCTTTTGCTTCAATGCTTTTTTTTTCCCCTCTCCTTTCATAACTTAGGGTCATTTTAAGACCAGATGTGAAAAGGAGAAGCCAGAAGGTTTTGCTTTGAAAAGCCCAAACCAAAGCCCTCCATGTTGGGGTGGTGAGTGGAGGGTACCTGGGGAGCCTCACTGCTCCCTACTCCAGCATTCTCACATCTCTCTCTTTGTTCTTGGATCAGGACAGACTTTGGCTTCCCTGTACAGCACCATGAGTTTGGCACGGCTAAAGGACTGTGCCCAGCCCTGAGGATCTTCTGGTCCACCCCTGCATGGTCACAGGCAGAGCTTGTGCCTCAGTTTACCCCTCTGTAAAACACAGGAGCACCTTTGGGTGCTGAGAGCTGGTGGCTGACCCTTCCTGGCTGCTGCAGTAAAAGAAAAGCTACTCTGGGAAACAGCTGCTCCATGCATGGCACACATCCCCAGGGAGTGCTGGCTGGAGCACACAGACCCACAGGGCTGGGTGGGAACAGGGCCGAGTGTGGGGTCCCAGAAGAGCTGTGGGATTGCCTACGGGGCATCTCAGCAGGGCTGGAAACACCACACCAGCCTTTCTGTGGCCGTCTGTGTTAGTGACATTGGTGACAATGTGTGACTGTGGGTGGCTGTGGTAGGAGCACCGTGCCCAGGATGGCACCTGCAGGGAGCTGGAGGGTGACCCAGACTGCTGCAAAATGCAGGAGCTGCAGGCAGGACATTACATTCCACATGAAACCGAATTCTGGTGCTTTTTACATCCCATGCTCTCAGCTTTGCACAGTCAATGGTGCTCTGCTTGTTTTTTTTCCCCAAAGCCAGACTAAATCTGCTTCCAGAGCTTCATGTAACCACCTCGTTCAGACTGTCCCTGGCTTTGCAAACAAAACCCCAAGACGTTGCAAAGAAGCAAATTGAGTTCTGGTGGGGTTTTCTGACATGTTTTCATGTGAGATGCAGTAAAAAGCACACAGGCTGCAGAGACTATCTCCATAGGGATTCACCTTCCTCAGGACAAAGCAAATGGCAGCTGCAGAAAACACCCCAAATTCTGCATGTTTTGGTACCTGAGGGGTCCCTGAGCTGGCTCTGGGAATGAAGAGCTGTTTCCTCCTGCATGCTGCCATTTTTCACAATGGACATCAAGTCCCAGCGAGGAGAAACACCCACACCACTCACAACGGGGGCCCTGAGCCAGGTCTGAGAACCCCTGCAAACAGCTGGGCAAGGCTGAGGACCCCCGGAACAGCCAGGAACCCCTGCAAACAGACAGGCAATGAGAACCCCAGGACAGCTGTGAACCCCTGCAAACAGCTGCAACATCAATAATGAGGCTGGAGAGTTCTCAAGTGCAACTGCAGAATGAAGCTCCTCTGTGCCGTGCCCCAATACCTGGTGGTAGCTCGTGTTGGTTTTCCTTGGAGCCCAATTTGCTGGATAATTGAGTTGAGAGGCCTGAAAGTAAAGCTGCAAATTGGGATTGACCTGCCCCCTCCTTCCTCTGGCTGCTCTGATCTTTCTGCCGTATCTTTTCCTGGCAGTAATGCAAAGAGACAAGCTCTAAGGAAGTGAGGTATAAAAATACTTGGCTCTGTCAGGAGAGAGACGCTCACAGCCCTGTTTCCGAAGGCGACCCCTCGTTAAGGTCAGTGTGAAGAACTGGAGCCCAGCCCTTGTCACTGGTTTGTGCTGCCATGTCCTGGACAGGGTGCTCGAGCCACATCCACAGGCAGTGTCTGTGGTGGGCTGGGAGGGAGGCAACAGCACATGGGCTGGGATAGGTCAGAGGGCGTTTCAGAGGACACATCCAGGCGCCTGCTCCCATCAAATCCCTTCCCAAAATATCTCCCTGGCACTGGGAAACCATAGGCTTCACAGAGTTGTGATGATCCCAACCTCAAATCCCCAGCATGGGAGCTGCCAAAGTGAGGGGAACTCCCTCTACACGAGAAGGCAGAGCAGCCCTCACTGCCCACTCCCTGCCCAATGCCACCCTCACTGTCCCCTGTGCCCCAGGTCACTGCACCCCTCCAGCCCCCCAACCCTGCCTGGCAGAGAGCTGGGGGTTGAGATGATTCATCTCATGATTAACGTGTATGTCCTGGGATGGTCACTCAGATAACATTTATCCCATAAATTCAGCTTGCTGGGATATTCCTGATAGCCTTATTCTGATCATCCATGCACGAGGCTTGGGAGCTGTGGGAAAACTGCCGGCTTCAGGGCTGGACACAGCTGGGTACACCCCTGGGGCATTTATCAGCTGGATTATCCCTCTCTTCCCTGCAGTCGGAGCGTGGCAGTGTCTGAGTGGAGCAGAGGAAATCCTGTCTGGCACCAGGTGGGTGGGAGCAAAGAGGGGGCAACCAGGAACATGGTCAAGGTCATTGTTGGTACGTGGGGATGGAGCCAGGCAGAGGGAGGTGTGTGCTGGCACTGCATCCCCAACCTGCAGGACCCTCAGCACCCACCCCACTGCCCTGGACCCCACAGGGCTCCCACACCCATCGCTGTGGGCAAGGGCTCACCGGATCGGGATGCTCCTGTCACCCGCCTAGAGGGACAACCAGGACAGGCTGCCTGCTGCTTTACATAACAGCTATGGAAATAACTGGGATGAGGTCCCCAGGAGCAGGAGACAACCTCCCACACCCAGGCAAATCCAGGGAGCAGGAGCCCACCCCATTGGGGGGTCCTTGCAGGGGTGACACCACTGCCACACCAGCCTCTGCCCCACAGAACAGCAGTTCCTGTGCACCCCACTCCTCTGGCTGTGAGGGGACAGGAATGGGGCAGAGCGGGGAGGGTGCACAGCTGGTGACTGCATTTGGCTGAAAACATGTATGGAGAGAAGGGAGGGATGGATATGCACTTCATTCCCAAGGCACATCCCTGTCCTGGCTGCAGGTGTCCACCACATTCTGCCCAGAAAGCAAACCAAGATGCAGGGACACAGGGACACACAGCCAGCCCTTCCCGTATTCTGTCCCTCCTCTCTGCCCACAGTGGCAGTGTCCCTGCTCCCACCAGCCATTCAGGACGCCACCTGTGGGGCACAGGACACCTCACAGAGTGAGCCTGTCAGCACCATCCCTGCAGACATCAGCTCCAGGAAACAAAGCTGCAGCACTGTAATGCTGAGTCATCAAGTCAGAGGAAAGCCATAAATCTATCCAAATCTATGAATCTTCCTACAGATTCCCTTTGGGCAGCTTCTGCAGGGATCATCCTGCTCCTTAAAAACATCTGCACTAACATGATCCAGTCTCTGGCAGGGACTCCAGAGCCCACTGCTCAGGTATCAGACCCACTCCTGACATCTCGGATGGGATGTGGATGGAGCCATCCTGTACCACACTGAGGTCTTGCCGAGAGGTGCAGAAATCAGGAAAAGAGAGAATTGCAAGGGAGAGTAAGATCAGGCTGCACTGGTCAAGGCAAAAACTGTAAAACCCACTTTCCCTGCACTTTATTTATTGCCAGAGCTGAGCCTGTCCCTGCATTCTGGCACTTTTATCAACTTTTGGACACTTGCTCCTAAATATGTCCTGCTCAGGTCCAGCCTCAGCAGAGGAAGGTCCCCTTGTCATTAAACCAAACCTGTTCTCCCAAGCTCTTCTGTTCGGGAACACAGATTTAGCGCCAGCACTGACAGTGCCGACACTGAGGAAATCAATGTGTCCTGACACTGACCTTCTGGCAATGGAGGGATCTCTCCAGACATCACTTTTGGAACAGAACAGGCTGTGAAATATGCTAATGGGCCGTCTCTGTGTTGAGCTGCTGACATTTCCACCAAGGTTACAGCAGTGGGAAAGCGTGGGTGTGATGTCGTCTGGGTGTTGTACACAGGAAAAGGAGACACACTGGTCCCAAATACAGGCAAGGGGAATGGCCAGTGGGGGCACGCTGGGGATGCAGCACGAGGTGGTGGCTCCATCGGACATCCCAGAGGAGCTCTTGTCCCCCAAAGCTGGCCACAGGAGAAAGTACATCAATTTATATTATACCCATATATGTTGCTAAATCAAACCTTCAGGAATTCAGAAGTTTCCACAAACACAGATGGCAAAGGAATGCCAAACTAGCAGCGAGGAGGGATGTGTGCCCATCACATGCCTCTCCTGCCCAGCGTGGGAAGAGTCCTTGTGGAAGGGGCTTTGGCACACACAAAACCACACTCACACATAACCTGCTGCAGACACATCCCTATAACAAGGGGAGCTCAAAATCAGATGAGGCTCTTATCAAACTGAGTCTGTCTCTGAGCAGAAGCCCTCCACGCCATGCTGGCAGCTCTGGTGACTGACACTGAGCTAAAATCCCAGAGAGCAACCCCCATCCACTGGGAGCTGCCGCCACGGCCAACAGCCCTCGCTCCTGGCTTCCCAAGCCGCCTATTCCTCATTCCCAGAGTGAGCACCTTTCAAAGCTGGGGAAGTGCTGAAAAACAGCAGCCACAGGAGGGATAAATTTTTAATAAACAGGCGGATTGGACTGGAGTTTGCTTCTCAGTAGCTCCCTCAGCCCCACTGGCTTGATGTCATTTTATTCAGTTTAACATTGTGCAAAGAAAAGGAGGAGGTGTAGGTGACAAATCATCACAAAAGCCTCGTCCAGGTGGAAGCCATTGTTGGGAAAAGGGACAAATGGGAAAAGGGAAGGGCTGTGCTCACCAGGGCTGTGCAGAGACATGGGAGCACCAGAGAGATGTGGGCACAGATCAGGCAGTGAGCAGGAGCCTGGAGAGCCAACTTATTCCCTCCTCCACCACCACACATTGTCCCTCCCGTGGCATCCCCCCAGGCTGTGGGTGCCAGTGGGAAAAGGTTTTCCACTGAAAACCCAGGAGCTCTGTCTGTGCCAGAACCACTGGCCTCTGAGTTCAGCTTTCCCCAAACACATTTGACCCTCCTTGGCATCCCTGGGGCCTTGGAAAGCGCAACTTCTGCTTTGTGTGTGGTTGCAAAGTCCCATCCACCACCATGGAGACACTTTTATGGCTCCCTAAAATCACAACCCTCTGCAAGCTCAGCCACACACAAGAACACAATTGCTCTGGGACTCTGTGCATTAGCCACAAAAAGACCAGGGATGTAAAGCCACCAGAATGATGGACCTTTATGACCTCTTAAGACCCCAGGGATGGGTGCTGACAGGAGCACAGGGCACTGCATGGGGTAGCAGGAGACCATCCCCAAGGCAAGGAAGGAGCAGAGGCACCAAGGGAGACGGGCACTCCGATAATTTAAACACCCTGCAGTCTCCATCCTGTGCCAACCGCTGCAGGCTCACCAGGAGCACTCAGCCATAGCCCTGGAACCCCAACACCCACAAAACTCTCCCCCCCCACCTGCCATGGCCAGGTGAGTGCCTGGGCACCTACTGTTGGTCTTGAGGCGGGCGGGCTCGCTGTTCCGGCTGCCCGCCTGGTTGATGGCCTTCACCAGGAAGATGTAGCGGGTGCCACTCTGGAGCCCGTGCACCGTGTAGTGGTTCTGCTTGATGTTCGGGACGATCATCCAGCTGTCCATGGAGTTGTAGAGACCTGCAGTGCGGGAGAGGCGGGGAGAGATTTATTGCCAGGGAAGGACAAAACACAAAGCCCCCATGCTGCTAAGGCAGAGCTCACGACCACGTGTCCCTCGGGAGGATTTACTGCCTGCCTGGGAGTTCAGAGTGCCTGCAGGGAAATTTCCAGAGATGATAAATCCCAGCAACTCAGAATTTCTTTTATTATCACATAAAGGCAATGTTGGTGAGGCAGAGCCAGGGCTGTTGTGCTGGCATCTTGGGATGCTGCTATTGGAAGTGACGGGGAAAAGGTGCAGAGAAAGGAGAATTCAACCAGTGGCACCTTCCAGCCAGGGCAGATGGCAGAGGCAGCTGCTGGTGCCAAGGAGGGGGTGATGCTCACGATGATCTCACCATCATCCTATCCTCACCCCACTATCATCCTCTCTCATGTCTCTGCTCCCACAGGACAGCTTCTCTTATGCTCCAGGTCCACAATATGCAATTCCAAAAGCAGAAAGGGATGTATTTGCACTCGAATCAACATGTTTGCACCTGAATCCTGCTGATGCCTGGTGCTCAGTGCTCCAAGGCGGGAAGTAATAATCCATAGCCAAGGGATGCTGACGCTTCAGCTCCCTGGGCAGACTAGTCTGCAGAGCAGTTCAAAGAAAATGAGCTCTCAGTGAAGGGATCCAGATGCCTGGAAATCATTCAGGAGCCTGAACTCTCTCTGGAAATGGGAGGGAATGCAAAATCCAAGACTGTGGAGGTGCCAAGCCCGACTGCTGCAGCGGTTTGCAGTGTTGGAGCTTCAGAGCCTGGCATGGATGGAAATGCAGTGTTGCCACACCTCAGGTGGGGTGACACAATGCTCCAGTAAAGGGGAAAAGCCCTAAAAAGTGCCACTGAGGCTGTTCCTGCCACCAGCATAGCTGGCATAAGGATCACCTGCAGCCAGCATGAACACCTGAGCAGCCAGCACTGGGGGACAGGGGCTGGAGGGAACTGGAGGGCTGGGGCAGTGAGAGCCCGGGACCTTCCATGGCAGCAGTGCTGAGCTTCCTGGACACAGCTCTGGGGCAGCTATTGCAGCACAGGGCCAGATAAGGAGGAGGCTTGGAAGCAGTAGCTGGAGGCTTACTGGAACTGGTGAGAGGTGAGGAGTGGGTTGTGAATTCAGGGTGACTGGAGGGGGCGTTTCAGCATGTGCAGGGCTGGGAGGCAGGAGCTGGGAACGCTCCACACCTCCTCTGCAATGACTTCCATGAGGTGTTCATTTATCTCCAGTGGCTGGTTCAGCCGCAGGACAAGGGCAGGTTGCAGTTCCTGTCAGCCTGGATTGGGTTTAGAACACACATGGGAATGGCCAAGGGGCACAGAGCAATGTGATGTGAAGTAGAAAATAAAACAGATGTGATCCTGATTGCAGCCTACACAAAGAGCTGCTCCCGTCAGAGTACACAGCTTCCAGCCTGGCACTGGTCGCTGACACCTCCCTGCAGGAAGGACCAGCTGGGATGCTCCATAAGGAAGAACAAAGTTGCTGAGAGATGACAGTGGGAAGGATTTGGCCTCCAAAGCAAGCTTATTTCCCAAAACAACCACAAAGAGCTTGGCCTTGAAGACTGAGGGCTCCTACCCTCACCAAAGCATAAAAAAATCCTTTTTATTGCAGGATTCGTCATCCATAAAAACGTCCGGCTCTTGCTGAGCTCTTGGCTTTGATGGGAGTGTGAAGGAGATGGGTTCCACAGGCCAACTGTGTGCTCCTTGGAAAGGTATTTCCTCTCCTGGTCAGCCTCCCGGACTGCTCAGTGTTCCAGTGTCTCTTCATGCACGAGTTCAGCCAGGGCTCACATGCTCCCATCACCCGGACCTGGATGTGCTATTCCAAGGGACAATACGTTATTCATTTTCTCCTTGGAGATTCAGCTCATGTTTTCTTCACTCTTCTAGCAAGAGCAATCCAAGCTGGCTAAGAAGGACACTCCTGACATGTGCCACTCAGGGCTCTCCTCCAGCCCTGCCCTTGCTGCTCCTCATCCCCGCAGTCACCACAGCTCCCCCTTCCCGGTGCCTGCGCCAGACCCCCAGAGGTGGGCAGGTGACTCATTCCCAAGTCCCTCGATGGATGGGAGTCCAAGACATGTGTCCAAAGTAGCGTTTGGGGAGAGGTGGGAGCCAGATCCTTCCCCAGCATGGCCCCAGGGCAAGGGCATAAGCTGCAGCGGGGGAAATCCCGGTTGGAAAAGGGCAAAATCTGTCTAGCTGAGGGTGGGGAAGCACTGGGTGTTCCATCCCTGGACAGTTCTCGCTCCTCAAGGAGAAAGCCCTGAGCACCCTGTCAGCCCAGCTTGTGGAGACTCAGGGACCTTCAGGTGTCCCCCCCCACCGAACCACTCAATGACACCAGCACTGTCACTGTCTTGTCCTCGGCTGGAAGTGCAGTGGACATGGGGCTGGTGGTCATCCAAAAGCACAGCCAGAGAGGTGGCTGAACTCTCCAGGCATCCAGAGAAGGAAAAAGTGCTGGATATAACTGGAGATAAAAGCTGGGAAGGAAGGGAGAGCAGAGTAGGGCAGATCTAGCTGTGGCAGCACTATTACCCTACAGCCTCTGACCGACAGGAAACGCATCATCTTGTTTCCCAAAACAAGGGCAAAGGCTGGGCTGGGGCTGGGGAGGTGAGATCCAGCTTGGAAAGCCACAAGGAACTTTCTCTGGCAGCTTCCTGCACATTCCAGAGTGCACTGAGCAGCCTTCCGGAGCCGTGACACCATGCTCCCAGCACCAGCGTCCTCCCAGCCAGTGGGACAGACTGATGGCAGCCCAAAATGCCTGAGGCACCTTGTCAGCACTTCCCCCAGAGGCAAGGGCTGCTAGGGAAAACCAGGAATAACACTTTCTCACAATCCATGGCACATCAGTGAGATCCCTCCTTGGTCCTCAAATCCCATTCCTGTCAGGCAAATTTGTGGCGGTGTGGAAAAACAATTAGGTATGGCAGTGATTTGCACAAAAAATGACCTGGAGACGTGCCTCAGTGTTGTTACAGAGGGTTTATAAAGCATGTTAATTATCAGCCAGCACTGCCTTGCCCTGGATGTACGGACCTGGGAGCTGTGACATGGATGAGACCCTCCAATGTTCCCTGTGCTTCAACAAGCCAGGGCTGATGACACCAAATACAGGGCAGAGCAGCTGAGGGACGGACCCCCAGCACGGGGAGATCCCCATCAGTCTGATTGCAGCCCTTGGTGGATTCTTTGCTGCTGTTTCCTCCACGAATTCCCAGTCTTTAAACCACTGAGAACCTTTTCCTTACAGAATCACAGAATGGTTCGGGCTGGGAGAGACCTTAAAGATCATCCTGTTCCAACCCCCTGCCATGGAGGGGAAGGGATACCTTCCACTAGGCCAGGTTGCTCCAATCCCCATCCAACCTGGCCTTGGATACTTCCAGGGATTGGGCAGCTGCAGCTTCCCTGGGCAACCCAGGACTCCTTCCCAAAGGGAACTGCAGCCCCTGCAGCACGTGGTGACTTACTGATGAAGTTGGCCTGGCCGGTGAAGATGGTGTACTGGAGCTCATAGGAGCTGACGCTGAACTCGTCCTCCGAGATCCAGTGCACAGTGATGGTGTCGTGCGAGGCTGTGCAGAGCTCCTCGCGGACGGACGGTGGGTTCGGTGCTGCAGGATGGCACAGACCACAGATTTCAGTCAATTTGGGCTTTCCTTCCTTAAAAACGCAGGGCTTTTCTGCTCCCGTAAGGATAGACATGGGCTCCCGGTGGGAGCAGAGTTTCTGGGCACCAAGAAATCTCTCCTTTTATCTGTCACTGTGTTTCACACTAAATTAAACTTTTTAGTTTAACAAAGCATCCAGGGGTCACAGCACAAGGGTTTTGCTGCTCCATCAGGTCTGACACCCCCACTCTGAAATAGGCTGAGAACTCATTTCCAAATCCACTTATTTCCCAGCACTGGCTGTGGAATAAGTATTTTATCCCATAACTGATCCAGACACATGTTTGTGTTAATCTTTCAGTGAAAGCTGATCTGCTTTGTGATAATAAAATCGGATTTGGGTGAGTGAGGATGTCCTTGCCTCCTCGGAGCTTTCATCCCCCCAGTGCTACAGCACAGGCCAGTCCAGCAGCTGTTGCTGCTCTCAGACCCCCGAGGGCAGTGTTCAGTCTGTGCTGCAGCACTGTGGGGCCCAGCAAGGTCCTGCCCATCAGGGTTCATAATTTAGGACCAAGACACCCACAAAAAGGGCAGGAAAAAGTAAACGTTAAAGCACAGAGTGCATTGGAAGTATAATAACTGGTTAATTCACTGTTCCCTCCCTGTAATCCTTATGGATCCTTATGTAATCCTTATCCTTCTTGCATCCTTATGGGCATCAGACTCCTCCCCAGGTCACAGAAACCATAATTTTTGAGCTTTCTGGACTTTTCTATGGATCCTCCAGGAGCAGCAGAGTGAAAGGGAAGGATGGGGAGACGTCACTGTCTTGGGGACAGCATGGCCCCTGCTCTGTCACAGCTGACCTGGCCCTTGTTACCAGTTAAGCCTTAAAATATATCTGCCAGCCCCCAGTGGGGCATACGGGAAGGCATTAAGGGGAAGATGTGGGGCACAGGGGCAGGGGATGAGGGGAAGTCATGGGGTTGTGGGGAGGACACGGGGTGCAGCGGAAGGGAATGCGCCTGTGCACTCACCCGTTAGATAATCCAGCCCCTCCAGCAGCTTCTTCTCTCTGGAAAAATCTAAAGCAAAGTTTTCAAAGGCATCATTAAAATTGATATCTGGTATCAGAACTTGTGAGGATGCAGTTGCCATGGCGACCCTGGAAGGAAAGAAGGGACCGTCAGTGCGCGCCAGGGTGCACGTGTTTCCCGACGCCTGGCTGCGGCGGGGGGGCAGAGGGGTGCAGGCAGCCTGGCTGTGCTGTTCCTGCTGCCAAGAAACCAGCTTGCACCTACAAACCACTGCCCAGGGGGGCGGCCTAGCCTGAGGACATGTCCCCTTGGGTGTCCCAGCTTTGACTGGCCCCCGGGCTCCCTGTGGATTGACATTCCCACCACTTTCCCACCCCAGCATTCCACACTGTTGTTCCACAGTGTTTTCAGGACCAGCCACGCAACACCTGTCCTGTGACGGATGGGAACCTGGCCTCGGGATTTCTTTGAGGGCAGCATGGTGGGAGGCTGCAGGGGGGACTGGGAATCTCTAGGGAAGGAACCTGTGGGGACAAAGTCATCTCTGGGCAGGAACCTGTGGCCAGGGGACAACTCCAGCACCAGTGTGCTGAGCCCAGCCCACCTCTCAGCCACGTTCCTGGCGGTCTGCAGGAACCGTGCATGGTCGTTCTCCTTCAGGATGTGCTCGGCCTGGTTGATGAGGACCGTGGAGCGCTCAAGGCACTGCCGGCAGTTGGCAACCTGCTGAGCCAGCTTCCGCAGCTTCATCACCTGCCAGAGGAGCAGAGGGAGCTCAGCAGCTTGAAAAGCACAGAGGGAGACCCATCCTGAGCCAGGGCCTGCTCACGGGCAGCAAGAAGTGTTGAAATGGCACAGGAATGTCCCAGTGGCTCCAGGGAGCTGTCTTTCAAGCTTTTTCAACTCTCCTGTGTTTTTGGCTGGGACTCCTGGAAAAGCTGCTTCCCCTTCCGACCTGGAAATTGCTGATCAGGTGTTGGAAGCAAGGGGGTACCCTGCCCAGCCCCGCCACAGACAGCACGGGGAGGGTACAGAGGTGTCTGCAGTGCTGCACACCTGCACCTTTCCACACCCAGCCTCTTTTCTCTGGCACAGATGCTTATTCCAGTTCCCAGGTAACTTCGGAAGCCAAACCCACTATGGCCAGTCCCTACACCCATCTCCCACTGGTGCAGTGCTGGGTTGGCAGCTCTTCAGTGTGGCTTCTGTGGAGGGTTTGGGCACTAATCCGTGCCGCTCACCTCTGCCCAGGTGCCAACTGCAGGAAAACAACAGTTTGGAGCTTCCAGCTCCTCCCAGGCAAGGCTTGAACTGGACAGCACAGCCTGGAGCCATCAGGGAAGAGAGTGGGAAGTGCAAGCAGACAGACAGATGGACCGGCAGACAGCACCATTATATAAAATATGTTCCCTGGAGTGTTTGGGGTAGAAGCAGGATTTCAAAGCTTCCACTGATGCCAGGGTGTCCCACAGTCATGCCGGTGGCTCTCCTGTGTACACCCGCAGCGGAACCTGCTCCCAAACTATATCTGGGAAACATCTGTACTTGGGGCTTGGCTGTGGGCACTGTGGTGGGACCCCAGTGTACACCCAAACTCAGTGAGAACAACAAAGGACTCCTGGAGGCTCCCGTGGGCACTGCCCAGAGCTACAGCCCAGCCCTCCAGCCTCTCCCTGTCACATGTGTGGAGCACAAGTGTTGCTGTGGCTGGAGAAGGGGACACATGGAAGTAGGGCAGCACTTTTCTGGGACAAATATCCTTGTTCTGGCTCCTGGAGATAAGCACAACACAGCACAGCAGGAGTGAGGTGGAGAAGTGGGCATGACCTGTAGGGGAAATCAAGCCCACCAAAGACCCCTGAAACCTCTGACCTGTTTCCAGAAAGGTCTGGAAAAATGGACTGCACATGCGAAGTGACCTGCACAGAAAGGGAGAAACTTCTCTCCAGGGCAGGGAAAACTTTTCTACAAAAAGGTCCCTACACGAAGCCCAGGCAGTGCCCTCAGGACCCTGGACACCCTGTTGCTGGAACCAGGACTGGTGATCTCTCTTTATTCCTCTTTCTCCCTCTTTAATCCATCTCCCTCTCTGTCTTCCTGTTCACCCTACCCCTTTGTCCAAAACCCAGCGCTATGTGCTTATACTGGGAGATAACAGACTAATTTATATCAATTTCCATGCCAAGTAAATTACTTGTAATTTACTAACAAAACTCTGTAAGCTTTTGCTGACCCTCTGACTTCTGCCTTTCCTTTTGACCACAAGCCTCTATGAATCTTGAGTGCTGCCTTCCCCTTTGGGGTGGGACATCACACAAAGAAACCACTGCAAAACACCTGGAACCGCTGGGTGAAGGCTCCAAACACCCCTACAGAGAAAAGGGTGAGAAGCAGCTCCCCCCTCAGCTGTGCTGCAATGCGGACTGTGCAGCCTCTGCTCTCTTTGCAGCGCTGGGCTCCAGTCCCTCAGTATTAATTCCACATTATTCTATTAGGACCATGGTAGTCAAAAGCCCTGAGGAAGCTGTCTAGAGTGATCCAAGCCTCTGCACCAACTTGTCACGCTAACCTACACACCGTTCCTCCTCCAGCCACATCCAGCACATGCCTTGTCCTTGGCAGAGGAGCCGTGGGGCAGCAGCAGTGAGGGACACACAGATCTGGGGTGGCAGGGATGGCAGCAGCAGTGAGGGACACCCCGATTTTGGACAACAAGGAGATGAACCTGTGTGCACTGATGGCTGCCCAAAGCAAATCCTTCATGGCTGCGGCCCTTCTGCCCATGGCTGGGACATCCCAGCACCACCAGCTGCTGAAGTGCTGTGCCCAGAGAGGAAGGGAGTTTCCACAGGGCAGGTGGGGACCTCTGGACCAGGGACACATGAGCCAGCCCCCCTCACCTTTGTCTCCTTGATCTTGACAGCGATGACCTGCTTGCGCTGGCGGATGATCTCCATCAGCTCATCACACTCCTCCATCAGCTTGGCCTCGTGCATGGCTGTGTTCACCTGGTCAGGAACAGCAACATGTGGGTGTTAGGAGGGACACACAACATACAGGTGTTGGGGGACACACACAACACACCCTCATGGCTATGTTCACTGTGGTGCTCACACTGAGTGTGGGGGGGGGTGCAGGTAGAGCTTCCAGTCCTCTGTCTCCAGGGAATACCAGTATCCCTGGGGTGGTGGACAGGACAAGACAAGACAGGACGGGGGGTTGCACTTTATGGAAGAGGAATTGAGCCCTATCAATTAAAGCATACTAAAGGACGGAAATCAGTTTTCCTTATTTCATACTCCCAAATCCCTGTGAAACACAGAGCAGTCCAAAGGCAGCCCTGAGTGAACCACATTTTTGCTACAGGATCTTTTTTTAAATCTGGCCAGCAGATTATGTAACACTGGAGTGGGAGACAGCTGATGGTCTGCAAAGAGAGCTCCACAGAGGAAAAACAGTGTAAAATCTTCCCAATCTGCTGCACGTAGCAGGAGGGAGAGGGGAATCAGCTCCAGGGTTTGGAGCCTGCAGCGAGCTGCTGTGGCAGTGCTGCCGTGCAGTCTGGCTGTGGAGAGCGGGCAGCACCCAGGTCCCTCGGGGGCATGTGCCCATAGGGATGGCCGTCACCTCAACTTCACATTCCCACTCTCATTCAGCTTCTAGTTCACATGAAGGTAAGGGAAGATGTGCACGGCAAAGGGAGGGGAGGAGATGCTGGGACAAAGCATAGGAGGGGAGGTTGGAGCACGTCAGGTCCATCCCCCTAGCCAGCTGTTGCCCAATGGTGGTCCCAGGGCTCAGGCCTGGAGCACTCCCCTTCCAGGATGGCTACAGGACAACATAAATCTGTACTCATCCATAATAAAAATCTGAAAACCTGCCCAGGGCAAGAAATCTGCCCTCAGCCATGCTCATGCTCTGGAAGGCTGAAGGCAGGTGAAGTCAGGCCACACAGTCCCTTTCTCAGTTGCCTTCTGCCCAAAAAGGAGCATTTTAAGGGCTGGAGTCCTCCCAAAGGCACAGCAGAGCATGGTGGGGGTACTGCAGACCAGCACTGCTCTGCTGGCCAATCCCTGGCTCAAGCACATCTGGACACTGGCCAAACCACTCTGTAGGGATGAATCAGTTCTCAGGTAAATGCTGGACTTGGGGTGAAGACTTGGCAAGTGCTATGGGTATAGGAACACTGGGCATGGGGGTGGGTTTTCGGTGTAAGAAAGGAGAGAAAAAATACTTCATTTTTCTCAACCCTGAGGGGAAATGTGCTAGGGACAACACAGCCCTGGAATAAACTCAGCCCTGGAAAGAACTCATCCTGCAGCTCGTGGGGATGAGGAATAGCATCTCAGCCCACAGTGTGATTCAGGCACAGGCAAACCTCCTCCTTCACACCTTGGCAGCTCAGGGATGGAGCAGAGAACCCCATCCCACCTCCAAAACCCTTGAGAGTTTTTTGGCTGTGTAGGAGCTGTGCTCTGTAGACACCACGAGCTCACATTGAGGTCAGCCCTGCAGCTGCTGTGTCACAGAGGCCACCACCACATGGTGCACACGCAGCATCTCCTGCTGCCCCAGCAACATTAGGGTGGTACCACCTCTATTTTACAAACTCAGCTTCTCCACAGGATTGTTATGTGCTCTCTTTGGTCCACATTTCCATCGCTGCCATGGGATTTGGCCCTTCCACCCTCTCTCAGTGCAGCCCCCCAGGCACCAGTCACTTCGACAGGCAGCACAGGCTCAGTGGCTTGGGGACACCTGCAGTGCCCTTGTGAACCCCTGTCCGTCAGGGTGTTGGTGGCACCATTCCCTGGCCATACTATGGGACGTACACTGAACGTGGCTGACGGGCAGAGTATGTCGGGATCGCATGTGCCATGTCTACAAATAGCTCGAAAGCAAAATTCCCTGGAATTAGACTGACAGGGAAAACAGAGAGGCAGAGATATTTTCTGCTTCACACTTTGCTGTGCTCTCTGAGAAGATGCCTCCAAGGGCCCGGCTGTGCATTCAGCACGGCTGAGAAATGTTGTTTGAACTGTTATTTTAAGCAGAGCGTCTGACAAAGCTGAAAACTCCCAAACTCTGTCGAAAATGACAGCTTAGAGGTCTGAGACTCCCTGGATCAGAGAGAAATACCAATTTTCAATTCATCCTAGGTCAGGTCATTAAGATATTGGAGCTGGATTCAAAGGAGGAGGTTTGGAAGGACATCCAGCCACATCCCTGATCCATCCCTAATGGGTTCTCGGAGCTAAAGTGTGGCCCATCAGAGCAGCAAGGGCTGGTGACTGTCACCAGAGCTCTGCAAGGACGTCCTGCCTCCTTCTCTCCCTGCCAGCCAGCCATTTGCTGTCTGTTTTCCCAGACTCACTCCAAGCCCTCTGAGCCCTGGGGAAGAGGGAGCCCAGGAGAGATAGCTCTGACAAAACCATTCCTACTGCAGAGTGATGCATGGGCAGAGAGAAACAGGACAATGTGAGTGACACGGAGCATCAGCATGGAAGGCCAGCAGTGCTGCAGAGCCAAGTGGGATTTTTCTCTCCTTATTTTGGCTGGAAGTTCAGAGCATTTCAGCCCCCTCCTCCTCCTCCTCACACACTGTGACAGTGGCTGCCAGCTGCTGGCAGCACACTCAGCCTTGCTGGCACTCACAGAAAGGGCTTCTACTCTCATTTCCTCTCGCCAGATCATCAGGACATTATTGAGGGAGCAAAGAACAAAGCGCTGATGCTGCCTGTAGGAACCACGGGGGTTTGGAAGCACCTTCCCAGTCCCAGAACCCCAGCTGCTCAGAGATGCAGGTGGTGAAGGACAAGCTGCAGCTCCATGGACAAATCCATTCCAGGTGCTTCGCTGTGGACAAGCAGTTCCAGCCAGCACATGCAGCATCCCTCATCCTGCTGCAGCATGCCCACATCCATCCACATCCTTGCATCCTGCCCCAGCATCCCCACATCCCACCAAAGCATCCTTGCATCCAGTCATACCATCCCACTGCAGCATCCCCACATCCCAATGCACCATCCCTGCATACTGCCACAACATCCCTGCATACCACTGCAGCATTCCTGCATCCTGCTGCAGCATCCCTGCATCCCACCCCAGTATTCCAACATGATGCTGCAGCATCCTCACATCCTGCTGCAGCATCCCCATATCCCGCCAGAGCATCCCTGCATCCCGCTAGCAGGGCTCACGGGGTGGCTAAGGGGAGGTGCGGGGAAGGCCGTGGTGCCCAAGGCTGAAGCAAACAGCTGTTGTGTTCACTCAGGCACTGGCAAATTCTCCCTGAATCCACAGCAGCAATCCCAGCAGCAGCCTAGGATCTTATCCTATGGGAAGGCAGTGGTTCAAGGAACAGCTGCATGCTCGGTGCCACCCAGTTGATGAGCCCTGTTGGCAGGATTAGTGTCACCCAGGCTGTTGATGAGCCCTGTTTCCGTGCTTGGTGTCCCCCAGTTCATGAGCCCTGTTACAGGCTCGGTGTCACCCAGCTGAGCACAGTTTTCAGGCCCGGTGTCACCTGACTGAGCCTTGTTTCCATGCTCGGTTTTACCCAGGCTTCCACCAAAAACACCTGCTGCCCCCAGCACAGAGAAGCTGGCAGGTCCTCCTGCCTGGAACCAGCCCAGCAGCTCCCAGTCATGCCATACTCCTTCAGACCCTACAGACCCTGGGAACTATCCCCGCATCTTCAATTGCTTGGGACTTAACTCCCCCAAGCAATTCAGCTCCCCCGAGACCTCAGCAATGCTTCCCCCCACTCATCTCTGTTCCCAGGGTAGTCCCCAGGAAAGGACTCTGGGGTGATCCATGCATCCCATTCCTAGAGCAGTGAGATGCCCTGGACACCTCCCCCAGCCCCCTGTTGGCCCTCACCCACCTCCACTTGCTGGCAGATCTGTATCAGCTTGGCCATCTGGTTTTCCAGTTCGCTATTGCGTTTAACCAGGTTGGTGAGATTCGTCTCCAGGGTTTGCTGCAGGTCCAGAAATGGGAGAAAGAAGAAAAACACAGAGATCAGCAAACCTGGAGTGTCCCCAGTCCCCTGCCAGCAACCAAGACCCTCCACCACCTAGCACACTGCCTGAGGGAGTGACTGGAATAACCTTGGGAAAAGGCTCTGGGGTTCCTCAGCAGCTCCTGCCATTTCTGATGGGTTGGGCCATGGGGGAGGCCCTGAGCCCAGCTCTGTGGTGTCACCAGCTGGTGGGGACAGTGTGGGGTGTCTGCTCTTTGAAGAGAAGATTTTGGCTGTTTTCATCATCAGTTTTGTCCCGCACAGGGTGAGGGAGACGAACAAGAGCCTGATGAGCCACAGGAAAGGGACATCTCATCTGCCAACCACCTCAGCCAGAGCAGTGTGGGCACAGGCCAGGAGAGTCCAGTTGCCCTGCACTGTCCTCTCAGTCCCCAGCCATGCTGCCCTTTGCTTGCTGGAGCAAATCTCAGCCAGTGGATCCTGGCCAGTGGATAACAACCAGTGGATCTCAGCCAGTGGACCACGGTAAGCAGATCTTGGCCAGCAGATCTTGGTCAGCTGATCCCTGCCAGTGGATCTCATCCAGTGGATCTCGGTCAGCAGATTATGGGCAGTGGATCACGGCCAGCAGATCGCTGCCAGCAGATCACAACCCCAGCAGCACAGGGATCCCTGGGGCCTTCTTTGGTGCCTGCAGGCTGCAACATTCCGGGAGCAGAAGGGGATCCAGTGGAACGTGGAGAAAAGAGTCCATTTGAGGGGATATTGATATCCATGGCTATGTGGGGGATGCACAGTTTGTGGGTGTCAATTCCAGGGACACAGCACTGCCGGTTCCACGTGCTCCACTAACAGGAATGTTTTATAACAGAGCGCTTGCTACCTGTTGCAGCGCTTTCTGGGAAATTATATCCTATTAATATTTTAAACTCCAGGGCTGGAAGAAGATCCCTGAGGTGGTTCATTCATCCTCGGGTAGGAACTGCAGTCCAAGGCTTTGATCCAACTCCAGCAGACCCATAAACACAGCCCCCCTCCGCACACATGGGTAATTGGGGGCTACTGAGCCAGGAGAACTTGAATCACAGGCACGGAGCACAGGCAGAGCACTCATTCCTGAAAAACCACTGGCTCCTAAAATACTCTGAGCTCGTTTGCAACCCTGCAAATTGCCAGCCCAGGGCGGGTGAGGCAGAACACAGGAACAGGCTGGAGAAATGGAATAAAACCCAGGGAGCCTTCGTTATGCAGGAAGGATTCGCAGAGCAGGGCTGTATGGATAATGGAAAAACCAGCTGCTCCCACCCTCCCCTCCTCACAGCCCAATATCATAACATCATTTCACTACAGCACTGAACATTTCACTTGCTAATTACTTCCCTCGTCACCACCTTGGCTGCGCTGAGGTCCCAGCTTTGAACTCGCACCAACCTGCTTTAATGTTTCTGGGTGTGATAGAAGGAGGAGGGGGGGTTGGGGGTACAGCTTTGAAGCACACGAGCCCAAACCCCATTTGCAGCTTTCCGAGTTTTCTAGGGGATGGCATCACTCCTCCCATCCATAAACACACACAAATCCTGAGCCTAAGCACCGATCCCTTCATCACACATCCGCTGTGGTGATGCTGAACCAGTCAGCAATGGTTGCATAGCCCTTCGCTGCTCCTCCAGCCCCTCACTGCTCCCCCACAGCCCCTTGCTGCTCCCCAGCCCTTCTCTGCACCCACAGACACTCACTGCCAACCCTTCTATATCCTAGGAAAACACAGATGGAGTGTTTCCATCTGTTTGATGTGCTGAAACAAATAAAATGGGCTTGAAGCCTGGATCACACCAGCTGGTTATTTTGTAGGTGTATATAAATTACAGCAATTACAGGGGTTGGGCTTTAATTGCTTTATAAAACACTCGTCATTTCCCCAAACCTCCACCTTCTGGCCTGAAATAGGTGATTTCTCTACACCTCAGGAGAGAAGTGAGAAAAACTGGCAAAAAGGGAACACCACCATGCCCTTGAGCAGGAGTCACTGGTGCTCCATGGGGCCAAGGGGCCAAGTCACCCAGAGACGATGGGACCAGAGAGGGGATTGCCCGGACACAGGCACCGTGGGACAGAGGCTGAACCTCCCCCATCCCGAGTGTCAGGGATCCACAGGATCAAACCCTCCTGGAGCTCCAACAGAGCAGCTCAGCACCTGCAATCCTTTACCTGCCGGTGACCAGATGCACAGTAAATCCCTTCACACCCAGCCAGAGGGGAGGAATCACAGCACAGACCTGCGAGCACTGATGCTCGTCTTTGTTCAGTAACGGGCATGATGGGCAACAACTCCATTTTCCTTTTTCTCCAAATACCAAACAAGCAGTTGGACTAAACATGGATTTCTCTGTTTGAAGAAGGCATTAAGGTTGGAGGCTCAAGACAGCTTCAGGAACTATAAATACATGGTGTTCTCCTGGTCCCTGTGCTTCGTCAAACATGATCTTGCCTGCACCTGGCCAGAGCGGCACTCCATGGCTGGTCACCAGCCCATCCACCAGTCTGGAAGCTGATCAGCACTGGGAAACGCTATCAGCCTTGTGGCTTTAACCTAAATCTGGGAGATAGAGCAGAGCAGGCTCTGAGTCTCAAGAAGGGGGGCAGGGGACAGGGTCCCTACATGTCACACAGACCCCTTGTGTGAGGGTAGTTGAGTCCCCAGGGGTTCAGGCCATGCAAGTCTCAGGTCTCTTCCAGCAGCAGGAATCCCTGGGTGCAAGATGGGGGGATCTGGAGCAACTTGGAGCTAGGGAAGCCCTAGGGATGGGAGCAGAGGGGCCATGGGTGGCTGCTGGTCAGTGCTGCTGTCCCTCAGCATTGCTTTTAGAGGGGAAGGGCTCAGCCTGACATGGCAACATGGAAGATTTGCTTTGGCTCCACCTTAGCACAGACAGATTTTCACACGTATCTTCATGGAAAGACAGCCAAAACTGGAGAGTACTACTTCCAGGGCTTTTCTCATTGCCTCTGTTCATCTATAATCACTTTCAATAATGGAGACAGATTTTTGCCCTGATCCTCCTGCACACCATAAACAGAAATCATGTGTGCATCCACAAACCCATGTGCAGGCACACTTGCACCAAGTCAAACTCCCTCCAGAATGCTCACCACATGCCAAAGTGGCAGGAAAACTAGTCCCCGGATGCTACCACCAGTCACCAGCCTCACCTGGATGGGGCAGGGGACGGGCACTTGCAGTGCTGGGATTGCTGCCAGGCTGAGGATGCAGATTTAAGCCCTTCAGGCTGAGGATGTGCTGCCAGGTCCTGGCACAGGGCAGGATTGCTGCTGGGTGTCCTCTGACCCATTTGGAGCAGCACAGGGAAGCCAAATGTCATCAGGACATTGCCCAAGGCAACTGGAGTCTGCCACAGAGATCCTGGGGAGCTGCTCGTATTTCAAAACCACAAAGTTGTTGGTTGCATCCTGCAGATGCAGTGACACTGAAGCCCTGGGAAACTCCACCCATGTCCCTGTTCCTGGCCAAAATGGTGCTTTGCACTACGCTCCTGCCCCAAGCACTTGATGGCTCTGTGGGGATGAGTGCACCAATGTGGTTCACTTCAGGAATGCTGGGGTGGCTTTCCTGGGAAGCAGCAGCTGTACAGGGTGAGATCCAGGTAGCTCCCACCTGGGTCAGTCCAGCCCCATTTGCTCCGAGGGGATTTTGGAGCAGGACAGGTGGGGTTTGTACAGCATCATCCCACTCTACTGACAGCTGCCTCCATGCTAACAAACCACAGAATCACAGAATGGTTTGGGTTTGAAGGGACTTCAAGCTCATCTCATCCAACCCCTGCCACACACAGGGACACCTTCCACTAGACCAGGTTGCTCCAAGCCCTGTCCAACCTGGCCTGGAACACTTCCAGGGAAATCCTGGGCAGCAGTGCACAGACCAGGCTCCTCTCCATGGTGGCAACTGCACAGATGAGGCTCCTCTCAGTGGCCACAGCAGGTCCAGAGCCTGGCACTACTCCTGCACCAGTGGATGCTCCCACT
>JAWWLV010000158.1:19533134-19563616 GCA_035041135.1 Platyrinchus mystaceus
TTGGCTGTGAGGGTGGGGAGGCCCTGGCATAGGTTGCCCAGAGAAGCTGTGGCTGCCCCATCCCTGGAAAGGTTCAAGGTCGGGTTGGACAGGGCCTGGAGCAACCTGGTCCAGTAGAAGGTGTCCCTGCCCATGGCAGGGGGTTGGAACAACATGAGCTTTAAGGTCCCTTCCAACTCAAACCATTCTGTGATTCCACAATTCTATGTTTAGAATCAATACCCAGCATCAAGAAAAAAAAACCTTGGGGAAAAATATGCAAAGCCAGTCAGCTGCTGGGCTTTGTTAAGGAGAATGTCCCCAGACAATGGGACAAGTTACAGAGAGACAGGACTGAGCTGCCGTGTGTGACAGTAATGCATTTTAAGTCACTTTGGAGCAAAACAGGCTGAGTAAGAGCTGAAATCTCAGCCAGTGTTTGGGGCTGCTATTGCTCCACTGGCAGAGCTGACCTAGAAACTGAGCAGCTCACAGTGGCACAGGACTGGTGGTGACTGATGGTGCTGAAGAGTCCAGGGCCAGAGCCTGAGCCATGCAAAGGGGCACTGGCAGTGACCCCTTGGCATGGAGGGGATGCACTTGACCAACACACAAGGAGGTACCTGAGGGTGCAGCGACATCCCTCCATGTCTCCTACTCAGTCAGAGCAATGGAGAGCTGCTCCAAATTTGTTCATTAGGTTTAATCCCTGATGATGTGTCAGGTTTAAAAAGCCTGACTGGCTCTTTCTATGCTCACCTTCGCTTTGGAAACAGGTCTGGAGGGAAGTTCCCCAGAGGGAGTGGGGCTGGGGATGTAGGTGACATGGGGGCAGGTGTGCCCCAGTCAGGGCTCCCCACCACCTCCAGCATGAGCCCTGTGCTGGGAGTCACCTGTGTTACCCTGGCAGACGGTGCTATAGCAATGTACCCAGTGCCCAGCCTGGGGTCCTGGGCATCCCCAGCTCGTCCCTTCCACCCCACACACAGCAAGCACAGGGTTATCTCAGCCTGGCAAGACCTGGGGCTGGATCCAGCTCTCAGTGCAGCAAATCCACCATTTCAGCGGCCATGCTTCAATTTGTAATGAGATGAAATAAAAGAAGGAACCATCAGGAACCCGGAGGAGCAGCTGTGCTGGGCTGAGCAGGGACTGGAGGGCAGAGGCAGGCGAGTGGGATCCGTGCTCCTCCACGCAGCATTCCAGTGCGGGCTGCATCAGCACTTACTGTGTCTAGTGTCTCCTTGGGAATATAAATTGAGGAGAGAAAAATAAAAGCAGAAAACCCCGAGTAAACAGGGTGAGCTGACTGTGTGATTTACAGCTCTTGCATGTGCCTCTGCCTAATCAGCACATCCTGGATTTGTGTCTTGTCGGCTCTTCTGAAGCATCTTCTCTTGGGCTGAGCCGACCAGCACCGTCTGAACCCTCCTGGTTTTGGGGAGCAAATCCCTTGTCTGTCCCACCACATGAACAAGGGCACAGCTCGGGTCTGTCATGCAGCCCCCTCGTGCCAGCTGGGTGTCACTCATACCCCCACCCCTGTGGGACACCACGTTCCCAGCAGCTCCAGCACTTAATCACTGGATGATCCCAAAACCAAACTAATGAGCAGAGAAAACTGGGCAGAAATCTGCTGAGCCTGTACCAGAGCAGGTGTGTCCCTGTGGTGGGCACAAGGCTGCAGGGACCTGGGGACAGTGACCCCAAAGTGTCCCTGCTGCAGACACTGCTCCTGATTCCCAGCCTGCTGCCCCTATCCCCTGCCCTGCAGTGGAGGGGGAGTCAAGGGCAGACTGTCCACATGTCCCAGGCCCCACCTCGTACCATCATATGCTCTGGGTGCCTCACTGACACAAGCCATTGACTGGATGTGACATGAGGGGACCCCAGTGTATGTACACAAAGAGTCACCCAAGCCACAGAGCAACTGCAGAGCACCAGCAGCAAATTGCTTTGTTAGGGCAGGAGATCTGATGCCAACAAGTCACAGAATTAATAATGAAGATATGATGGCAGGAGCCAGTCTGTCCTTGGGGTACACCAAGGGACCAGAGAAGTAAGAAAAGTGTCTGTCCCTAGTCCACGGCACTAACGGCACCTCAGTGGTGGGGGGCTGCTGGGTTGGGGAGTGGGAAAGCTACCCTTACAGCAATGAGAATGATTTGTTTATCCTCCTCAGGAAATTTCTCTCCTCCCACTGCTTGGACAAGCTCTGGATTTTTGGCAAGATGGGAGGGAGTATGGGAACAGTACTGGCACCGCTCGCAAGGAGAGTTAGACAGAGGTGGTTCATCACCACTGAGGCATCACCATGCAGCTCTGCCAGGGTCCCGCTCCTCCCATTGCTGGTGACAGTTCTTGTCCACCAAGCAGGACAGCACAAGGGTCCAGCTGCACAGACACGTCTGTCTGAAGCTCAGCACACTCCTGGAGCTCAGCCCTCTGGATAAGGCACATGGCCAGAGCTCTGCACTGTCACACTGCCGCCAGGTCCAGGACCATCCCCAGCATCACTCATCCCTCTGGACAGGGAACATGGCCAGAGCTCCGCATGGCCCTGCTGCTACCAGGTCTGGGATCGTCCCCAGCACCACCCTGGCCCCTGGCGCAACCTCACACACAACAGAGACACAACTGAAGCACATCCTCAACCACAGGGGAGACCTCAGCTTCTCCTGACATAAACACAGAGCTCTTGCCTTCCTCAGGTACATCTCAATTAAAGAAACGACAGAGACAGAAGTGGCTGCAGGTAAAAACCCGCTGCCTGTTGATGGGAGCAACCCAGGATCCCACTCACCTCCTCCTGATGCCTCACTTTTTAGCCTCCTGCTCCTACAGACAACCTGAGGATCGGGGTGGGGAGTGCTGCTAATTCTCCTGTAAATCAAAGCTGTCCTGCACAGTTCCAAGACGGAAAAAAATCACATGAACTAGTTTAATGTTGTCATTTCTCCAAAGCTGCTGATTAGTTGCAGACTCAGTCTGAGCATTGTTTTGGCAAGGTTTGTGTCTGGCTGCCTGGTGCAGCTCCAGGGTGCACGTTCCCTGTTTGCTCCTGTCCCTGCACTACTTAACAGCAACAAGGGCTTTGCTTCCGAAAACATCCCTTCAGGCAAAACCCTGCAAGAGCCCAAACACCTGCAAGTCCTTGGCATGGGCCGTCCTCCTCACCACAGGGAGAAGAGGAATGGCTGGCAGTGGTGCAGAACCTCTGCTGCTGGAGCTCGGCCACGCAAGTGTGTCTCCCACGGAACGAGCTGTTCCCTGGCAAGCCACACTGGGCTGTTTTACTGGATAAGATGAGAAAAAGGACAGGAACAAGGGAGTTGACACCCTCCCTGTTACAGGGTGACCAGATCTTCTCCTACATCACCACAAGTGTGTGGGTCTGTCAGTAAGTCAGCACGAGGGAGAAGCCCGTCAATGCACAGAACATTCCTGCAGCTCCTGGGCTTGTCCTGGGAGCTGGAGGGGAAAACCAGGAGCTGCCCAAAGCCAAGCTAAACTTCCACACTTCCACCAAATACACACACAGCAAAGGCTGGTTCCTTTCCTTCCTGTGAAAGGGCACACCACAGCAGCTTTTGGATGGTTTCTCTCCTGTCTCCTTCATCACCAATCAAGACATCTTGGCATAGATCTTGACAACCACTTCCAGGCCATGGAGAGACATGACACGTGGCAGCTCACCCTCTGGACCCCAGTTCCTCCGGCTGTCAGAAGCACATGTGAGGCACGTGGCTGTGGGAGCACCACAGCATCCCTTCCCAGCCCCATGGGTGGAATAACTCCTGCAAGCCAGCCACGTGGCAGCGGGTCTCACAAGACATCCAACAGGCTGAGGAGGACATTTTTATGCCACCTGCTTCCACAGCCAGCCCTGCACTACCTGCTGCCTCAGTGGGTACAGGGGGCAGAGGGTGCCAGCAGCATTCAGCTACCCAAAGCAGCTGTTTGCATCTGGGCTGGTCCCCCCGTTCCCCCAACACTCACCAGAACCAGTGAATCCCAGAATGGTTTGCGTTGGGAGGGACTTTAAAGCTCATCCAGTTCCATCCCTTGCCATGGTGGGGGGTCCACTAGACAAGGTTGCTCCAAGCCCCATCCCACCTGGCCTTGAACACTTCCAGGGACGGGGCAAGCACAGCTTCTCTGGGCATCAGAGTGGTTCACCATGGCAGAAATGCGTATGGCTGATTTAGGCCCCTCAGTCATTACATCCTTTAATCTTTCCAAAGCAATTCTTCTCCTCTTGGATATTATCCTGGTTTTCTGTAACATCACAGCAGTGTTGAAAATTGTTTAAATATTTTATTAAATTCCTCCTGACTGTGACAAGCCAGTTTTCATTCCTGAAGTCATATAAGCATGATCTGCTTGTCTGAGCTGTCCTAGTTAAATACTCTGAGATTTTACTCCCCGGTTCAGGCCATGTGTTTTTCAGCTTAAAAGAATGTGATTTTCAGACATCTTATTAAATGTGCTACATTTGGTATTCAAAATTCCCTAACTACAGTGAGGCCTGAGGTTATTTGCAGATTTTCTACTATTTTTATTTATTCCTTTAGAAAGACAGAGTGGAAGGAAAAGATTTCCACTGCTCCAAGCAATGCCTTTTTCCAGGAATTTTCCTCTGGTGAGTAATTCTCAGTCCTTCCAAACCAGGACGTCTAGAGGGGTAATTTCCTGATGGGGTGGAAGGGTTAGAGAAAAACCTCCCCACCTTCCCAACTCTGAGGTCATCATGGGATGGGTGATGCTGAATGAAAGAAGACAGTGCTGGCAGCAGCCCCAGAGCCTCCTGGCCCCATGCTGGCCTCAAAAATCCCCAGGGCTCATCTTGAGAGAAACCCTGGAAGCAGCTCTGCTGTCCTCATGGGAGCCGAGCATCGCTGGCATCCCTGCTTCCCTGAGAAATCCCTTCTGTTGGAAAAGTGAGCAATAATAATGATCCTGTTTTATTCTGCCACAGTGATGAAACCATAAAAATTGAGGACAGAGAACAAAAAAAAAAAGAAAGAAGACATCATAGATGTCCACCTGCTTCTTCAGTCTCAGCCTTCCAGCCTTCCATCCTCTTGAGTTTCTGTCTCTCCTGTGCTGCAAAAGGGACTCAGTTATTGCCCTTTTGGGTCATTGTGGACTCTCTGATGATGCCTAAAGCCCTCCCTGCACGGGAGGGTTGTTCTGTGGAGGCTGCAAGGGAACAAGCTCCTTCCACCTCTTGGGGATCCTGCTGCAGCTCCTGTATCAGAGCTGGAGGATCTGAGTGCTGGCAGCAGTGCAGATTCTTCCCGAGATCCTCAGTGTCCTAAAGACACCCAGGTGAACGAATCCCCATTGAACACCCTGCAAGACCCTTGTGGGTAGATGGCTCATATGGTCCTACACCCAGAGAGCTCCCCCACCAACCTCAACAGGAAAGAGGCCCAGCTGAGTCCCGGGGCAAGGTCAGGCAGGAGTCAACCAAAGCCCTGGGAAGGCAGACATTCCAAAGGAGGGGGACAACCCACGGCCTCAGATGTGCAGCAACAATCTCGGACACAGGGAAGAATTAGAAACAGAACACACTAAGCACCTGGAGGAGCTGTGGGAAGGCAGAGGGATAACCAGAGGACAAACAACAACAACACAGCTCAAGGAGAGATCAGACCATGAGGAAACATCCTGAGAGCCCCTCTGTTTCACAGCTGAGGATGGACCATCAGGAACGAGGCAGCACCCCGGCTTTGAAGCCTAAGAGAACAAAATCCTTTCAAAGTATAAAAGACAGATAATGCTTCGTTCCATAAATATGTATATCCTTGTGAAAGAGCTGACTAGTGGAAGGAAGATGCATCTTTTGAAGGAGTTCTGTGAATACACAGTAGGCAATGAACACCATAAAAGTTATCCTCAAAAGAGGGAAAGGGAAAAGGAAGGGGAAGGGAAGGGGGTGACACCAACTCCAGTAAACACAAGTCTCCAGGGGCTCACTAATGACACTGCAATCATGTTAACTGCTCTTGCTGCAGGTAACTCTCTGGCTGTGAAGAACCCTTTGGAATACTCCTATGGATGTGTGAGAATCTCAGGCAGAGACAGGATTTCCAGGGAAAAAAGCCTGACACGTACTGATATGAGGCAACCATACACATACTGATACTTTACAACCAGGAAAGCTTCATTAGGTAAAACCTCATGATGTGTGATGTGTCCCCAGGAGCGACAGGACCATCCTGTGAGCACCAGGGGCACCTGGCTCAGGGCACAGCTTGGGTTCTGCAGGGTCCAACAGCCTTTCCAAACAGCGATACCCTCTCAGGAGCACCAACAACCATCTGAGGCTGCCAGAGGAAATCTGAGATGTCTCACGTCATTTATGCAAATTCCTGTTTGCACTTTTTAAACAACCAAGTGTCTGTGGCAGAAATGAAGAGATAGGATTCAAAGGGAACACACTGAACAGGGAATTTAGTGCTAGAGAGAAACTCATGGAAGATTCAAACATTCCCAAGGAACATCTGGTTCCATTCAACAGCAAAAATGCTGCTTTGTGATTTTCACCAGATAACAGGTTTATCAAAGATTCACTAATCACTTCATTCAATTCCTATTTCACCTCCCAAACCAAATTAGCAAAATTCAAGCAATAAGTAAGGAAGAGTCCCAGGGAATGTACCTGTTCCCCCCTTGCTTGCTGCCTGGGCTGTACGTCAAGATTGAGATCCAGTTGCTCCCAAACTGAATGAGAAACACGTAAAGTGGCTGCAAAGCAGAATTCATGCCTGAGCACCAGGGAGAAATGGTTTGAATTACAAACACAAAATTAGCTAGAGAGTAAAGCTAAAGCTCCTGCATTTCAAATTATGGCAGGAAATGTATGGAATTCTGCAAAGATCAGCCAGACCCGGCACCAGAGGTCAGGAACAAGTGATGGGGTGATACCAAGCCAAGGGGAGCCTGACTCATGCTGTGAGCAGGACACATTCAGTTTTACTGAGCCAAAACAAGGCATATATATAAAAGATATAATATATATAATATATATCTAAAATATTAATTGCCAATAAATGCATAAATTGTATTTGTAAATGGCTCGGCCTCCAGCCCACTTGTTTGTCCCAGCCTAGGGGTTTGCTTGGTGTCTCATCCTCCTCAATGCTTCTACTGCCTCCATCACCACCTCACTGCTACCTGCCACAGCACTGGCACCCACCTCCTGTCTCCATGGATTATTTCTGCCAGTTCCTCCATCTGGGAGCTGCAAACAGGCAGAGCTTGAGATCAGACAATCTGTGCTGGAAGGGCTTAGAGTTGGAGGCAGACAAGGAGTGAGGGCTGAGGAGAAGGAGGAGGAGGAGGAGATTGCCTTGGGTGACAATGACCAAGGATAGGGAGAGACTGGCTGATGGGAAGAGCTCAGTGAAAAACCCAAAGGGAAGGAAACCTCCCTGCCTGCACCCATCTCCTGGACTGTGACACCCATGTCGGGGGCTGCAACACTCATCTCCAGGTCTGTGATACCCATCCCATCTCTGTGGTGCATTCCACCAGCAGGGATTGGGGCTCAGCATCTCTGTGTTCAGCAGTCAGAAGCATCAAAACCACCTGCCCAAGGGAGCCCCCTCTGAGCTCCCTCCCGGCAGGACACAGGGCAGGTGAGTCATTGCCAACACTCCTGAAATATTCACTCCCACTGCCCCCCCTTTTTCATACCCTTCCACCCTCACACCCCCCATCAGGGGCTCGTGCTGCAGAGGGGGCACCAAGCTGCCTGCCAATGACTGATAACAGAATACACTCCGGTGCCTTCCCTCTCCTGGCATACCCCGAAAACTCAGCTTCCAGCTCCGAGGATCAAACAAGCAGATCAAACACTCCAGCAGCTGGGTTTTAATTCCCTGTTGGTCCAACTCCTGTGCACACTCAGGAGCCTTTTTTTATTCCTTCCCCCATCTCTGCAGAAGCAGCTGGAGGAGCTGGAGCCGCGGGACAGTGCACTGAGGCAGGAACAGCAGGTGGGAGAATGTCAGGAATCACACGCATCTCTTTACCTGTTCCCTACTTTTTCCAGGAGGAAGGGCAGCATGGACAGGCTGGCCCCGAGGTACATGGGAGTAAGCAGGGACCCTCACCAGAATCAGTCACTTGTATCCGCCTTCCCTGTCCCCCCAGGGACACAGCGGGCAGCAGGAGGTGGGTGGATGGTCTTTTCCCACAGCCTGGCTGTCGCTCCTGGGCCAGCTGCTCTTGGGAGAGCAGGAAAACCTTGTTAGTGGGCAATGCTGCAGGATAAAAGATGGAAAAACTCCCTTAGAGCCAACTTCCCTACACTTCAGCTACTTTTTTCCTCAAATTTTAAATATTTAAGCTCTTGGCAGAGGAAGAAGATGCAAAAGACCAGAGAAGCTCCTGCAGATGCCAGAGCAAAGATCTACTTGCCTTATTTTTGGGGGCAAGATCTTCCAAGGGTTCCCTTCCTTCTGAGGGAGAGCCTGACAGACAGGAGACCCTCAAAATGGGGAAGGTTTCCCAGAGAAACATCCCTAGGAAAGCTGCACCACTTGGTGGCATCACTTTCAAAAGCCTGGGCACGTGGGGACATTTTGCTAATGAGGATCACAGTGATTAGGAACATCAAATTATCTTCTGAAGCACACAACAAACAATGCTAATGGTGGGATAATGTCAGGCAGAATCACACTGGATTGGAACAGCGCTGATAGCACATGTTAAGCAGACATATAATTAGCACTATGGCGCCTCAATAATATTAATAAAAGGCTGCTAATTAGGCTGATATAAATAGCGAGATTAATTGTCACAAAACGTCAGGGTTTGAAAGGCAGCCCCAAGCCTCCCACTTTTTGTCAGTGCTTGGGCACCAGGGGCGTAAGAGACAGCACCCAGCACCGATGGCACCCAGCAGCTCCTAGTGGCACGTGGTGGCACCCAGCAGCACCCGACCCTGATGCAGGGAGCTGCTGTGGGGACAGGCAGCAGCAGCAGGAAGGCACAACCCAGCGCTGACTGATACAAAGTCCTCCCGATCTAGAAGATCCCTGAACACCCCAAGGACAGCTGGGATGATCCTGGAGTGTGTCCCCACACAGCCCTGGCAGCCTTGTTTGCTCTGGATTGACAACAGAACAGCCTGTCTGCAGGAAATAACAGCTACTTTCCCTTAATACCCTGAAGACAGATGAGAGCAGCGTTGGAAGTCATTGAGGAAAACGTTCTTCCATTGGGGCTTTGTTATATTCCTGCTCATGGGAGCACGAAGTGCCTCCAAGGCTGGTTTAGAAACAAACATCCCAGTGCTGGCAAAGGCAGGACAGGGATGAATGGGGACAATTAAGCCAAATGTGCCCCCTGGGAGACCTCCTCTCTCCTGCCACAGGGCTGCTGCACTCACTGAGGGGCTGGGAGGGAGCAGCACCAGGGATGGGCTGAAGGGTGACACCACAACCAGGGTCTCCCCTCCTCACCTCTCCTGGCAGAAGAACAAATTTGGATGGAAAAACTAGGAGGAGCTGGGCACAAGAGATGGGTCCTTTCCAACTCGGATATTCTGTGATCCTATGAAGCATAAAGTCCATGGAGCTGCTGCTACCTGAATAACCTCCTCCCAAACTACTACTTCCTGTGGGATGTGCCTGCGCTGAACCAACTTTTCCACCTTCCCAGCACCAGCGTGTGAGAGCTGCCGGGGGCACGTTCACCTCCCCACTCAGCCGGGCCATCCCACACTTCTCGGGGAACTCGCCCTGAGTTTCTCCCTGTCTGGCTCTGAGCCACACCGAGGGGAGAGGGAGATGCTTGACTGGGCGAGCTCTGAGGGTGCTCCAGGCTCCCTGCCCCAGCACCTGGCTGCGGGGGCAGCAGGCAAGATCATGGGAACGCCGACAGCCAAGCGCAGGGCGCGCTCCCGCTCCCACCCAGCCGGCCCAGCCATGCCCGTGCTGGCAGGGCACGGCGCGAAGGAGGACACAAACCTGCGGGTTTCTCTTGGAAGCAGAATCAATGCGCCAACAACTGCCTGGGATGGGGCTTATTTTGGCTGATTTGTTGCTTATGTAAAGCCACGGTGAGACTGTTCAAACTAGCGCTGGAGATGTTGAGATAGACGCACACGGTACAAACTCAGCCTCAGGGTGAATGCGCTGACGCTGGAGAAGGCTTTAACCCCTTGTGCAGACACAGGCAGAGAGTCCCATTCCTTCTGCCTTTTTTCCCTTTGCTGTTTTGCTGCTGGAAAAGCAAACAAAATGCCTAAACAGTCCAAAAAATTACCAAAATCATCACCAAGCAATGGCACAGACAGCATTTTTGGAGTTTCTACTGCGGCCAGCGCCTTGGTGCTGCATGGGGACACCCTTTGCCCTTGCAACACGTGGGGTGCTACAGGGGACTTTCCAGAGATGAGGAAGGGACAATGCACTTCCAAAGCCTTTGTATCCCAGAGTCCCACCAACTGGCGCTGTGGCTGCTGCAGAAATCCTGGGCAAGCAAAGCCCACACACTTCCCTTGGCACACCAAGGGCACTGCTACTGTCTCTGATGGGTCAAGCCCCACAGCAGCACAGGGTCTGAGCCCACAGCCTCCTTCAGCACATCCCAGCATGCTCCCAGGCTGCCCCAGCACAGCGCCAGCTTATCCAGCAGATCTCAGGCACCGGCCCCGTGGATTTCACAAGCTCCAGTGTCTTACGGGAACAGGCACGAGAGAAAATGCCTGAACAGGTTGTCTCTCCTGGAGCAAACATCCCTGCCTGCTGCGGCTGCCCCGGGGCCGGAGACACAGTGGGGCACTGGCAAGTGCTCCAAAGTGCCTGAAGGCAGTGGGTTTGGGCAGTGAAGAGGGAGCCAGCCAGGCCTTCAGCCAGCGCTGCTGCCCTCCTCATCCCCCCAAACCCATGACCCTTTGCCAGCCGGAGTGTGGAGCATCCTGGGAGCTCCCTACCCCATGCTGTGCTGCTGGACAGGCACTGCCCAAGCCTCCCTGCAGACCACCTTGAGAAGCAAGGCCAGGAATCAGCCCAAGGCAGACTTTTCCAAAAGTTACAACATCTGGGAAGTGCGGAGGGGAGGGACTGCTGGAGCCTTCACGCGGAATGCAGGGTAAGTGCTCATGCCAAAACCTGCTCCAGCTGCTTCAAACTTGGCTAAAGCTGCACCCAGTGAAGTGCAAAGCTCCCATCAGCCCTTTTTCGCTCCTTAAGAAAAAAAACATCCATTCCTGGTATAAGGAAAAATTCTCTTCTCTCCTCTGCACTAGGAAGGAAAG
This sequence comes from Platyrinchus mystaceus, assembly GCA_035041135.1. Taxonomy (NCBI): domain Eukaryota; kingdom Metazoa; phylum Chordata; class Aves; order Passeriformes; family Tyrannidae; genus Platyrinchus; species Platyrinchus mystaceus. The sequence goes on from JAWWLV010000158.1 coordinate 19,544,389, forward strand.
CCTTAAATTTCTGGTTATTTCCCCAGAAAACTCAAAGGCTCAGTGGGCTCAGTCAGGGTTGAAGTTTGGGGGAAAGGGAAGCTGTTCTAGAAAAAACCCAAATGTACCAAAGTGACAAGCTGCTGCAAGGCTTTGGAGCATTCCCAGGGACTTCTTGTGAGCCACCCCAGAGCCCTCACCCCAAATACAGCAGCCCCACTCTTTGCCACTCCAGCGCTACCCCCGTGACACTGCTGTCCTCCCCAGCCTCTCTCAGCTTGCCCTTTTCTCCTTTCCAAAAAACCCCAAACAACCCCAGGAATCCAAAAGCCCTCATGGAGTCACACAGAAGTGTTTAGGTTGGAAAAGCCCTCTAAGACTATTGAGTCCAGCCATTCCCGCAAGCACTGCCAAGGCCACTAAGCTAGGGCCCCAAGTGCCACATCCACACATCTCTTAAATCCCCACAGGGATGGGTACTCCACCACTGCCCTGGGCAAAGCCCTTTTACACTGGAAAATGTCACCCTGAAGAGCTGGGATTTGGTGAAGTTACTGGTGACACCATGGACTAAAGGGACATGGCACAGCTGGCCTGATGGCACTCATTGCTGCAGCCCCAGGGCACGTGGAGAGGGCAAATGCCTCTGTACTGGAGGCAAATGCCTCCTGCCTAGCGTGCAGCCAGAGCAGAGCTGCAGGGCTACAATCCAGAGCTTCCCATGATACTGCTGAAGCTCCATGACACAGGGAAGTGTTAAGTAAGGGGCAGGTAAGAATCCAGAATAACCACAGACCAAATCCTGGGCTTGGACCTGCAGCTGGGCTGACAGAACCCGGTAACGCAACAAACAGACCTTAAACTCCTCAGCAAAAGCACATGGAAGCATCCCATGGCTACATGCAGCTTTGGGAAGCATGAACCCCTGTGGGGTTCAGCCCCTGCTCTGCCTGCCATCCCCTCACAGCCTTGGTCCGAGGGCTGAAACTGGATTAAGCGTCTTGCTCTCTCACCCACCCCACCCCGTACCCCAGCCCTTGCACTCAATCACCTGCAGCCAGGTGTCCCCTGGACCACGAGATTTACAGAAAAACAGTATTGGTATTCTCTGCTTCTGGCCTTCTGAGTCACTAAAGCTGGTATTTAAGTCCAAAATGAGCTCCTACAGTCCCAGGATTCCTGTGCCTGCTGAATTAAGGATAACAGATGCCCTGAAATGCAGGGAGCAGAGCATGATCCAGCCAGTGGTGAGCCCCCACCAACTGCAGAATACACCCAGCTGTGCTGGTTTGGGTAACACAGGTATGTTTCACGATGCCTGGCATCCCCATTCTGGCACTATGGGAACGGTGCCCACCAAAAAAGCCCGGCTGAGCCCGGACGCTGCCGAGACCTGCTCTGCTCCATGCTGAAAACCCCACACTGATCACAACCAGAGCAGCGTTTCAGGCACAGCTTCCCCCCTGAGCAGCCGGGGAGCCCCAAGGGCACACAAATCTGCTTGGGGCCAGCAGCCACAGTAATGGGGAGAGTCCCTGCAGGGAGCAGACTCTCTGCACTGTCACCAGTGGGAAAGGCCCCTGGATAAGGCAGCATGGCCAACAGCTCTGCTCTTCCATTCACCTCCATCCCTGATCCAACACCTGTCACCCCACACTGCACACCTTCCCTGCCTTATCTCCCAGCCAGGCATGATGCTCTCCAGCATCTGCTCCAGAGGGTTTCCCTTCAATCCAGGCTCACCTTGACAAAGTATTATTTTAAAAATGGCCTCTGAGTGCTCAGCAAAGCTCTGCCATCAGCACAGCCCTCACCTTGCACACCTGCCAAAGCCCCTTGCAGGCAGCAAGCAGTCTCTTCGCTGCCTGTCGCAGTCCCGCAGTGCTGGGCTGGGTGAGCTCATCACTTCCTTTTGAGCTCCCACCTCAAATCCAGATGGTTACTTCCAAAGTACTTGGAAGCAGAAAGGAAACGTATCTGCTCAATGGCACAGCTGGTAAAGGGGAGCCTGAAGCATCATGGGCCACCCACAGACCCTCGGGGGGGCTGCCAAGGGGGCAGTGTTGGTACCACTCCCTCCTTACACATGCAGACCTCTCCATGCACAAGGCTTCCCAGCGTGGACAGAGAGCATCCAGCTGCTTCCCCGAACAACACTAGGGCCAAGCTGCAGTGGGCATGGCTGGGGTGCAGCAGCAAGGTGAGGGCTCTCGAGGGGCAAACAGCAGCCCCCAGGCAGACCCTGCCCCACAGCCCCCTGCCCAGCATCTCACCTGCCCAGTGCAGGCGTCAGTTCCATCCTGGTGAGTCAGAGCCCGAGAGAGTCAGAAGGCTGGCTGGAAAATCCCAAGAGTGCCAGAAAATAAACAAACACCTCATGGGTTTCACTTTGTTTGCCTCCTGCTTTTTTTTTTCCATGCCTTTGGAGTGGATTTGAGTCAGTGTTCGAGCTTCTCTCCAGAGTCTCAGCATAACACACATACCACCTCTGGGATGCTTGATTTGACTTGACAGCTGAAGCTCTCACATCCCCTCTCCTCCCAGAGCAGAGTGGCACTTAAACCAGTGGCACACTTCACCCCAGCTGCAGTCCCACTGCTTGGTGGGCAGCTGATTGGCATCACCAGCACAGGGAGCAACTCAAGGCACTTCCACAGAGCATCATGGATCCTGGAGTTCTGGGATTACTTCCAAAGCCAATGGGCAGGGAGAGAGCATCTGAGAAGCCTGAAGGGTCCTGCAGCAGCACCTCCCAAAGAAGTTCAGCAACACCTCAGGAGGACTATGCACAATGGAAGGAACAACACGAGTTCCCACACCCAGGACAATCACAGCTGCACCTCTTCAAACCCTTTGCCACTGCGACAGGAGCTTGGCTGCATCAGCCAAGGCATCCAGGAGGTTTTCTGCAGCGGATCCTGAGTTCTTATAATGTAAGGCTGCACAGGAGTCCTGCTCCCTGCCCCTTCCTCTGCCCGCTCCTGCTCACTCCCAGCCCCTTCCTTGCCTGTTCCCTCAGCCCACTTTCAGCCCCTTCCCTCTGCTTCCTCCTGGCCCCTTTCTTGCCTCCTTCCTGCCCTCTCCCAGCCCAATGCCCCTATACACTCCTGGTCCCTTCCCTGCCCACTCCCCCTGCCCACTCCTGGCCCCATCCCACTCCAGCAGCCCCTTTCCTGCACATCCACCCATGGGTCAAAAGACTCTTTCAACACTGAGTAGTGTCAAGGCACAAGAATTACCTTCCCACACTGATCCTCCTGGCAGACCCCCACCCTGAGGGTCACTCACTGAACCTTGATCTAATTTGCTTTTCTTCCCTTTATTTCCCCCCTCAGTCCCCTCATCTTTCTTCAGAGCCAATCTTTGCCAACAGGAACTTTTTGTTCCCTCTGACGCCATGGATTTATGTGCTGGCAGGGCTGCTGTGAGCACACAGCTTCCGTGAGAGGCCTCAGCCCAGGCTCTGGAACAGCCCCATTAGCATTTCATTTCTATTTTTTGATCACAGTGTTTTACAACAGTTAAAAGGCAGATTTTGAGCACCACATAACTTGCTGGCGATATTACCAGAGGTGTAAGGGATGCCTTCACTTACCCAAGGTTACACAAAGCTCAGCCGTGGGCAACTTGAAAGATAAACTCCCTGGCTGGGCATGACTCGGATTTAAATTATTCCAAAGCCGTCACGTTTATTATTCTCTATTCTCCTTAATTTTCCCCGCTCTCCCTGTGCCTCAATCCAGCAGTGAATGGAGCTTGGTGGTGAGGCCACCTCTCAGGAAGAACCCCCCAAGCACCCACAGTGTTCACAGTGTTCCACTCTGCTTGCACCGATTTTTGATGAAAGGGTGTGAAAACCCCCAGCCTGGCCTCTGCCACCCAACCTGGGGGCAGGTGAGGCTGGAGAATGCCCCCTCCTACCTTCCTGATGCCAAGGAACAGGGGGAAGTTAAGGGGAAGGGTTTGGTTCCCACATCAGCTTCCTAACTCTCTTTCCCAAGGCTCTGGTCCTGTATAAAAGAGGCTTTGTTTGTGCTGCTGTATTAGAATCATGGAATGGTTTGGGTTGGAGGGGACCTTAAAGACTATCCAGTACCAACCCCCTTCCATGGGCAGGGACATCTTCTACTAGACCAGGTTGCTCCAAGCCCCATCCAACCTGGCCTTGAACACTTCCAGGGAACCGTTCAGTTCCTTTGTGGAAACACTGTGAGCGTGGCCACAGCAGCAGAGCTGGTTCCAGTGATAATTTACAAGTCAATTTTTTCCAACAACGTGCTTGAGGGCAGCACCTCGCCAGGGGCTGCCACTACCCACAGGCTGGGGGAGCTCCAGGACTCATTCCAGGGATAAAACACATTCAGGGATGAAATGAGGTCTGCAAAGCAGCAGGAGAGAGGAGGAAGGTGGCAGGAGCAGGCTCCAATGTGCCAAAATGGGACATTTCATAGAATCATGGAATTGTTAAGGTTGGAAAAGACCTTTAAGACAATCAAGTTCAACCATCAATCCAGCACCACCGAACCGTGTCTCCAAGTGCCATATCCACATGTTTCTGGAACACCTCCAGAGATGGTGACTATGCCACTGCCCTGGGCAGCCTGTTCTAGTGCTTTCTGTGACGAAATATTCCCTAATATCCAACCTAAACCTCCCTTGGTGCAACTTGAGGCCATTTCCTCTCATCCTGTTGCTTGCTAACGGGGAGAAGAGGTCTGAGCCTCCTTTTCTGAACAACCCCAGTTATCTGTACCTCTTGCTAAGAGGGGTTTCAGTTGGAGCATCTCTGTCATCCCAGGAGGGATTTGGTGGAGGACAGGAATGCTTGGCATCGGTGGGTCCTTTCATGGAATGTGAACCTTCCCCTGATGTCAGCGTCATGGTGCTGGGTTGACAGTTGGACTTGATTATCTTAAAGGTCTCCTCCAATCTTAACAAGTCTATGATTCCAGGATTCTAGGACTAATTCAGTGTATCAAACCCCACGCTCAGAGTTTTGACCCACCTCGTGCCCCCTCAGAGCAGAGCCACCACCCAGGAGTCGCTCATGTATCACATTAATTAATCCTGAGTGGAATACAAAATAACTCAGCATCAGTCTGAGGCACAACCCCCATCTGGCATGGCCTCCGACCAGAACTCAGAAGCAAAACACGAGAGAATCAAAGAAAAAAAAAAAAAAAGGGAAAAAAAAAAAAGGAAGAGGAAAAAGGATAAAATGGATTAAACTCCAGAGTTCAGCAAGTGACATGTTTAATTGCTAATGTGGCTTTGGGATTATTCTTTTTTAAGACTTTTCTACCAGCCCAGCTGGTGTCATCCTCTAATACCCAGCAAGCAGCAAACAGCTTGCAGGAGACACGTTGCACTCTCACTGCACTGCTAATAAATAAATAAATAAATAAGTAAATAAAGACAGATCAAAGAAGTGAAAAAACCCCCTTCTGGTAGTTTCCCCTCCCCTCTGTTTCCCAACTGGTCCCAAACATATTTCCTGCTGGGACTGACAAGGAACACTGTGAAATTCAAAATCACAGCTTTAAGAACTGCGTGGCATCAGATGAAATGGAAGGGCTGGGTTTGATACAAGGGATGATGCAGAAGGGTTTGAGTGAATGCTGTCCTGGGCAGAGTTGTAGGCTTCCCAAGGCATGGGCACTGCCTGGGGCAAAGGGGGTTCCTGCTTTGGATGGAGCCCTTGGCCCCAACCTGTCCCAGGGCTGCGCCACCCTCCTCCCAGTCCCAAATGCTAACATGGATTTATCCCAGTGGCCACGCCACCTCTGTGGGCTGGTGGGAAGGGAAACAAGGCATTTTCCTCCCATTTCACCGGGAAAACCACAAAAACAACCTCATGACAATAATTTCTCTTCTTCCAGGGGGTAACAACCCCGCTACACCTGAGGTAGGTTGCAGGGGCTCAGAGATGGTGATGACGTGAAGGAGGAATAAGGATGCCCAAACAGCAGGTCCTGGCAGTGCTTGCCACTCCCAAAACCGCCAGCACAGCCCAGCAGAGCCATGGGGACATGTGCTGCTGGGAACGCTGTGGGGTGGGCTTCCCCTAAGTGGGGGGCAGATCCTCCATGGGCAGTGTGGGAGATGTGCCCAAGGAAAGCCAAATGCAGTGAAGACCAAGCAATAAATAATCAGCGCTTTGTCTCCAGCGGAAGCATCGGCCAACGGACCGACAGTGGATTCCTCTCCGAGTGGCGCTCCGATCCCAAGCAACTGGCACTCCTTTGCATTAGCTAGCCCAGCACTGCACAGGAGCATGCTCTTATGGGAAGAGAGAAGGTATTCTTATGGAAAAAGCTCTGACCCCTTGGGTGCACAAGCCAGCACACAGCAGCTCACAGCTGGGGCTGGGCAAAAGGCTTCACATTGGGAGCCTTCAGCCTCGCACACAACACCTGTAGCCCAGCTTTGCTGTCAAAATCCTAAAAATTCATCCTTTCTTCTCATGACTTGTAAGATTAAAGCAAAACCCCAGCACACTTCCAGCACCGATGGAATAGCACCAGCCCCCTGAGACCCCGTGGCACTGCAAAGGGACCCGCAGCAGCCGTGGATCTCCCCTGCCTCTGACGCAGTGCTCAGAGCTGGCATTCCAACAGCACAGAAAGCCTGAGAGCATTCCAGGAGCAGTTTGTCACTGGGATGGCATCAAAGTGGGGACTCAGCGAGTGCCACAGCAGTGTGACACCATGTGGGAGCCGTGCTGTGGATACACAGATGCTGTGGGAGCAGTCAGAGCCTGACCTTGCCAGGTGAGCAGACGTGGCATCCCATGTTTGAGGAAGCATATGTGCTGCTCCATGGCCCCTGGAGATGGACTGAGTTCCCAGGATTCACACTTTGCCTGTGTCCTGCCACTTTCAGAGCCTCCTGAGGTGGAAGGGGAGGCTGAAGACAGTGGATATTCCAAGCTCTTGGCTTTTGTCGGCAGATCAGTGTTTCCTGAGGGGCTGGAGAAGAGCCCAGCCACGCAGGAGGGCGAACCTGGCACAAGCAAACTCCAGCTGATGCCAGCAGCATCCTCACCTGCATGGGAGGGGACAGGGCACTCACCCCTCCTTCTCCCAGCAGGAATACCAGCTCTTCTGGAGACAGCGCAGGAAAAGTCACTTCTCTAGGCATGTAAAACCCCACCGAAGGACCAAAGGACCCCTGGAACACCTGCCAAGTGCGGGCTGACTTTGTGAGAGCTGCTGGGGGGGTGGCTGAGTGCCCACCCCATCCAACCCACACTGCCCTCTCATTGGCTTCAGGCACATGTGATTCAGCCTCCATTCACAGGCTGGACTTGAGACAGGGGAGACGGAGTAAAAGATGCACTAAGAGAAGAAGGCAAGACTCTCCCTCTACTTAATGAATGATGAATTACCTGAACTCAAGTAACAGCTCTGGAAGAGCAGATGGAGCATGGCCAGGGGTGGGGACACATCCACCTCCACCCATGTGGGGAACTCACCTGTGTTCTGGGGCAGGTGAAACACCTCTGGTATGGCCACTGCTCTCCAGAGACAGCAAGGCAGAATGTGACCCCAAAGGTCTCTGCACCCAAAGAGCAAATGAAGCCCCTCTTCGCCTTCCTCCACAATACTGTGCTCTCTTTGATCTGACAACAAATTACCCAAAGAGGTGGAAAGGATCTTGCCCTCAATCCTGTCTCCGGGGTGCCAACTCCTACACACTTCACCTCTAGAAAGCTGAACGGCAAGACCTTAAAACAAGAGGCTGACAGCAAATCATTAGCAGCACATAAAGTTTGGCTGGAAAACCGACAACTCCACTTGAAAACAAGGTAGAGAAAAATCAATAGGTCTTTCTTCCACCAACTGAGCTCTGAAACCTGGAGCTGGCCAGGCTCTCATTTTAGCCATACTCTGCCTCTCCGAGGCCAAGTGCACAGAGTGCTGGTATAATGATGGGAAACTGAGTCAGAGCAACCAAGAATCTGCCACAGGTGAGCAGGGAGCAGGAGGTGAATTCTCACGAGCTGTTTGGGGGGCTGCAGCCCAAAGCAAAGCTGGAGGAGGACAGCCTGTCCAGCCAGCATGAGAGGGACCACATGTTCAGAGAGCTGGCTCATGGAAGCGATGAGGACAGCATCAACACCTGCTATCTTAAGAAATCAATTTAATTGATCTTGGCAAAGATTAAAGTCTTTCTCAGACAGAGCCAACAGAGAAAGGACTCCCAGGAAAAAGAGAACCTCTTGCAACTTTTGCAGCAGGTTTGGTCTCACTGAGTGATGTCCCAGCAGCATCAGCAAAGCCTGGGAAGAGGCCATGGCCCAAGATGCAAGTTCCAGCCGCCAAGCCAGCTATGCTAAGGAATCAGGAGAGATAAATCTCTTCCCTGGAAGAAGAGAGGATGCAGGTCTCAACAATTGCCATCTGCTGCTGCTACACCCCTCTATCCAACCCTGCCACTGGAGGACAACACGCCACAGTTGCCGTGCCGGTGTCCGATGGCGTCTGTGAGGAGAATGCAATTAAAGCCACAATGTGTGTCCCACCTCTACCCCTCCAATGCATAAATAACCTGCTCTGTCCCCACCTGGCACATTCCAAACAAAACTAGTAAGTTCACGTTGCAAACAGCATTCCTAAAGCACATTCCCCCTCACTCCCAGCTCCTTTCTCCGCAACACCCTCTCTAAGCATCCTTCCATTTTCCAGCCTGCTTGCCTTCCTGCTGGATCTGAGTGTCAGGAGTCTCTGCTAACAAAGGCATTGCTGTTGGAAGCCAGGTGTGGCTGAAGAGAAATTTGGACTCTGCTGGCTTTTAACCTAGTGTTTAATCTCCTAAAACATCAGTGTTCCTGACCCTGCCACAAGCTCATAGCTTCCCAAGACCTTCACGTGGCTTTAAGCCTGCAGCTGCTGTCAGGGAATATCCAGCTTTCAACTTCTGCACCCAATAAACACACAAACCTCCATCCAGTTAATAAAAAATGCTTCCATGCATGAGTTATCCAGGAAAAACACCATTTTAAGCAGTATGGAAGTACTCAGGGTGAGCTACTTTGAGATTAACCTTTACAAACACAGTTCAGAAAGAGATTCGGGTTGTGTCAGGAGCCACCCTGCAGTCCCATTACCCCTGAACCACTTGGAAACCTCTCCTCCTCCACAGTACTGGGAGACCTTCAGGCAGGACACAGCTCCTTCCTTGGGAGGCCAAAGAGGGGGCTTGTTTTTTTGATGGTTTCTATTATAGGATGGATTTTTACGGATCACTCTCCGCCACAAGCACCAGATTCCAGCCAGTACACGGAGCTGCAGCAAGCACATCCATCAGGCTCTCTCATCTCCCAACCTTTAGTTTCCAATCACCATCATCATAAAAATAAACAAACAAAGCCAAAGAGCTCATGCGAGTTTTCTTTTGGATGCTGGATGTCTTGTTCCCAAAAGCCCTTTGGAGAAACAAGGGAGGAATTTGGATTTATTGTTTTGGCACATCCTGCATGGCACACACCTTTTTGCATGTTCTTTGCTGAGCTTATCCCATAAATCAGAGATGCCCAGAAGAGCGCAAAGAGGTTCAGCTGGCTCACAAGGATTTGGCTGCAGGTCGGGATGATTTTGAACACTAAAATGCCCAAATCCCAGCTCCTGGTAAGCAAATGTGCTTGGAAAAATTGGAGTGCTCAGATGGGGCCACGCTCAGAGGAGATAGCAGGGTGCAGGGGATGGCAGGGGATGCAGATATATCCAATAGCTTTCTCGGGAGGAAAAGGTATTTCCTGCTGGGAGCATCCCACCATGTTCCCTGGCCACTATAGCCACTTGCACTTATTCTGGCCATGGGGCAGGAGCCCGTCCTGCCCTCAGCTGCCCAGGTCTCTCCATCCTCAAGCATATTTGGTGAATCATCATGTGCACAGGGCTGACGAGGTCAGAGCCATGGGGAGCTCATGCTGGTGGCGGTGCTTGATCTCCCTCCTAAGAACACTGCTGGGCATCAAAGCAAAACATGCTCCCAAACTAACCAAATAAAGGCAACAGGCAGGACCATGAAATGCCTAATCCACACCATATGGAGGGAGATGACTGGAAATATCCCTGCTCCTCACATCTGAGACTCTGTTTGCTCCAGGCAGCAGAGCCAAGGATGTTGATCTATGCCCCAAAATGGTCACCTGGCTCCCACAGACACTTTAAACACCTGAGGGCAGCCCTAATCCTGCTGTGCATGGCCAGAGCCCATTGCAGGGGACTGGCAGGTCAGGGGGACTAACTGCCTCGTTACAGTGATCAGTCAGCAGGAATTCACACTGTGCCATTCCAGTGCTGCCACCCAGCCCAGCTGCACAGCCCATGGTGGCCCTTCCACCTCCAGACACGGTGCTCTATGTCACACATCAGAATTACAGACGCTGTAAACACACACTACACATTGTACAGCAACACAGTGTCGTGACATCCTGCAAGGACAGCGCTCTCCAGCTGCTCCAGACGTGCCCTCCTACGGACCACCCAGCTAAGAGCTTGGAAACAATACCCGAGGTGCAAGAACTTGTTCATCAGGAAGCCAGCTCAAGAGATTTTGGGGACACACCTCTGCTTTCCTCACCACAGACCTACCTGTTTGTCGATAAAGATCAAACCCAGGTGGGCTGATCTGCCACCGCTCACAGAATCCTTTGGGATGGAAAAGACCTCCAAGGTCAAGTGAAAGGTCACAGCTCCCATGGGGAGCGGACTCTGCCAGCTCCATGGGACATGCCCAGCTCCACAGAGGCCCACAAGCATCTTTCAGCAAGCGGATGGTTTCCCTGGAGACCCTGAAAACCCAAAGCAGGAGACAGGATATTCCAGGGACCAGCCAGGACCTGGGACATTCCCCAGGCAAGGTAACCCCCTACGCCTCCTCAAGGTCCAGAGATCCATCTCCACACCCAACACAAGAGGCTTTATCAGCAGAACTCCTGCTATTCCACTTTGATGTCTATAAAAGGGCACATCAAACTACACTGATTGGATATTCCAAGTTTTTTTTTTTTAAAAAAAAGCACATCAGCTGTCAAGGTAAAATCACTTAATTACACTTGTCAGGTGTTTCAGTGGCTAATGTGATAATAATAGCAATATTCAGCATTGCAGAGCAGGGCTTTGAGCCTGCTGAGAAATTCATCTGATGCTCAATTGCACGTAGCCGACTCTCCAAATTACTAAAGCTACTGAATGTTGCTGGGACCCATTTTCCACGGACACACGCGCCGGGAATAGCTGAAGAGAGCCTGAGGAGAGCCAGCGCCATCCCCAGCACTCAGCCAGAGGCATCAGCTGAGCTCTGCTCATTCCCTCTCCTGAATATTCATCGTGCCCAAACGCAATATATCCTGAATATTAAACAACAGCTACTCAGGGCAGGAATATCAATCCTATGGCAAAGCCACCAGTCATTTTGGGAGCAGAGGTCTGTGGGTGGCAGGCGGGGGGAGAGGGGCAGCACTGCTTCTTCTCCTCCTAGGGAGGTGAGTGCTGCGTGAGTGGGGCTGGTGGCCTCACAGCAGCTACTCTGCAATCCAGGAGCTGCAAGGGCACGCAGCCCCATGCTGGGGGCACATTAGCCCCTGTGCCAGGCAGGCAGGAGCACAGTGGGCAGCACAACCCCTCCACTCAGCCCCACATCCCCGTGATGCTCCTGGGGCAGCAATGCTGCCCAGCCTCCAAGCAAAAACTGCTGGCTAAGCACTTTTCTTAAAGAGAAAATGGTCTTTGTTTCCCTCAAATGAGGGTGTTCGCAGGGTGGTACCTTCCAGCAGGAGCATCCTGAGACCCCTCACCCCATCCCATCTAGCTCTGCCACCGTGGTCTGGCTTCAGGCAGGGCTTGTCACTGACATGGCTGAAGTGCCAGGAGCAGAAAGAGGGAAAAAATCCAAATAAAGTAGAAAATGCAGTGGCTGTGAGCTTTCCAAAACACAGCTGTTGGACAGAGGAGGATGGAGACTCGCACCCCTCTCAGCCCCTCAGTGCAAGAGGGTCACCTGAAAGGGAGGCCTTTCTGCTCAATAACCTGCAGCTACAGGAGGGAGGAGCAGACAGGTAACCAGACCCTGCTGCAGAAACACAAGGACACGTTTTGGGATACAAGTGTTGCAAGGGAAACACACCTATGTGTTTGGAAATGGAAAATTCAGAGTAAAAGCTCTGAAAAATAAGAAGAAAAAAAAAAGAGGAAAAAAGGGCACAGGTAGCATGAGCTTGCTGGAAGCAGGAGCACTGCAGAGGAGCTGAGGATAAATAGTTTTAAACAGTATCCTGCCCTTGGGCAAAGGGTGGATCTGCAAGGAGCAAACCAAGCTTACAGGAACATCAGGAGCAGAAAATGTACCTGAGGACCCCAAAAATCAGCTCCCCAGGGATGGAACACCAGGCACAGCCGAGCTGGTAGAGCATTACCTCCCACACAGGGAACACACCACTGTGGGACCTGGGGTGCCATTAATCCTTTTAATTATTATTTTTTGAATTTATTTTAAAATGCAGAAGTGAAAGAACTGAAGCTCAGCTCACACCCTTCAAACAGCCACACACCAGAAGCCTTGAAAAGAACATGGCTCATGGTGGTTTCAGGAAGCACAAGTTCCTGTTCTGGGAAGGAAACAGTGCACACAGGGGGACATTCTCCCTCACAGAGTTTGTACTGCAGAAAAATCATGGAGAGAAGAATCAGAATCAAATGGAAATTCAGAAACTGCAAAAGATAACACAGAATTGAGGTATTCAGAGAGATGTTACATGGAAAACTAACATAAAAGTGTCTATATTGTTAACAAGTCTGTTAACAGAGGGGAAAAAACATAATCTGTGAAATCATGTGCCAAGGGATGAGTAGAGCAAAGATTAAGGTTGATGGGAACGTAAATTGGCTTGAAAAACTCCAGGGCAATGGCAGAAGGACCAGCACGGACATGTCAAAGCCCATGGACAGATCCCTCTCCAGAGGGTTAATGGCACCTTCCATGGTGCCTTCGTCTTCTCAGAACAAGTCAACCTGTCAAGCCCAATAGCCCTATCAGCCTCATCTGCCCTTCAGATCTTGCACCTCACTATCTCCACACTCACAGAGCTGATAAGAACCACAAGTTTTGGTTTATCAAGCCCGAAAACGGTGGAATTCATTCACATACTTAACCATCACCTTCATCACTTCCTACTGCTTGAGGCTGATGCAAGGGGTGAACAGACTGATACCAGTCACTTTCTGAAATTAGGGCATTTGGGGGGGAGACTTTGATCAAAGAAGATGACACCTGTTATTTAAAAATAATCTCATCTTCCAACCATCTTTCTCCCCTCACAGACCTCAGACTCCAGTCCTGGCTTGCCCAGGACATAAAAGCTGAAGATTAATCTTGCAGCCTCATCCCAAACATGGCATCACTGAGTGATTTTCACACAGCTTTATGCTTTCATTTTCCATCTCAAGCTGCTCTTGAGATAGCAACATTGAAATCATCTTGGATGTGAGTGTAGGTTTGGAAAAAAGCGAGAGATTAATCTAACCAATGCCGTTTTGCAGCTCTGCTATCTCAATCCCCATAACAGCTTAGCTTAATAAGAAAAAAAATCCAAACCCTCCCCAAAAAGCAGACTTCTGAGAAGAAAAAGAATTATCAAAGATCCTAGCCCTCAGTGCTGATTCCTGGCCCCCGTGACCTCCAAACGATCAATATTTAAGTAGGATGCATCAGGGATGAGGCAGGAGGGTCTTCTGGGTGTTCAGTGTCTGCTGAGCACTCACTGCTCTGGCACTGAGAGGGAAGCAACAGGGAGGAGAACCCTGTGTTGGGGACCTTGGTGTATGGCACCGATCCCCCAGCTCAGGGAGGTCACTAGATGACAAACTTGCCCTGAAATAACACTAAAAACACCCAGTGTTGTGGGGGAGCTTGAACCGTAGCTGAGCCGGGGAGGACAAAGCCCCACTGCCCAGATGGCTGGGGCTGCAGCACCCATGGAGACCACATATCCTCTTCTAGCATCCCCACAGCAGTGGGGGGGTTACAGCCCCCACCACCACCCACCTGGAGCAAGCCTCAGCAGGGCCTGCATTCCCTCCTCCAAGGGGTCTGGAAGTGAAGCAGCAAAAGCACGTCTGTCTGGTTCAGCGCTCAGGGGCCGACAGCTCCAGCACCACCAAAGCTCTGTTCCTGCTGAGAACAGCCCCCATCTGCTGTGTGGGAGTCTCAGCAGTCACAACTGCAGCCCTCGTCCTCGACTGACTCTTCTTGGTGTGGAGGAACACAGACACACGCACTGAAATTCCTCTGAGCCTCATGGCAGTGCAGTAAATTATAAATCAAGCAGCAATCCGTGACTCACCCAGCGCTAGTGGGAACACGCTCGCAGCTCCCAGGTGAACAATCCCACGTGGCAGCATGACGGAGGGTTTTTCTCAATTTTCTACCCCACCACTCTCCTAAAAGCCTTGGAATCACTACCAGCTCTCTGCACAAATTGTCAGCTCGGGAGGGTTTTGTTAATCCTGGTCCCACTCTCACAGCCTCATGGGAGGCAGCGCTGCTCCGACAAGTAACAGAGGATGTGATTTCTGCCTGGCTCATGGCTCTTTCTCCAGAAGAGGGGGGATGTAAGTGTTACAATAAACAGCTTTACTCTTTCTTTTGCATATTTCCAGCCTGTCAATCTACAGAAGTCTCAGCAACAGCAAAGGAAAAGCCTCCTCAGAGCTGGCCCTTTCTACGGCTCCTCAAAGGGAGCAGAGCTCACAGAAAAGCCACGGACAGCAGACAATAATTAAGGCAAAATCCTTTCTTCCAACACTCCTTCCACCACAAATCATGGATGGAAGAGCCAGCTGGAGCTCTGCAGAGACCCCTTCTTGCTGTATCCCTCTGTGTAACCCTGCGCTGGCCCCGGCACAGCAGCGGCACTGCGGCGCAGGCAGGACTCAGGCAGGCACTGAAGACAGGGTGGTAATTACGAGTTTCAAGCAATCTGAATTTATAATTGGCTGAGATTTCACTCAGCAGATAATGCACTGCCGTCCTGGACACTTGCTGTATCTAGGTCAGGCCATTAGTTTTGCTCTTAATCTACAGAGAGTTTTAATTTCATCTTTAATGTCGAATTCCAGCCAGCAAGCTGAGCCAGCGGATGACTTTGTCACTGACTGCATTCAACATCTCGACCCCTCCTGAACCCACAGAGAGGGAAAACAAGCACCAACATCCTGATGTACTTGGACCACTCCCAGCCAAACTCATGCAGTCGGAGCGCTGGCGCTGCCTGTTGGACTAGGAAATCAGAGAATCGTGGAATGGTTTCAGTTGGAAGGGACCTCAAAGACCATCTATCCACCCCCCTGCCACAGGCAGGGACACCTTCCACTAGACCAGGCTGCTCCAAGCCCTGCTCAACCTGGCCTTGAACACTTCCAGGGATGGGACAGCCACGGTTTTTCTGGGCAACCTGTGTCAGTGTTTTATCACCCTCATCATAGAAAACTTTTGGGAATCAGAGGCCATCGCCACCAAGGAGCTCTGGTCCATGTGCCAGTGGATGCTTCACCCACCACACAGGACGGGCAGTGCACGGCTGAGCAAGGACACCCAGAGCAGAGCACACCCCAAATGACATACCCAGGTGGCACCCCAGGACCTCCGAGAGCTTACGATGGGGGGTTCAGGGCAGGAGGTGACCTCGAGGGTGGGTTGCAGAAGGGTAAGAGGTACAAGAATGCCTTCAAACATGCCATGTTAAAACTCAGGTCCACTTTCTGAGGGCACCTTCATGCCCCTCACCTCATCCTCACATCACTCACGGGGTGCCACACCTGCCCTCACCTGTGGGACGCTACTACCAGTATTTCATCCCCCATTATCTCTGCAGCTCTCCAAGCAGGTCAGCACAGCACTGGAAAAAAGCAACTTCATTACAGGCACTTTCCTACCCCAGGAGCTGTTGTTCCCTTCCCTCACTGTCTCTGCAGCTGATAACCCTTGACATGAACCTTCCCAGTGAAACAGAATGCTGCTGCAGCTATACCAGGCATCCCAGCTTCAGAAAGCTCCTGGACATGCTCCAGCGCTCCGACCTCTGCCCCATCCTGCCCCAGCATCCACATGGTCCCTGCTTAAATCCGGAAAACTGCTCACACTGGCCAGAATCTTTACAGCATAAACAAGTGGGGTTCAGGATGCACAAAATAAACCCATCACACGTGTTAAAGGGATTAAAGATGGTTCCTACAATATGTGGAGGTGTATAATACAGTATAGATGGATCACTGCAGAGTATCCATAGGGAAGTCAGGCTGCTGACACACTCTGAAGACTTCGGATGACAAATCAGCTTGGAGGGAAGAAGAGCACTAGGAGGAGGTTTCTGGTCTACACACAACAGTCCAGTTTCAGGCACTCAGCTCTTCTAAAGAAAGAAAAAAATTCCCCACCAAAGATTTCTGTGGAAAGCACAGCCCTTATGACAACAGGAAGTTACTCACTTCAAAAACCCAATTTTCCATCAAAAAAAATCCAACTTGAAAGGCGTTTCCAGCTCACTCAAGCTGCAGGATCAAAGCCAGGGATTAAGTGCATCTGCTCACTGCTGGCTGCACGAGTGTGTCATGGAGCTCTGAGAGAAGACAGAGCTCACCAACAGCATTCTGTGGAGGGCCAGAGCCCTGCCATGGGCACGGGACACAGGGCAGGCCTGTGGGAGCAGCAGCATCCTACCAGCTCATTTTTAAGGGTTTCAACTATTTGAGGTACTTGCAAGGATTTTGAGCACTGCTAGGGAGCGTGTGGTGGTCAGAGCTGTGGACTGAGGCCATGCAAGGAGATGGCACAAGTTGATAAAGCAAACACTGGCTCTGCTGGTGAAGCCCAGCACTGATGCCAAGCAATTCTTGCAGCAGAGGTAGAGAATTAGGAAAAAAGACACAGAAAACCAGCCCAAACAGTGCACAGCCAGAGGCAGGGATGTGCTAGAGGGTGAGCCAGAGGAAGGACACACAGGGATCCCCCCCCAGGTAGTTGTGGCCACCCTCATGCCTTCTCCCCCTCCAGCTCCAGTCCTGCAGCAAGTGGGGAGCTGGGCAGGATGAACAGCACAGGAAGAATGTTTGCAGCAGAAGAGAGCTTCCCTCCACAGCTAAAATCACTTTAGACTGTTATTTAAAAGGGGAAAAAATGGTGTTCTGGCTGCCTGCAAAGCTTCCTCAGATAGATTTGCATGGCTGGCATGGACCAGATCAGGGAGGAATATTCCAAGGTTTTAATTTCCCTGCCCAGGTTTTATTTCGTGCAAACATACGTGGTCATTGCTTTCAAAGGTTTCCAATTTGCAAACATCTCCTCATGGAAAAAGAATGTCCTGCACTATGGATGGGGCTGCTGGCACAGCTCCACGCACCAAGGAAGCTTAGGAGAGGCATGATGTGATGGGAGATGGGCACATCAGGGACTGCAGGCAAATCCCAGCCTCCCCCTAGACCCCATTTGGCAGCACTGACCCAAAGCCAAAGCTTGTGGCTAGAACAGAGGGAAGAAAGAAACAACATCCAGGACACCCCACCGCCCGTTCCTCATGCTGTCATGGGTGTTTAGTCACAGCACTGGGCACCTCACAGCAGGTTTGCAAGAGTTTGGAGAGGGGCAGGTGGGAAACCAGCCCAGGAAACTGTCCATCTAGGAAGATTTCTTTCCAGGCATCAGTGTGTTTAAAAACAAGGAAGAAAAAAAAATAATCTGGTCTGCACAAAAAAACCCCAAGTCTTCTGTGTTTTTGCTGGAGCAACAGAAGTATTCTTTCCTCAAAATCTATGAGAGCAGAGAGAGCGGTTTTGTTCTGAACATGAACAGGAAAAAGAGTCAAGAAAAGCACTTTTAGGTCAGAACAAGCATGGTACATGAAGGGAGAAAGGACCAAGGAAGCAGCAGCTGGGAAAGGCATGAGCAGGGTTCTAATGGGAACATGACTGCTGCCACAGCCTCACTAGCGTGACCTCGGATGGGATCTATTGTAGTTTTTTTCATATTAAAAAAAAAAAGGAGGGTTAAAAGCTTTTCTTTTTCTTTGCAGGCTCATCCAGATTGCACAGGGGACAGAGAGGGATTTCAGACTTTATATCTGGCAAACATCATCCATGGAGGTTCACATCACATTCACTGGAACCACAGCCCCCGCATAAAGACTGAGCTTCAAAGTGCTCTGGAGGGACCCTGGGAAGTTTGTTAGCTCCCTCCTGAAGAGCAGCAGGACAGTAACTCACTTCGGATCAATATGTGCCATGAGTGAAGGGGCTGGAGATGCATCACCCACTTCTGCCTCTGCAGCCTGGGGGAGATTAGGATAGAAAAGGTGGGCTGTCCTAGAGAAAAAGCTCTCTGCCACAGGAGCTCCCGCTGCTGGAAACACTTCAGTGGAAGTGAGACCCCAGACAATGGGACCATGGGGAGATCTTCAGAAGCCTTCAAATCCTTGTCAGCCTTCAGCCACCTTT
Source organism: Platyrinchus mystaceus (assembly GCA_035041135.1). Classification (NCBI taxonomy): domain Eukaryota; kingdom Metazoa; phylum Chordata; class Aves; order Passeriformes; family Tyrannidae; genus Platyrinchus; species Platyrinchus mystaceus. Next base: position 19,562,859 of record JAWWLV010000158.1, read on the forward strand.
TCCTCCCTAAGCAAGGTCCTTCTGGGAGACACAAAAGTGTTCAGGCCAGCCTCCTCAGGGATGGCATCTGCAAAGAGCCAAAGCGCTGAGATGCCATAGGAGGGTGAAGGACAGAAGGGTAGTTTGAGGTACTTGGGAAGCTCCAACATTGCCTCATTGGATCACATAAGGATCTGGGTTGAGAGTGACATTCAGAGACCATCCAATCCACCCCCTGCCATGAGCAGGGTCACTTTCCACTAGATCAGGTTGCTCAAAGATCATCTACCCCCCTGCCATGGGCAGAGACACCTTCCACTAGACCAGGCTGCTCCAAGTCCTGCTCAACCTGGCCTTGAACCCTTCCGGGGATGGGGCAGCCACAGCTTCTCTGGGCAACCTGTGCCAGGGCCTCCCCACCCTCCCAGGGAAGAATTTCACACTAATCTCTGATCTAACACTGCCCCCTCGCAGTGTGAAGCCATTCCCCCCTTGTCACTCCATACCCCTTGTCCAAAGTCCCTCTATAGCTCTCTTGAAGTCCCTTTAGGCACTGCAAGAGGCTCTAAGATCTCTCTGTAGCCTTCTTTTCTCCAGGCTGAACAATCCCACTTGTCTCAGCCTTTCTTCCTAGCAGAGAGGTTCCAGCCTTTGGACCATTTCTGTGACCTTCTACAGGCCTGCTCCAACAGGTCCATGTGCTCCTTGTGCTGGGGCCCCTAAAGCTGGACCCAGGGAGTCTCACCAGAGCAAAAGGGGAGAACCCCCTCCCTCCATAC
>JAWWLV010000158.1:19563716-19611661 GCA_035041135.1 Platyrinchus mystaceus
TCCTTGTGCTGGGGCCCCTAAAGCTGGACCCAGGGAGTCTCACCAGAGCAAAAGGGGAGAACCCCCTCCCTCCATACTGCTGGGGATGCACTCAGGACACAGCTGGATTTCCAGGATATGAGCACACATTGCCAGCTCATGTCCAGTTCTTCACCCACCAGCATCCCCAAATCCTTTTCCACAGGGTTGCTCCCAACCCATCCATCCCCAAGGCTCAGAGCCTGAGCCTTTTCTCTCACAGTGGAGGAGCCCTGAGCAAGCTGGCTCAAGTGGGACACAAAAGCATTCCCAGAGCACTTCCCAGGTCTCGGTGGTCCTCAAACACAGGGAGAGCCTGCAGGGGACGATTTATGGACAGTGGGAGGTTTTCATGTGCTGCAGCCTGCAGACTGGGAGACTGTGGAACAGCTTTCTCAAAGGAAATGGCCACAGTTCAACCTGTCCTGCTCCCATCCTCCAAGAGGGCTGAGTAGGCACGGCTTGAGGGCTACGGCCATAGGGGATGGTGCTGCAGGTCTCCCAGGACACTCTGCCATCCCAGCTCTCCCACAGGACAAGGCAAAGCAACGCTGACACCTAGAAGTCCAATGGCATTTGGGTCCAACATCCAGACTTGGCACACACACCAGCAGGAAAAAATAAAACAAAGACTTTGCTCTAGTGGCAAGACCAAGACCCAGCTCAGCCTCCCGGTACCACCGTACCAGAGGAGCCCACCAGCTGCATCCCACAGATCCTTCAGGAGCTGTTTGGCTTAAATACGAGGTGCTGCTTGGGGCACCTGGAACCAGACCCTGCTCTGAGCAGTGGAGACACAGCTCCTATGGATGACTGCACTGCCACAGCCACGCCAGCTCCTTACCTTCAGCTTCTCGAAGCGATCGCTGAGCGATGCCACTTGGTGGTCCCGGTGGCGGCCCACCAGTTTACATAAGGCACAGATGAGCTGGTCATCAGCGACACAGTACATGTTCACCTTCTCGTTCTCGTGCTCCAGGCACGTGAGTCCACGGAAGTGCGCGTCGGGCACCGGCTCCACCAGCCGGTGGCTGGTGAAGGGCTTCTTGTTGGGGTGGGTGGCCCGCAGGCAGCGGTCACAGTAGGACACCTCGCAGGTGATGCAGGTCTTGACAGCGTCCCGGGGCGGATCCTGCTCGCAGAACTGGCAGGCGATCCTCTCACTGGCCACGGACATGGTAGGGCTGTTGCGGTAGGTCCTGTCGCGGCGGCTCTCGCTGGGGGAGTTGGGGCCGCTCAGGGAGGCCTTCTGGAAGCGGTCGATGATGTTCTGCAGGGTCACATTTCTCTTGAGGCCCTCCAGGCCCCGGTGGTTGAGGGAGATGACATAGCGGCAAGTGGGGCACTGGAAGGCGGTGATGGGCTCAATGGACTCGCTGGAGGAGCAGCTGGACACCAGGATGCGGTGGGCACAGCTGAAGCAGAGGCTGTGGGCACAGGGCAGCAGGAGGGGGTCCTCAAATAACTCCAGGCAGATTGGGCAGGTCAATTCTGACTCCAGTGTTTCCATCTTTAGTTAACACGATCCTGATTCAGCATGAAAAACCAGGGAAGGCGGTCAGGAACCTGAGAGGGAGGAGAGCAGAGACATGAGACAGCAGCAACAGCAGCTCTCCTGGGCAGCTCCTCTCCTCCAGCAGCAGGTACTCAGGCAGGTCAGACATGTCACCCCTGCAACACTCCAACACGCTTTACATCCCAACACTGTTACTACAGCCCAGCCAGGCCCCTGCAAGTGCACCAGTGTGGCTGAAGCCTCTCACTGATGTGTCTCACCCCACCATCCCCCTGAGCCAAAGCACGGCCGAGGAGCAGTGGGATAAGAGTCGTACGGAGGGGATGGGAGACGTGCAGCAGCAGCTGCCCTGACACCTTCAAGCCCAGCCAGGGAAGGACCTGGACCACAAGGCTGGAGACAAAACAAGGAGAAACCACACGATTTCATGTTTGTGTTGCTGAGTGCTGCTAGGGACTGGGGTGGGGCCGTGCTGGCATTCCATGCAGAAGGGTTGCGCTGTACAGCAGAGGTAAGCCCCTAAACATCCCCTCCAGCAGCTCCAGGCCTGCCTGCTTCTAGTGATGGGGAAAAGGTGAATCATGTCCTGGAAACTCTGAGCAGAGCATGTCGGGAGCTCTTAACACCCCATCCTGCTCCCTGCTTTTCCTGGCCATTGCTTTTTGGAGCAGGATGGGTAGGGCAGAGCAGTGAAATTATAGTCGGCAAACTTCCACCACTGGCTGTCCTCCACTGCACTCCACAACAGCCAGGGATGCCCAAATCAACTCCAGCTGGAGGCAAACAAGCTGTATTTTTAGCTCCCTTCCCTTGTATGAACTGGAAAAGAGCTCCCAGCAGGCGACAACCTGCTGCTCCCAGATCCAGTTTGCAGAGCACCAGAAGCTGCACCTCAAGCACTGCCCAGCTTCTGCTGCTGTCCCAGCATGCTCCCAAATGCCTGTCACATAGTGACATGGAACTGGATCCAGTCTCTCCTTTCTTACCCACCACCTAGTGCACATGTGGTGCCTTGTGGTCTTCTCGACCCACTGTGACGTCCCTTGTCACAGATACGGGGAAAGCCTCAATCTGTCAAAGCCACAGGGACCCTCCCTCACCCTGGCACTGCTGCAGGGATCAACCCTGTCAGAAGGAACACAGTGCCCAGCCCAGCCCTGTTTCCACCCCAGGACACTTTGGTGGGGTACATGGGCTCTGCTTGGGGAGAAGAAGAAAAACTCTTTCCTGGGTGGGTGGTGAGGCCCTGGCACAGGTTGCCCAGAGAAGCTGTGGCTGCCCCATGCCAAGTTGGATGGGACTTGGAGCAACCCAGTCCAGTGGAAGGTGTCCCCATCCATGGCAGGGGGTGGAACTGGATGAACTTTAAGGTCCTTCCAACACAAACCAATTTGGGATTCTGTGAAAAAGGGCTGGCTGGGGGGATGAATCAGCAGCAGGAGAGGGTTTGGCTGCTCAAAGCCTCAGGCTGCTGCAACGCCCTGCAAATGGCAAACTGCACAGGTGCCTCACTGTAACTTGCACACCCCCATCCCATCACACCCATCCCTTCCATTACTCCCATCCTCTCTCTTCCCAATTGCCTGAAATGGGATTTGCAAGTGGCTGGAGGAGACCTTGAGCTCCTCCCTGAACCAGCTCAAGGGGCTTATAAAATTAATCCACTGGGTATTTCGGTGTGTTCATGCTGCAGCAGCTTCTGCTGCCCAAACACAGCCTCGCACACACACATATCCACACTTTCTCTAAAATTATTTTTCTTTTCCTCAAGAGAGACAGTGGAAAAGTAGCTGTGTCCAAACAAGGAGAGGAGCACAAGGGCTCCCCGACAGCTTCCTCTCTGCAGCCCCTGGAGTGTTTCTCAAGCCTCGGAGCCTGCCACAGCCATGGGAAAGCGGCGGGGAGGAAACGTTCCTGGACCTCTGCCTGGCTGCTCACGCTCTGCTGCGGTTACCCTGGGTCTGCTGGGCTCCCCCGTGCCCCAGGCCTGGCAGGACAAGGGGGGTCTCAGCGTCCAGCCACGACACTCCCATCACCAGCACTGCGGCAGCTCCCAGCACTGCCCTTGGGCACTGGAGCTGTAACACGTCCCACACCGGTCCCTCGCTGTGCTGGATGCTCTGGACACAGTGGCTGCCTCACCCTAAGAGCCCAACACCCCGCTCCACACAGGACCCCAGCTCAGGGGGCACAGCCCCTCTCACCTCCCCACGTGATCCATGGATTCTCTCTGGCCAGCAAACACAAGGGGAAAAAAGAAAGAAGGACAACAACGGGATTTGGTTCAGAGCCTGACCAAGACTGGGAAAAGAATTTAAAAACCAGGATTGGTGTGAGAGGCTCCCGAATGCCTTGCCAGAGCCGCCTGTTGCTGGGCCAGTCCCATGGAGCAACATCTCATGCTCCCACAAGCTCCCACATCCAACATCCAGCTTTGCATCCAGCTCCGCTGCTATCCGAGGGAAAACAATGCAAAAAGTTTAAACAGCCTTTGGCCTTGTTACCAAGTTTTTACATTAATCTTGTTTTCCTTGCTGGGACAACAGCTTTTACCTGTGACATATCCAAGAGGAGCCTCAGACCCCGGGCTGGGATAGGAGCATGTGCAAGGGTCAGCTCGGAAGTGCAGGAGGAGGCACAGGAGCCTGCCTGGAAGCAGTATGGGAGCAGGTACAGGAGCCTGCCTGGAAGCAGTATGGGAGCAGGTACAGGAGCCTGCCTGGAGGTGCGGGAGCCCCCTTGGAGGAGGCACCTGCTCCAAGGTGCTGCACCTGGCAAAGCAGCTGTGCTGCCGTCAGAGCCTTTCATGCCTCTCACTTTGATGTTCTCTTTGATGTCCAGGATTGACGCAGCACAAGGAATAGCTGATTAGATTAAAATCTGCTTTCTTTAGAGTCATTAACTCCCTAAATAGAAAAGTCATAAAATATTAACATTGTTTACAGACAGCCCCGTGTCACTTGTGCCCCAAGGGTCAGCGGCCCCCAGGCTGTGATAGCGTCGAGCAGCAGCAGCAGGTTAACAACACAGTAACATAAAACCAAACTTTTTTTTGTGTTGATTTGAGCTTTGCCTAAAACCCAAGGGAAAGAGAGAAAATAATAATAACAAATAAAAATTATAATAAATAAATCAATGACCAACAAGACAGAAGAGATGGGGGAAGGCAGCAAACCCCAGAGTGAGCAAAGCTGTGGGTGCTGCAGAGCCAGAGCAGAGCCAGTGCCAGGTCCTCTGGGATACAGTGACCGATGCTTTTACTTCCAGCCCAGATGCATCCAAAACCCACATGCCAACACAGAGCAGCAGGAGCATGGTGAGTCTCAGGGGTTCCCAGGATACCCTTAGCAAGTTACACCAAAGGTTGTTAGATACAAAGGTTCCCCCCCACTCACTTCTCCCAAATTGTAACTTTCACAAGATCAAAGCCAAAAGTGCTTCATCACTGCCTGAAGCTCAGAGGCTCATCAGGAGTGAGGTAGAGGTTTGGCACCAAGGGAAGAAGGGAGGAGAGACATGGAAGGAGGAGATGCTACTCACATCACCTGATCCATACCTGGGGGGGACATCCCAGTGTACATCACCTGAGGCCATGGGCAGCCAGCCCAAAATTCACACTTTCCCCTCCAGCACCATCCAGCTCCCATTTTTACCCATGTTTTTTTTACAAGTCCACCCAACATTCCCTGTGGTTTACCCCAGCACCAACCCTGGGCAGAGCCCCATGCCGGGATAACCAGACCTGCTTTGACAAACACTAACTCTGGAGGTCCGTATTTTCCACACCATGTGTGATTATTTATTTATTTTCTCTCTTTCCCCCCTTTTTTCCCCTCCCCCTTCTTTTTTCTTCCCTTCCCCCCAAAAGCTCCAGCCCAGATTGCTCAGCCCCTTCCAAGAATGAGGCTTTAGAAGAGCTATGCTGCTCCACCCGTGCATTAACGAAAAAAATAATAAAATATGGCAACCCTTTCCTTAATTGGCTCAGCGACAGCAGGATACAAAATCTGGGCAGCAGTTGTCACTGTGCTTTTTGTTGTCCTTGGGAAAATTAGCTCAAAATTGGATCACTGTTGAAGGGAGGATAGAACACCCCGTCCAGCAGCCACATCCCATTCCCAAAGAGCCCAGGCTGCCCAGCACAGCTCCCATGGCAGCAGGGATACACTCCCTCATTTGAGGTTCCCCCTCAGCTCCCCAAGCCCTGCCAGCACCAGCCTTCCCAACCAACTGCCCTGAATCTCCCCTTGGGATGGGCCTGTCTCAGGAGAAACAGGGTCCTAGGAGGGAACACAGCCCCCCCAACCACGTAATTAGCAACAGCTTCCGACCTAGCAAAGGCACTCCAGGGAGAGGGGAGGCTGTCAGGCTCCTCCAGCCAATTCAGATCGAGTGTTACCTAATTCTTCTGTGCTTGATTTGCATCAAGCTGTGCATATTTAACATCAAATTTTAAGCTCAGAGCTGCAGCCAGCACAGAGCATCCCTTGGCCCCTGCTCCTCCCTCCCAGCACACCTGAACACACTGATCAGAACTTGGCCTTTCCTCCCATGGCTCCTGCCTTCACACATTCCTTAATAACTCCACGAAATTTGTCTGAGGCTTTCTGAAAATCCCAATGATTCATCTCCCAGCTGCTCTCCCCAATCACCTTATTGCCGTACTAGAAAAAGAAGAACCCCCCCCATCCCCATTAAACTGGATTCCCCCTATAAAAGCCAATGTTGCTGTCCCTAATCCATCATACTGGAGCAGCATTTCCACACCAGCTTTAATTATTTTCTCAGCCAATTTGCTTGGTGCTAAAGCAAAGCTGCTCAATGATTCCCACTGCTCTCCCTGCACCTCTTAAATGAAGGACAGAGCTGAGAGGCTGCATTCACATGCAGCAGTTCCCTCTGATGCTGGCAGTTTGGCTGCTTCATCCTTAAACCCCTCCTGAAGAGCCACTAGAGTCCACCAGGCACTGGCCAATTGTGTTCTTTAATACCTCCATTTGCACAGCACCTGATTCCCTCTGGGAATTTCACCTTCATCGCTGCCTTCACTAATGGGATGAGACCACTTTGTTCCATCACAACATTCCCTTTCTGCTGAAGGTCTCCCGTCACACTCCAGGGTTGGGAAGGGACCCCAACATACTACTGATCACCTCTGCCCTCGCTGCTTGCACAACTAGTTTTTGATGGGGTTTTTCTCCCCCTCATCCCCCAAGGGAATTACTCCCAATGCCTGAACTCCACACAAGCCTCAGTTACCCATGTACCTACACAGATCCAAGCTGGGATGCTCCAGTCCAGCACAAGCCCCCAGTCAGCACTCCCTTCCCTGTGGCAGCAGCTCCCTACATCCCTGCTCCCATCCATCTCAGGGTGCCCCTCCAGCCTCTCTGGTTTGGGGTGCTGCGTTTCCCACCCCTGCTTCTCTCCCTCTCCTTCCCAATAACATCTCTCTGTTCATGGAGCAGCTCCAGAGCCCCCACCACCCATCCCCCCATGGATTCTGGTGGTTTCCACACACACCAGCAGCCCTCGCCCCAGCATGTTCTCCCCAATTCCCCAAATACTTTGCCCCTGCCTAGCCTGTGCTGCTGTCTGTCCCCCTCTGCCAGCACTGTGGCCCAACAGTTCCCACTGGTTTAAATGGCTGATAATCCACTCACAGCTGGCAGAAATCCATCATCCACTGGTTCTGGCAATGCCACAAATCCTTCCCCCCTGCATCTGCTTCCGATGCGGAATGAAGAGCCCTGTTCCTGTGCACTGGGATGTGGGAGGTGGGATGCGGGGAGGGCTCTGGGCAATCAGAGTGGGTTTTTTTGGCTCAGTGTTAAACATCAGCTGCTGACATTACACTCGTCCATCCCAGTGGGACTCTAGCACAGGATGAGGCACAAAAGAGTTGTTGTTTGAGTGGGTCATGACTGCACAAGGACACAAGCCATGCTCCTTGTTCTCCTGTGCTGGTGCCAGCCTTCCAGCATGTTATCAGGATTTCATGGAGATCTTGACCAGGGAGCAGCAGGAGCTCCAGGAGCTTGTCCTGGGTTACCTGCACAAGGCAAGGATGCTCCAGCCAAAGCCCATGAGGTCTCCACCTCATCCACCTCCATGACGTCAGAGAGGCAAGCACCAAACGAAGCTCCTCTGTTTGACCTCCAGGGACATCCTGGTACAAGGGAAGACTTTACTTCTTTCCTACAAGTGAGCTGACAGCTCCTGGTGTACTCCCACAGGACCTCAGCGCAGCATGTGTTCACTAAAGGCTCCCCAGGGATTTAGAGCCCATGAGTTGCAAGGTGGATCAGGGAGGGATTCCCTGCAGTTTGCTCCCCAGCTCCCACAGCCATGCAGTGGGAATCACTCCATGCAGACTCCTCAGAAACTGCAGTGGTTTGAAGACAGGCAGCAATGGGGCATGTTTGCCCTTCGGGACATTATGGGGCAATTCCTACTGACCCAGTGTGGAAACATTCCCCAGCAATCTCCATTGGTGGCCTGGGGGTCAACAGGACACAAAAGGGACAGGGCATCTCTCCAGCCCCTCTGACTCAGCAGGTCCCTGGAGCACAGTGCAGTTGCTCCCAGTTCCTGGGGAACACCACAGCTCCCCCGGGTCCCTTGCACTCCATAACCCATGAAAACTGGGGCTGCAGCAGCCAGGCTCAGCCTCTGGCAGGTCACAGCCCACCACAGCCCTCCTCCCCATGCACTGCATACGTCCATCCAACTATCCCATTCCTCCTGCAATGCCAAAACACACAGCCCTTGCCTCTCTACCAGCAGCTGCCACCAGAGCTCAGGGGCTGAAACCCCAGATGAAGCTGGGGGGTCACAGCAGTGCCCAAGCCAGGGACATCCGCAGGCACATGGCTTCAAGGGCTGCTGCAACGGCGGGGGAAGCAGCCCCACCTTCCCAAGACCATCACAGATGTGAGTGAGCCCCTTCCAGCCAGGCCCTTGAGAAAAGCAGCTGGAGACTGGGCACACCACCAAACTGGCACATCCAGTGCTCCTGTGGCCCTGGCAGCCCTGCCATTCCCCTGCCACCCCCCTGGAAATACTCCTTCCCCTCCTGACACAGCACTCCACTGCTCCAGGTCTAGCCACCCCTCACCCTCCCCTCCCTTACCTCTCCTGCAGCTCTGTGCTCTCCTGCCACCCTGCTGTCCTGGCCTCTCCAGCCAATGCTGTACAGCAAGCGAGCGGACCGAGCACTCGTGTCAGCACCAGCAGCTCCCAAAAACAGCCCTGCTCCCAGCTGGCTCCTGCCAGACCACACATGGCAGCAGCCTTTTGATCCAAGCCTTTCTCCAGGCGCGCCCTGTGGCTCCGCATCCTTCCCCTCTTCCTCAGCCACCACCTGCAATGCAGCTCCAGCCTGGCCCTGTCCCCACCACAGCCAGCAGCCCCCAGCCCAGCAAGAATGAGGGAGGGCATGGCTGCAGTGGCAGCTGGTGCTCTGGAGTAATAACCTTTGGGCTCCAGAGCAAGGCAAGGCTGCTATCTCTCAGACGAATGCTGCAGAGATCATCCAGCTCCGCACTGAGAACCCCCAGCCCCATGCTGAGGATTGTTTTGTTAAGGAGGAGCATATTCCAAGGGCAAACCCCTCTGTCTCTCCAGAGGCTGGAGCAGCAGCAGCCTGCTCCAGCATTCACAGCCACGGTGCTGTATTAGGTAACAGAATCCTTCGGAGTCTGCACCCCCACAAACCACTGGGGTGGCTTCCCACTCCTGTGCTTTCTACAGGACACCAAGTCCCAACACGGGACATCGGTGCTGCTCATCCATGGGGGAGCAGGGTTCAAAGAGGTGCAGAGACATGACCATAGCAAAGGCAAGGCTGGGCTCATGGCAAAGCCCACCACGGGAAAGAGCCAGGAGACACAGGCACACATCTGGGAAGGTACTGGTGCTGCTGCCACGCAAGCATGACACAGTGAGGAGCCAGTGCATCCCAGCAAGGAGCCAGCCCCTCACCAGTGCTCCCTAGGCACCCTTGTGCTGTGTAAAAGTCACAGCTCTACTGTAAGGGATGTTTTCTGGGGGACAGAATAATAACAGATCCTCAACCAAGGAAGGGGAGTTGGCACAGTCCCATTCTGGCAAAGACACAGAGCTTGAGAGGGGCAGCCTGAGCCACCACTCTGCCCCCCAACTGGTGCTTTGCCCCTTTGCACCTTCTGACCCCTCCTGATCCTTTCTTTTCCACAGGGAAGGAAAAAAACTGAATGGGGTGTGGGAGCAAGAATGGCTCCAGAAGGGCCGGGAGCTGCTGTCTGGACCAAGGGCTCTGTCACATCCCCACTGGCTCGGGGCTGCCATGTGTCCTGACAGAGCTCCGAGCAGCATGTGTGCCCCAGCCCTGCAGCCCACAGCAACACACACTGCCAGTGACACCGTTTCAGTCCCGTTTTGCTGCTCAGCACTGCAGCAGGAGTAGAGGCAATTCTGACCTCCCGGCAGATCTCGGCCTCTGCTGCAGATGGAGGCTGTGACAGTCAGCCCAGAGCCTTGTTGCTGCCCCGACCCAGCGACCACTCCAACCTCCCCACCCCGAAACGACAGATCAGCTCTGCTTCCGACAGATACTACAGAGTCGGGAAATCCAAAGGCCATTGTGCTGCTCTGTGCAAGGTTAAATATATCTGCACGGCTCCTTGGGCTGCATTCCTGGGAGGTGGAAAGGATAAACAAGGCTTCCTGCAGGAAGTGGAGACAATGGGGGGATAATTAGTTCTAATCCCCAGTGCAGAAACAATGCAGGTAGCAGATATTTTGGACTTTCACACCCACCCCCTCGACATGCTCAGAAAGAGGTGCCCTGACTGGTTGACTCCCAGACTGGTGTAGCTGGGCTCCCTGGCCAGATAAGAGACTAATGATACAAAATGAGGGAAGCTGCAGCAGCCGTGGGATCAGCCTGGGGCTTCACTACTCCAGGCTTACCCTGGCAAGAGGCTGGCATACGAGGACACATTTTGGAGACACGTTTTTCCCAGAACCAGCAGCTCCTGGCTCAAGCTGGGGGCTATGGGCACCCACACACCACGAGTTACAAAGCAGGTTTGGGGACATAGCTTGCACCAGTGCCCCAGCCATGCTTCACTTCCAGCATGGCACAGCCAGCAATGCCAACAGCATTCCAGAGCAACCACGAGCAAATTGCAAGGAGAGCTCCCATGTCACTGTAGCAAAGGGACCCCCACACCACCCTCCACAGCCGGTCAGAGGGTGCCAGGGATCTGCTGTTCCTACAGTTATCTCCTCTTCATTACAGGACCAGGGCTTGTTTTCAAATCACAGCAATTTTTAATCCTTTTTCCTACCCCAGCCCCTTGGGAGTGCTCCATACGCCAGCCAGATTTCCCAGTCCTCCTCCTGGCGCTGCGGAATGACAGAGGGACCCCGTGCTCCCCGGACGTTTTTCCAGCACATTACACAGGTCATTTAAAGCCTTTCAAGACAAAATGCTCCCTCGCTCTGAAGTGACTCAGAACCATTAGCATCTCTTTGGAGAGGGTTCTCTGCCCTCACCAGTGCAGCACAGGAGCACTTTTGCCCTTTATCTCTAAATAAAATATATTTATAAACAAAAAAGCAACAATTCCCCTGGCTCAGAGCCACTGCCTGTCCCCATGTCCCACCCCCTGCTCAGAATGTCACAGACACCCATAGCAGTGTCACTCACATTTTAAGGCACATCAATGGATGCTCCACCAGCAATGCCACACTCCCCATCCTCTGGGATCAGCCCTAGGTTCACTTCCTAGCCACTCAGGAGATGTTCCCTGAGCCAAGGACACCAGCACAGCCGTGCTGCTTCTGGACACGGCTTCCCACAGCTCATGCCAGGCTGGGGAAGAACCACCGAGCTGAAGGTGGGTCTGGAGCGCACACAGTCAGGAAAAACACTCAGCTACCCCGGTCATCCCCTGGATCAGCCTGTGGAGAAAGACTAGGGAAGAACCCTGAACCCAGCACAGGCTGCATCCCAGAGCACACCAAACCACTCCAGCATCCCCAACCCTGGTTCCTGGAGGATTCAGACCATGCCACTGCCTCCATCACCCCTGTTCCGTGGCCAGCACGGGTCCACCATGCTGCATCACTCCAAAGTCCTGCTCCCTTCTCCAAGGGGCAGCCAAAATAATGTTGGGGGACATGCAGGGGCTGCGGATCTGCCCACCATCCATCTCAGCTCTGCTTGGATGCAATTCAGGAGATAAAGCAGGTAACTACAAAGTCATTTTCCTCCTGTCATCCCTGCTGCCTCCCCACGGGCTGCCGGAGGGAGGCAGAGGCTTTTGGTGACAAGAGGCACGGCACAGACGATACCTGCTCTCGTACTCCAACGAGTTCTTTAAAGATCTGAAAGGAACCCAAAACACTCCCAATTTTGCATTTGTCACCATCACAGAACACATCAGAGCCTCGCAGGGGCTGGGATTTGACACACAGAGGTGCCTTCGCCCCCAAGAGCATCCGACAATCCTGATTCCACATGGGAAGCTGCTGTGGCTCTGCAGGCAGTCAGCAGAGCTCACAGCTGCTGAGGAATGACAAATGGACACAAATTCCAGGGATGCTGGAGGGAGCACAGCACTCTATAGGGTCACTCCGGGACTGACCACAATGCTGGTCAGAGACTTGGGAAAGTATTGGCAGGAGCAAAAGAGTTTAGAAAATAATATTATATGTAATATATAAATCAGCCTGCCATGCTGATGGTCTCTCTCATCCAAGGGCTGAAGCACTGAGCAGCTTTCCAAGTCCCCTCTCCTGCCACCCCCACATGCAGCAAGGACACCAGGCCAGCACCAGAGCTGGATCCTGTCCATGGCCAAGGGGCTGTGAGGAGTCCTCAACCCTGTGGCACCTCCCTCAGTGACACACATCACCCTGCAACTGATGGGTGACCCTGCAGAGCATCTGGGTCACTTCCCAACACACAGGGACATAACACAGCCATGACTACTCATGACTTCGAGCTGCTAAAGGACTCAGATTAAAGGGATGGAAAAAAGCTGAAGATTTAATGCCAGAAAACCACAAATGGGTCACACATGGAGACAGGGGACATGGAGGTGACAGCACAAGCACCCACACAACCCCAGAAGCTGGACTCCTCCTTTTGCAGCATAACAGAGCCACGGACCAGCCCAATGTCATTCCCAAAATTCAGTTTTGCACTATCCACCAGTTCTCACAGCTGGCACAAGGCAGCCCAAATGCTGGGAGAACAGGCAGACCAAGAAGGATCAGGTTAGGGGCCAAGAAAAATCACAGAGGATAAAAACAAGGAGCCTGTTGCTGGGAGAGGTCAGCCCTCATTATGGAGAAATGTGAGAATTCCCAGGAGGAAAACAAACCTGAGAGGCAAAGCATAGAGAAGCAGGGATTCCAGAGAACTTCAGGCACGTCCTCTGGGTGCCCACTGGCCTCAAGGCCATCTCCCACCACCAGTCACGAAGGAGAAGGAACGCGACAAGGAAGAGGATTCTGGCAGGATCGCTCCTCACAGAGTTGTACAGCTTGGCACTCACCACCCTTCTGCCAGACAAACCCTATCCCGTTCTCCTTCCTACAGGCACACAAACACTTCCAGCACAAGAGAGCAAAGCTGGAGCCACTGCAGCCAGGGAAAACATCCAAGCAAAAAAAAAACCAAAAACCCGAGAACATGTTTCTGAGAGGGGAAAACAGCAACGCAGGCAGCGAGGCACCAGCGGAGAGCACAAGGCCGGGCCCCAGTGGAGTTTCTGGGCCGGTCAGGATCCTTGTTCGGTGCTCCAGCCCCTGCACACACCATTCAGCTTCAGGAATAGCTGGCAGCACTACAGCACAGAGAGGGGGGAGAATCCCTGGAAACACCGCGCTGCCATAGGAGCCCGTGTGTTCCAGCCGGGGCTGGGGAGACGCCGACGTGTGCACAGGATGCTCCCAGGACGTGCATCCAGAGCAGCTCCCATGGCTCCCCAGCACCGGCTTCAAGCATCAGCTGCTTAAGATAAACAAAATGACATTATGTGGCCTGAGCCAATGTATTTCTGCAGCAATCCAGAGCTCTGGGATTCCTGCTGCACCTGGGGAGCATGGGCACTGCGCTGGCCCACCACGCTCCCAGGTGAGAATCCAGCAAGCCACAGAAATGCCAAGGCCTGCAGGGAGCTCTGGGAATGGAGACTGACTCACCTGGGGTCACCCGGAGTCAGCTGTCCAGGACTGTGACCCACTGGGTTCTGAATACCTCCACAGATGGAGACTCCACAGCCTCTCTGGGCAGCATTTCACCTATCTCACAGTTAAACCCACCACATTTTCTCCCATGAGATTTCAGCCAGATGCAAGGAGTTAGGAACAGGAGGTGCAGACGCCTCATCCAAAACTGCAATAACAGGGCTAACAGACCACCAGCAGCCCTAGCTGCCCTTGAGCACTGGCTCAAGGTCAGGTTCCACCAGGATAGATCATCTTGTGTAGGACTTCCAAAGCCTGGATCCACATCTGCTCCCTTCCATGGGAAACAGGTCTAGCGTCAGGGCTCTGGAGCACTTACAGGAGGGATGTGAAGCTCCTATGCCTGTCCTTTCCCCCCCCGTACCTGTTCTTTCCCCCTTGCATGGACGCTGCAGACACCTGCCACCCTCATGTGCCTCATTCGCCCTCTCCCAAACCATCTGCTTACAGCCAGCACTGGAGAGAAACTGCTGATGAAAGGCCAGAGAGCAGCTCCCACACACCCTGGAGCCTTGGACACCCTAGTGGGCAATGGAAATCCTGGGGCAGGGGCACAGTACCCCAGGCAGCACAAGCATCGCAGCCACCAGTGCCACTGTCACACTGGGGCTCAGCGTCAGCACAACAGCATGGGGGGCAGCCTGAGCCAGCGCAGCATCCAGCCAAAAACCCAGCCTGCTCCTTAACGATGTGTTGAGCCAGGTCAGCCTGGCTCAAAACCCCAAATTCCTCCCTCCCAGGAGGCCCAGCGGGCAGCAAACCAGAGCAGCTGCCCACAGCCCCATGTCTGGAGCTCAAATGCCCGTGCTGCCAGTCCAGCCCACCCATGCTCCAAGTTCCTGAGCATCCTTTAGATGGCCTTTCTCTGCCTCACTGCATTCAGCCCTGTAACACAGTCAGATTTGTGGAGTTCTTCAAGGATCATCCATGAAATGCATTTAAGCCTCTCTGTGTCTCTTTGAAACTGCAAAAAGCTAATTTATTCCTCAGTATCCCTGCTGTGCTGTCAGAGGATGCTGCAGGCTGCACCTCAGAGGACTGACACGTCCCCACTTCCCCTGTACCCCCACAGATCTTCCCCCAGCTCACACCAATTGCACTGGGCCTGAACCCTGCTCCAGCCAGGCCTCTGCCTCCTGCCTGAAGGTAATTTTTTCCTCTTCAGTCAACCAACTCAAAATTGGGTTTGTGCATTAAAGTGAAATTTAATTTCTGGGCCATTACCCCAATGTAGTCTAGTTCCTGCGTCTGCAAAATGAGGAATAAACAAACAGACTGAGCAATTCATTTCCCTCTTAGACGCAAATTTCAGTTATAAACAAGAATAATTACATTCTGCAGAGGCATGGAGCCCATTTCATTTCAGGATCCCACAGAAAGCCGGCAAAGCTGTGGGACCCCCAACACAGCCAGCATACAGTCCTGCTACATGTGCTCCTGCACGGCTGCAACACACATCCCTGGGATCTGTCCTCAGAGTCTCATTGATGCAGCAAGTTTCCATTTATTTCTCATGCTGGTTTTTCACAAGTCTCTATGTTTTCCTTTTCCCCTCCTCAAGCTGATAGTCCAGACATCGAGATCTACAAAATATATGGCTTTGAGACCTGAGACCTCACAGCATCCAACTGCAACACATATAAAAAAAATTGCAGAAAAATCAAAAACTCCAACTCCCCCCCAAAAAAAACTTCCACCCTAATTCCCTTCAGTCTCTCTACTGAGTGTAAAAAACTCAGCAGCAATTAAGCCCACACGGTGACAGCAGTGTCCCCGTCCATTCACAGGCTGCTCTGGCACATTCCAACCAGAACCCATCCACACCCTCTTCCTGTCCAAGGGCGGAAATCCCACAGGAAATGCCCAAAAGGAAGCGAACCACCACCACCACCCAGTCAGGAAGACCTGGCAGTCACGTCGGGCTCCTGCAGCAGCTCCTCACTGGGACCTCCCAGCCAGAACGGTTTCAGTAATAAACAGTTTCCATTGGGAATCATCCTCCACAAGCCATTTCCATTCCAATTTAAGAGACAGGGACAAGAGGTTTACCTTAGATATCAGGAAAAGGTTTTTCACCCAGAGGGTGGCAGACCACTGGAACAGGAAGTGGTCACAGCACCAAGCCTGTCTGAGTTCAAGAAATGTTTGGACAATGCTCTCAGGCACAGGGTGGGATTCTTGTGTACTGTACAGGGTTGGACTTGATGATCCTGATGGGTCCCTTCCAACTCAGCACATTCTATGATTCTGTGAGAGGGATGACAGCTTGAGGGAGGACTCCAAAGGCAAGAGGGAAGCAGGGAACAGAGTGACAGAAGAATGCCCCCTGCCCTCCTGGTACCCAGGGAACATCAGGTTTGTTTGCTCAGAGAGGAAGCCTAGACCACAGTGGCATAGGGACCAGTGAGCTGCACAGAGGCCAACCAGCACCAGGGCTGAGATGCACAGAGAAGAGATGAAAAGTGGTTTCAGCCTGACCTCCCGCCAGCCCCAGCTGCACCAGCTTTTTGTCACCAAGCTCCATCCCCACACTGCAGTGGTCCTTAGGGCCAGCAACCTGCTCCTCTCCCTGCTGTTGGTGGGCCTTGCTGGGGGCTGCCTTCCCCCCAGCAGTGAGCCGGGAGCCCCAGCAAAGCTAGGACAAGGCTGTCCCCATCCTGGCCACAGGACATGCCTGGCCCCAGGGCCTGGACACAAGGCAGGGCCAGAGTGGAGGCGGTCACAAAGCCCAGCGCTGCCAGAGAGCACAATTGGCTGTTTCCTGAGAAAGGGCAGCATGTCCAGAGGCACAAAAGAGGCCATTCTGCTGCTGGCCACGCTCCCGGGGCTAGGGGCTGGGACCAGATGCCAAAGCTACCGCATCTAAACGATGCTGGCAGGGCCCTACCCCTGCCACCCCAAAAGGCAGGGCTGCAGCACACCAAGCTCTGCCCCATGTCCTCCCAAGCCACATGCTCAGGGCTCAGTACTGTCACCCTCCCTGCTCCCATGGATGAGGCAGGTCCAGGGCTGCTGGCACAAAGATCCAACCCAGTGTTTCCAGCGCTGTGTAAGAACACAGGCAGGCACCCAGGATCCAAGGGGTGAGACGCTCCCCCCATGCTGCCAGAGCCCCCCACCCTCACACAGCACAAGGCGCCTTTCAGCCCCACACAGACACCCTATTCTCCCACTGCTGACCTTCTTGCCCTGACATTTTTGGGATTCAGGCTCCACAGCAGCAAGCGAGGGTGCTGGAAGCAGCAGCCTGAGGCCAGTCATCGGCGTCTCCACGTGTCCACTCACTAATCGGAGGGGCTGACAGAGCTGCTCATTTGCACAAGATGACAGTACAGCTAGGCACTCATTAGGCTCCAACACACACTTATTTTCCAGGGGAAGAACATTAAAAACAAGGAAAAGCAGCCACATAGGCTCCAGCCTCCCTAAGGCTTTCACTCCACAGGAGGGAGCTCAGGGAAGCAGCCACAGACCCTCTCACCCCAACAAGGGGAGCACCAGCCTTGGAGGGATTCTGAGCAGGCAAAGGTGGGTTTGTTATGGAAGGGGGGTTCTTTATCGGCAGCAGCAACTCCCTCCAGAGGTACAAAATAATCACAGTGCTCATCAGCTTCGCTTAACAAACTGGCTGTGCAGCCTGCAGAAACAGTTCTGGTTCCAGCATCTCTGATGGGACAGCTGAGAGCCACAGGCTCACCAGTGACCAGCCTCTGGGATGCACTGACTCCCCAAAGCCAAGGTCTGACCCAAGTGATAACAGGCTCAAACCCCCCTCCCCACTACAGCAACCCTGACCAACAGCTCAGAAACCCACAGAGAGCCCAGGGGAGTCGCTGAAAACCTCAGTGAGGGTTTGGAAACATCTCTCCATCCCTAGAGGGGATGAGCAGGAGACAACATAATCCCAGTTTTAAGAAAAAGTCATTTATCAATCTTGTGCAGTCTCAGGGCCGATCCCACTCCACTCACAAACACGGACATGCACACACACCAACACACACTGCTGGCACACCCCGGAGCTGTGCCTGTGCCATGGAGGCCAGCACAGCGTGCCCAGAGCACTCTCTGCAAGGCAGGGATTTATCACCCACCACAGCTCCATTTCTTTTCCAAAGCAGCATTTCCAAAGCAGGATGGATGTGGGCTGTGCACAGGCATGGCCTCCTTGCTGCCGTGGAAGGCTCTGCAGGGCACGGACCCGGCTCCGATCACGGCAGCCGACACACCCAGGGCTCTGTAACCACCTGCCTGAACTGAAGCAGCTGCTGCTGCCATTGGCGTGAATTCATCCTTCCTCCTCGTACTCCTATCCCTGTCTATTTCCAGGAGCATCCTCAAGGAATACCTCCTCGGCACACTTTCCAGCACCACTGCCGGGGCCAGTCCCTCGCCCTCCGTGCCGTGGCCAGTGTTGTTACCACTCGGTCAAGGTACGAGCCAAGCGAGGAGCCTCGGGTCCGCTCCTCGCCGGCGAAGCACAGCAGTGACAACCTCAGCACAGAGCCCACGGCACCCGCGGGAGCCGGAGTCAGCTCCGACACGAACCGAGGGTTGCTGCTGCCGGAGCGGGGGGTACTGGCGGAAGGGGCAATGCTGACCACATCAGGAGGGTCAAGGAGCAGCTCGAGCCCACGCTCAACGCCCCCCCGAAGGCAGGCTGACGGGTCGGTGGCACCCCCGGCTTTGCCAGCCGCTGCCCGGCAGTGCCCCGTGCTCCAGCGGGCACCGCTGTGCCAGCTCCCGCCCGGCTGCGGCGGCTCCTCCGGCAGAGCCGGTCTCCTTGAAGCCGCCTTCCGACAACAAAGGCTCAGCCGAGGTTTCGGGCTGGCTGAGGAGGCCTGGGAGAGAGCCAGGAAGGGCAGGAGCCATTAACGCCGGCGTGTCCGGACTTGAGGGAATGACGGAGCAAGCAGAGCCGTTTGCCCTCTCCAGAAACTCGGCAGCCCGCTGAGCAGAGCGGCCCTTCGCCGCGCTCCAGCCCTTGCCAGCTGTGCTCTAGCCCTCGCCAGCTGTGCACATCGGGGCAATAAACCTGCGGCCGGGATGTTTTTTTGAGGCAAAACACAAAAATAAAGCGCGAAGACGAGGAAATTCCGTTCTCGCGTGTCACTCAGGCACGTTCTCCAGCAGCTCCAAAGATCCTCGGCGCCAGCAAACAGGCTCCGCTGCCAGCCGAGCAGCGACACCCCAAAGCGCGGGCAAATACCCCGGGAACGTCCCCCGGTGCATCGGGGGCTGCGCTACCAGGCCCCGCACTTGTGCTGTTTCTCCCCGCCGCGGCTCTCGAAGCGCTGGTCCCGGAGCCCGGTACCATTTAACTTCCATGCCCCCGGAGTTTATCAGATTCCAGCCGCGCTGGAGCGAGGATCGGGGCAGCACCGGCCCCGCACCGGCTCTGCGGCAGCGGCGGGAGCCCGGCACCGCAAACCGCCGGGATCTGAAGTCCGGGCTGTGAGGCGAAAATGATGCGACACCCTCCACCGGGAAAAACGGGGCGAGGGGGAACGAGGAGGGCTAGGGGAGACGGGGTGGGCGCAGTGTCCCCTAAACGCGCAGGCAGGGAGCCGGTATCCGGGGGCCGGCGAGTTAGTGCCCGCTCCGCCCGGTAACGCATCGCCGCTTCCCAGCAGGACTGCTCCCGGCGAACCAAGGGACCGGGAAGGCCGCGGGCAGCCCGGCTGCCCCCGCCGAGTAGGGACAGGCCCCCGGGTCTACCCGCCGAGCGGCAGGAGATGCCGGGGCGGGCCGGCAGGCGCAGCCGGGAGAGCCGAGAGGGAGCGGGGGGAGCCGCCACGAGCACCGGCTCCCGGGAAGGGCGGGAACCCCCCGGCACTGCCGCAAACCCGCGGAAAGGGCCGCGTCGGGGCCCCGCCGCCCGGCTCGGTGCCCCCTCCCGCCCCGGTGCCGGTACCTACCGGTGAGGCGCGGGAGCCTCCCTCCCCCCGGCTCGGTGCCCCCTCCCGCCCCGGTGCCGGTACCTACCGGCGGGCCGCGGGAGCCTCCCCGCCGCTGCCCGGGCATCTTGGAGGCGCGGGGACACGACGGCGGCGCGCGCGGGGCGGGGCGGGGCCGCGCGCTCCCGGTGACCCCGCCCCTCCCGCTCCGCCCGCCCGGCCCCGCCCCGCCGCAGGTGAGGCCGGCAGCGAGGTCCTGCTGGGTCCTAGAGCCCACCCGCCCCGGGCTGCTGCGGCACAGGCGTGGGATGCCGTGGGATGGGAGGGACGTGTGCGTCCTCATGGGGTGGAGGGCACTGCGTGCCCCTGTGGGATTGAGGGTGGTGTGTGTCCCTGTGGGATGGCAAATGCATACGTGTTCCTATGAGATTGAGGGCAGCGTGTGTCCCTATGTTTACTGTGGGGCTCGGTTCCTTGGTAGCACGTCTTTCAACACGTTTATTTTTTTCAAAATGAATAATGCATCTACTGAGGGTTTTCACCGCCTGGTTCAGCATCATGGAGGGACGTCCCGGTGTTCTCTGTACAGCAAACCAGCTCCGGGTGAGGTTGGATTGTTAGGTGTGAAGTGCACATATACACGTATCCACGGCAATAAGATCAAAGGGAAGCACGGGAGGGGGAACCCAGAACTGTAATTTATTCCTTGGTAACATGGGGACGTGCTGCACAGGTTATTTATATTTGAAGGCTGCCCAGAGTGCTAAATGAGCCATCTTTTTAAAATAAGCATGAGGAAAAGTACATTCAGGCTCCCGGTGCGTTTTAAGGTGAGGCCGGGCGAGCTGCTGGCAGGTGCTGGAGGAGGTGCAGACACCTCCTCTCTGCCCTTAACACCATCATCACTGCACACACACACACACACACACACACACACACACACACACTGCATTTGCCCAGGCAGATCCGAGCACATGGCAGCTGTCCTGCTATGGCTCTTCAGTGGGACAGGACAGATGCATGGCTGCTGAGCAGTTGAGGCCACCGCCACCGCCATGGCCAGCCTCTTTCTCATCTGGTTCACTACACAGAGGGATCACAAATGCTTGTTCCCAGGAAGGTCTGACAGCAGGGGAGTTAATATGCATCACGTATCTTGCATTAAACCCCATCTCTGCTTTCTGGCAACAAAAGCACAGCCCAGGCAGCTGTGGCCAAATCACAGAGCTCAGAGCTGTCCTGGGACCAGCCCTTGCCTCTGTATCTGCAGAGAGATGTGAGGTGAGTGACCAGCCAGACCAGAGCCTGACACAACCCAATCCTCCGTCCCTCGGACAGGCAGAAAAATAAAGCCACTTTTCCAAATTCAGAGCCACATCCCCATCCCATAGATGGGCAGGTTCAGGCTCTGAGCACAGCTGGAGCAGGTAGCTGGGCAACAGCACAGATGTGCAGCCCACAGACACAGCACATCATGAGACCACTAACAACGAGCAGATGTCTGAAAGTCACAGCAAAGCCCCACGACCAAGGATTTTGGGTGACAACCCCACTGCCCGGGCACAGATACCAGCAACAGCTCAGCCCTGAGCTCCGAGACCCTCAGCCTTCCTCCCACAGCAGCCAGGGAGACAAAGCCCAGGCAATGGCACCACACAGCAGTGGCCAGCTCCATAGCATGACCATGTCCCACCAGCTCCCAGCTCCAGTGACAGTCCCGCTGCAGAGGGTGAGCGGGGCTGGAGTGCTCGGGGGCCTGGAGCAGCTGCTGGGGTGATGCAGCAGAGATCAGCCTCACTGTCTCCTCTGCACTCTGGGAACCAGCTCATGGGACTGGAGCAGCTGTTGGGATGATGCAGCAGAGATTGGCCCTGGTGCCTCCTCTGCCCTCTGGGATCTGGTTGCTGCTGGCACTCACAAGCTGAGGGACTGTGGTGGATGTGCACAGCTGTGGCTCCAGCTGTTGAACAGACCCAATGCCAAGGCCCAGAGTGGGCTGGGATGCACCACACCATAGCTCAGAGACAAAGAATATTTAAGTCCTTCAAACAGTTTTCCTCATGGATCACCACAGACGCCAGCCCCGCTCACAGCCTGATGAGTGCCAGGATTAGCTGTGCTCCTGCTTTAATCGCCAGAGGTGTCAGAGGTGACCTTGGGCAAATATTTACAATTACTGCGGTGGCGTGTCTGTGCATGTGCTCAAAACACAGAAGGGATTGGGTTCAGATGGCACTTTAATGAGCAGCAGGAGAGCAGGAGGGTAGAGCTTCTCGTGCTGATGTGTTGAGCACTCCAGCCTGGGGAGATCATCTCTATCTGCCCACAAAGGCATGTTGGAGTGGCGAGTGCTCAGCAGCCCTTCCAGGACCTGTGCATTTTGAATAAAGACCATCTTGGTTTCTGTATCACACGGATGTGAGCGTGTTGCTGGGACTCGGGGAATTGCAATTTTCCTGCCCAAGGCTGGTCTGTGCTCACATCCACATCACACAGACAGCAATGGAAACACTGGAGTTGTGCCACGTGCTTGGGATACAAACTGAATAAATAACATGAGGTTATAAAGCAGGATTCCCCCTCGAAAATTTGTTCTTCCAGTGGAAAACACAAAGGAGGAAAAAATCCTTTTAAGTTCTTCAGCCCTCTTCCCACTCCTTATGAAGTGCAGGCGAGGAGATGAGCAGGGATGGATGAATGAATTCCCCCAGAATAATCTCTCCTCGATTCCTTTCTACATTTTGATGACTTCATTCCTCCAGCTCTCATTAGCAGCTCCTTTATCCCCAGTTCTCCTCCAAAGGCATTCTGCTCTTGCTCCCTGCTGCTGCACAGGGAGCGGCAGAGCAGAGATGGAAGCAGATGCTGTGCACCACCTCATGTTGAGGCCTGGAATTTCAGAGCCTGATCCCAGCTCCAGCCCTCTACCATGGCAAGGGAGGTGAAGGTTTCACCTGCCCCAGAACTCTCGCTGATGGATAAGCATCCACTTGTCTGACACCTCATCCTCACACAAGGAGTCAGTGGCATTGTCCTGCCTTTCGTTAAGGCTCCATGGTCCAACACACCCCTGCTGAAGGCCCTGCAGACAGATGAGCTTCCCCACAGGCTCTGAGGGCTGATTTCCAAAGAGGAAGGTCTGTTCTCCCAAGTGCATCCCTCCTCTGCACTCAAACCAACCCTGGATGCCTCTCAATCCAGCCCAGCTCTGTCAAAGTGGGTCACAGGATTTTCTGCCACCTTGTTTGTGAGCAGTTCCATGCTCTGCCTCCTTCCTGGGGCCCCCAGGAGGGAAACTCTCACCTGGGTAAGGAGACAGGGGTTTGACAGGTGAGAACTATCCATCCAGGCTTCCAGCCATCCCCTGCACATCTCTGTATTGCCAATGCTGTTTGCACTCCCCTAAGCCAGATCTCAGCCAGAGGATTTGCTCACAAAGTCCTGTTGGGCCGGAGAAAAGGGTCCTGAGTCCCTTAGGTCGGGCATGCAGAGGGATCACATGCTGCTTGTGCTTTTCCTTGGCATCCTTTGGCTGCGGGTCCCAGCCCTCACATTAAAGTTGGAAAAAATACGTATGATGCTTTGCAGAGCCCATGGGGCAGTTTTGGGCTCCAGAGGAACCACACACCTGCAATTCTGCATTCAGTGCAACATCTCACACTCAAAGCCAGCTGTGGTGGCCTGAGCTACACCTGCACCAGTGCCCAGATGGGAAAGGTGCCCCAGCCCACCCAGCCTTGCATCCGAGGACACTGTCTTGACCCCCAGACAATCAATTCAGTAGGAAATAAACCAAGTGGGAAGTACAGGAATTATTCCCAAGGTCACACACTGGACACACACTGGTCACACATGACACTGCGCTTGGTGGGGGATGCACTGCAAGAAGCAGGGCAGCACTGCTGGAATGTTCCCCATGAACTTTGTTTCAGGCTGCTGGAGCTGCTGTGTGGAGCATCCAAGGGTAATGCTGATTCTCAAGGCAAAGAGATTTCTGAAGACAAACATCCAAAGTTGCATATGAGAATGCTCCCTTGGACATACACATCCCTGCGCTGGCACAAAGGGAAAGGGAGGTTACACCACACCAGCATTCCCCAGCTCCCAGCCAAGGATGGCTCAGTCAGGGACTGAGCTGACTTGGAGGATGCTGCAAGTAACTCTGCACCGTGCAAAAGAGAAACCAGCTCTCAGTAGCCAAACCAGACTTCTCCAAACCCAGCCTGCCCCTGGCATCACCAGAGCTGCCCTGACTCACCATGCTGCAGGGAGTATCCCCCCTTCCCAACTCACGGCTCACACACACTCCATGTTAATGTGAATCTCCCACTTTCTTTGAGCCTCACACATCGACAGGTAACAGGTATTCCACTGCTACAGCTTTTTCACCCCAGAATTAGGTTACCTTAGCGACTAAACAAAGAAAACATGCACTTAGTAGGACCTAGGTCAGGCTTATAACCAGGAAAAAAGCTCACTCCAGAGCACTCAGAATTTCCTCAACAACCATCATCTGCACTCCAAGGACATCAAAGACTTTCCGGAAAGCAAAGATGTGCTTCCCCAGCTTATGTATTCCCCCACCCCCTCGCCTGCAGCACCCAGCAAGTAGTTCCTTCTCCCCATTCACACCTCATCAGCTAGAAGGTGAGAGAGAAAGTGACTGCTGAGCTTGAGGGAATTTAAGGAAAGACAAAGGAGAGCAGCTCCTCTGTTGGGATTCACAGTAGCACCTCTGGGCAGGAGCAAGTGCTGGGCAGGGAACTGGGGAGACAGGGCTGAGGTTTTTCAGGGCAGAATCCCTATTTCGGCTGAGCAGGTGCCCATGCCTGTGTGTGTGTCACATGGGGGTGTCCTGAGCCCGCTGCCCACCTGCAGAAAATAACCTGTGTTCCTAAACAGCGCTGGCTTTGTTATTGAGGCAGAGAAGAGAGCAAAAGGCACGTTGAGGTCATTTACTAAATTAGGTTGTGAAATTAGAGGCTATGTGGACTCGGCCATCACCAAGGGCTGGCGTGGGTTGGCTGCCCATGGTCTCTCCCCGAAGGCGGTTCAGGCAGAGCCGCCGCCAAGGCGCAGGTGTGGGGATGAGCGAGACTGCAGCAGGCAAAGCCCAGATGTTTATCTGGGCAGAGGGAATGGTGAAGCCCAGATGTTTATCTAGGCACTGGGAGCAGGCAGGCCTCCTGGGAGGCAGCCAACCTTAGGAACAGGCGCTGCGTCTGTCTCGTGGCTGAAACCCGGAGAGAGAGATGGACACAGTCCTGGGGTGAGAGTTGGTCCCTCTCCAGCAGGGAGAGAGGCCAACAGCTTTTAGGCAGCTCAGAGAGTGGAGCTGGCATTGCAACCCCGCTGTGGCAAGCCAGTCAGATGAGACTGGGGCAGGCCATGGCAGAATATAACAAAATGCAAATCAGAGTGAGAGAAGCTCATCTCAAAAATAATGTGATGTGCTGCTGTTCAGCAAGAGGCGGGTGGAGAGGCATTGATGCTGAAAGAGCTGGGATCACAACAGGGAAGGTTGCAGCATGAGGTTCCAAGGACAATGATGGATGTGGCTGAGCCTGGAGGGAAAAGACCCTCCCTGTGACTATTTTTGCCACCTCATTACAGGGTGTTACACCTCAAGTTCCCATGCCAGGTGCTAGTGAAGCCCCCCTGAACTCCAGCCCCTTCCTGTCCCCTCCTCAGCCAGCTGCCTGACCCCCCAGATTTAGGGTGTTCTGCCTCCCTCCCAGCCAGCTGTGTGATTTCCCAGTGTCAGGAGAGAAAATCCCTGTGGAACAGGCACCTGGCACAGCAGGTCCAACGGGATGCACTGCCTGCTGCTCCACTCCTCCCTCAGCACGGCGTGGGGCTCCGGAGCAGAGCTGCATGAGCTGGCTCCAAATTGAAGTGATGCTCAGGCTTAATGGAAAATTAAAGTCTGGAGGAAGAGGAGGAGGAGGACAAAGCCATGCACAGGTGCATACATACACTGACTGTCTTGGCCCCCTCCCTTGATGACCATGGCAGCAAACCCCAGTGCTGGTAGGCACCCACTGCTGTGCCCTGCAGGGAATGGACTTGAGTTTGAGTTAATTGAGCACAAGAGTCTGGAGGAGCTCAGAAACTCACTGGTCACCAGTGGCTGCTTTTCCTGGCATCTTGCAGTGCCAGAGACTCTTCAGATGAGGGGACAAGGCTCTAGAGGGGTCATACTTAATGGTAAATCACATGATGCAAGACAATAAGTAAGTTGTTAAAGAGAAGTGAAATAACTGATGACCAATACCATGCTTATAAAATGGATTTTGTCCACATTTCCTTTTAAGCATTACTCCAAGCCTGGCCTGTAACATTCCCAGATGCACAGCCAGTGTGGTGCTGAGAGGAGATTCAAACCAGCTCTGGCTGAGTCCAGGTTTCTGTCCAGGCTCCCTGGGGTCTGTCTCCAAGGGAGAAGCATCCCTTGAGTAATGCTGAGCCTCAGCCTGGGGACGAGGAAACCCCCTTATATCCATCTCAATGCCAGGACAGAGCAGGACCCCCTCAGCAGAGTGAACCCGATGGGGCTCTTCCTCATTCTCTCCTCCTCCCACTGAAGCTGGACCTTGTTTCACTTCCATTTCTCCCTTCCCTTGCTGCTGTTCCATCCTTATTATCACAGTATTTCTCCTGCAGCTTTGATAATTCATGCTTTATTGTGGAGTTTTGGTTTTTCATTCCACTGCCAGGCACAGTACAACTTCCACACTCACAGCTTTTCTGGTGGCATTTGTGGTCAGGCTGTTAGGACCAGAGGTGGTGGAGGTCACAGAGGAGGAGAAGGAGAAGGATACCAAGGACGCAGAAAGCATGAAGGATACCTGTGCTGCTGAAACCCCCTTCTGGGCTGTTATGACACTGTCAGGATGTGCACATCCTCTGGATCTCATGCCATAAGAAATGCTTGTTCCAGGCACCTTTAGCATCCAGTTTTGCAGAAACATCAGAGGACCTTGGATACCTTGGCTGAGTTTGGGGTTGACGTGCTCAACAGGATCTCTTGCCTCACGCCCAGCTCAAAGGGCTGTTACTACCCTGGGAATGGGAAGAGGAACTGGGAGGCAGAGCCAGGACTGTGCTCAAGCGCTGGAGCTGCTGCTGGGGCTGGTGAAGCAGAGGGGCACCCTGTATGAGAGCTAAAACTATGCAGACAGGCTGAAAAGCTGTCATGAGACTCCAGACTCTCAGCTGCTCCCCACAGCAGAGGCCATGGTGATCCCAATCCAGCCCATGAAGACCTGCATAGTGAGCTGAAGCTGGATGGAAAAAGCTTCTTTCACCTAACACAGGTCTGGCAGGAGAGCAGAGCTGGGAGTCTCGCCCAACAGTTCTCACAACATGCTCAGCTCATTAAGAGGGAGATTAACTACTCAAGCCATTTACTGAGAGATGTAGTGGGATCTCCACCATCAGATCTGAACACCCACCTGCCAGCTCACACTCCATTCCCAGTAAGACGGGACCCAGAGCTGAGCTGATCCATGTGATGAGCAGCCCAGTCATCCCAGCTGCCCCCACGCCCTTGGGATTGTCCATTCAGCATTTCGTGGCAAAACAAAAATATTTTTAACTTGGATGGAGATAAAAGGTAAAAACTGCACATCTAAGAGCTCTGAAGTGTTGCTACGGAGGTGGTTTAACTTCTTGTTTTCCTGAGAGGCTGATGCTAGACCAACCCACTGTGCATCTATCCAAGGATCTCTGTGTCCAGCCAGCGCCAAATTCCTGCAGAGCAGGGGGCTGTCTGACACTGACAATTTTTTATTTTTAAAGCTCCAATTCCTAAGCAATGGGAAGATTTTCATAGCTCACCTTTGACTTTGTCACAAACACAAAGAGAACGTGGGTATAAGGTTTTAAGGAGATCTGATGCTTACCTGATGAAAGTAGCATTCCCATCACTGTCCCCTCACACTGTTCCCATCCCAGGGTTTGTGGAGCTGCTTTGCTGCTGTTGGAAAAGATGTTCTCACTCTCACACAGCTCAATATTGTAATTGCAGCTCTCAGGGAGATGGGAAATGTGCTTCTTCACAGGCACATCCATCCTAATGGCTTCTGCCTCACTGCCGAGGATAAACCACCACAAGTCAGGGCTATGAGGACTTTTGGAGAGTTCTTCTGCATCATGTGTTTCACTCTGTCAGTGAAGGAGCCCTCTGAAATACCCATCAGCCAGCTGAGAGTCGTGTTTGGGGAGCACATGGTTCAGCAGAGTGAGGGAAAAATCTATTCTAATTTATTTTCATACTGGGCACAACACTCCTAACGGCGCTGCCTGGCATCCCCTCCAGCAGGCAGCCACCCTGGGAGCAGCTGGATCAGTCCTCACAGGTGTTACAGTGCACTGGGGTGGGATTTTTCAACTTTATATCCTCTCACAAAGGTTTATAGGTTTGAAAAAGTATTTCCACCAGCTCAGGAGGGAGGGGGAGCTGGCTCACTGCACAGGATGCTGCTTTCCCAGGTGGGAGGTTGCTGAGCCTTCATCTCGTGTGTAGGGAGAGATACAGGGAGAGATACAGCCCAGTGCTGAGGACAGCAGGGACGGAGCAGAGGAACCTTTAAGCCCCTTCCTGCATGGTGGGCATTTGAAAAGTGTGTACATATGACAGAGCAGGCCTGGCTGAAGGTCTCACCTCCCTCCATGTCACTGGTGTGATCTGCATCAGCAGAAACCTCCCCAAACACAGTGGAGATGCACGTGGACGCCTGCAGAGCAACGCTGCAGAACCCTGGGTGCTGCCTGCCCCAAGATCAGCCCTGGCTGAGTTCCCACCTAGTGCTGCTGTTATCTCTGGCTGGGATCGGGCGATGCCAAGCCCTCTTTTGGGCGAGAGGCGGCTCTCCTGGCCCTGCCCCACAGCAGGACCCAGGCTGGGAACCAGCCAGGGTGAGAATGGAGGTGTAGCACAGCCAGACACCCCCCTGGCAGCTCCTCACCATGGAAGCAGGTGCCGTGCTGCACACCAAGCCTGCTCCAGCTGGGCAGGACTGCTGCCACCAGAATCACCTGGCTGTCCCTGCCCAGGCTCTGGCTCTCCCTGTCTGCAGAGCACAGGTTCTCTTGCCTGCTCTTCCAAGAACTGGAACTTTCCAGAGGCCTCATGGGGCACAGAACGACCTCCCATTCCCCCAGACAGGACATCAGCAATGCTGCCAGGAGTGATGAGGGGCCAGGGGTTGTCTTTCCCACTTACTCTTTCCCATGGCCACAGACAGATTTGAGTCCTTCCAAATTTAGTCCTTCCCTTCATGATGGGTTTTCCAGAAATCATTCATCAAAACTTCTGCAGATAATTATGAGTTTGTTGCTCATTTATTAGCACCAGGCTGTAATTACTCGGTATCTGGATGATTTGCTGCACAGATCATGCGGTGTTGAGTAGGTCAGATGAGTACAAGGCTCAAATTAGGATTTTAAAGTGTGTTTTCCCAGGAAAGTCTGCAATACAACCCTAAATGCTGCTGTATTGTCAACACTATGTCTGTGGGAAGGCAGAGGCAGACAAGGGGAATATGAGATAAACATGGGTAGAGTTACAGAGTATTTTGAGTTGGAAGGGACCCACAAGAATCATCAAGGATGGCTCTTAAGAGGATAATCCTTTATATATAATTTTCCTCTGTTTTGTCCAGCTGCAGCAAGGTGGGTGCAAGGACTTTGCTCTGTGTTTTCCAGGTGTGTGATGTGATGAGTCCCCATGCATTGCTGTGACAGTTTCCCATCCCCAGCTGGTGCCTTTCCATGGTATTTCACTGGATTGGCTGGATGCAGCACTCAGCCAAAGCTCTGTCTCTGTGGCCCTGTGATGACACTGTCTTCAGCCATGGTTCTATTTACCATCCCTGGGACCAGCCCTGCAGCCAAAGCTTCCAGCCCTGGGGCTGTGGTTGTGCTGTGAGGGTGTGCAGGCCATGCTCCCTGTTTTTAGAGGGAGAAGGACATCATGGTGCTGGCACTGCCCAGGACACAGGGAGCAGACCCTTTTGGCAACAGCTGCCCTTCACAGCTCTGTTTGGACACTAAGGTTGCCATAAAGAGCCTGTCCTGCTGCCCCACACAGCAGAGGCAGAGCAGGAGCCAGCTTTACAGCTCAGGTGGGAACACTGAGACCCCAGGAACTGTCAGGGCTTTTAGGATCTCACATGCATATGGCAGGTGATGCTCAGCTGATGCTCCTGGCAGGCACCGTTTTGTGTCCTCCATGTGTCGCTCACGGCCAGTATCGATGGAGGCAGAGCCCAGGCAGCCCTGGGCAGGACATTCCAAGTCAGAGCCTCACAGGGCCATGCCTTATCATGGGGGTGGGAAATACCACCTGCTTGGCATGCCCAAGAGGATGCTGTTGGCTTCCTGGAGTCCCCTGCGTGGCTTTGGCTGGTTTATCTGGGTTTGGCTGCACCATCTGTCCCAGCACAGGAGCAGGAAAGGGGCTTCCTCACACTCAGTGAATCACCTGCTGAATCCAGGGAGTTCTGGGCTGCCTTTGAAGCACCAGTTCAGCACTTTTTTCCACACCCAGTGGGGGAGTTGGACGTCCCATGTATACCAGACCAAAAGTTGTTTGAGGGGAACCAAGGTGGGATCACAGCCTGGCTCTGTGTAGAGCAAACCAGGCTGAGCTCCAGCACCTCCCAGCCCCGAAACTGGCCTCAGCCTGCAACCCACAGGAGTTTCACTCCTGGAAACCACCCTCATGGCTGTCTACAGCCACCCCAGCACCTCTGATTCTCAGCATGGTCTGGGCCCTCTGCTGTGAGTCCTGTGCTGCCCCTCCCCTCCCAACACCCCACTCTAGGTGTTCATGGGAAATGTAGGGATCAGAGCGCCTCGAGCAGCCCCACACCATGAACAATGGTGGCTACACTTTGCCTCCAGATGAGCGGGTGTTGGATGTGACCTTCTGAAAGGGCACATTAACCTCTAAGGAATGATGCCAGGGGACTGAGAGCAAATCACACATCTCAGTGGGGGAGTTTGGAACTACCTTTTGGAATTACCAGAAATACATGGGAAGATGATATCCTTCCCCCTGGCAGCTACATGGGAGACACTCATTCCGGTTCCATCCTGGTGGCATTTTTGGTTCCATCTTGATGCTCCCCACAGGGACAAGAGCCCTGCACATGCCCTGCACAGTCTGGAGCAGCACAGCAGGGCCAGGGATGTCCCAAAAACAGCTGTGGGAGTTTTATTGCAACTTAGAAATGAGCAAAGCCAGACCAACACCAAAAGTGCTGAAATATTCACCCATGGGAGGCTTTGGACTCCTGTGGGGTGAAATATGAGGCACTAATCACCATCGGCTCTTTCTGTGCCAGTTGTGTGAAGCCCCTGGGCCTGGCAGACTGTGGACATCTCCTGCCAGTACCACCATCCACCCAGTGTGGGGTCTCAGCTTCATGAGGGTACAAGGCAGACCCAGTGTGACAAAGAAACTTCAATCAGTCTATTTTCTCTTTTTTTCTTTTTTGGATACATCTTTTGTTTGTTATTGTTATCCCTGTTTCCCAGTGCCTGCTGCCTTGGAGAGGGAAACACTCCGACACTCCTCTGGGCATGTTTCACAGGGTTGGGGCATTTTGCTTTCAGGTTTCCATCCAGATTTCCAGTTTTATACAAGAACCAACAGGCTGCACAAGAGCCAACAAGCTGCATGTCTGGGCCTGGCTGGCAGTGCCCAAAATGAGCAAACACAGGTTTTCACTCCTTACTCCCAGTGTTTAAGCACACTGTCCTGGAGCAGGATGCTGGAAGTGACATGACCTCCTGCCCTGAGGCGTGACACAAGGTCAATGCCACCACACAGATGATGAGGTGGTGGGCCACTTGCTTGCTAATGAACTTGGGGTGCAGTGAGGGCTTTGGGACCCACACACCTGCTCAGTGTGCCAGATGCTGCCCTGCTGGTACTCACAGGTCAGTTCCCTACCCTTATCCCATGGCTGCAGCATGGCACTGTCGGGTCTGCCCCGTACCCATGTCCCATGGTAAAAAAGGCTCTAAGCTCATATCTGCAAGTTTTCAAACAGCTTTTGATCAAAACATTCCTTTAGGCAAACACACCCCTCTGAAGGAATGGAGAAGGGGCATAAAATCACCCCTCTGGCAATTCAGAGAGCTGTGGGTGCCCATCACACATCCCCCACAAACCACTGCAAGGGGAAGACAGGAGCAGGACCCGGCTCATGCCTTTGTGTTAACTTAAGTGTGCCAGGATGGCAAAGACCCGCTGGTTAAACATCACTCACGGAGAGCAGGGGCACGGCCCCCCCGGCTGGTGTCAGCTGCGTTACACGGAGCACAGACCTCAGTCTGACTGACTGCACTGCTAACCACAAGCAGTCATGTAAGTCAGAGTCAACACCATTAAAAAGAGAAAGCGTTTACTCGTCCCTAGCACAGAGCTGGGGAAAAGATGGGTCAGGGCTGGGGGACTGCATGGCCCCTGAGGAGTCCTGGCCCTGTCCTGCTGTCCTGCAGTGTCTGTCAGTTCTCAAGTGCCAAAATGTGGAGGTGTCCGGGTTGACAACTCGGGCGAAGACAGGAAGCTGTCAAGAAGTGAAGTGGGAGGATTGCCAGTTCGACTGGTCGCCTCAGGGAATCTTCCATTAGCGGCTTTAAAAGACACGTGTCGATGGTTCTTTCCCTGTCTCTCTATTTTTCTCTCCTTTCTTTGGAAAGAACTGAAACATTCCTGGGTGAAAATCCCTGCAAAGATCCTTTTCTGCTCCACAGCTTTAAAGCTGCTCTGTCTGTACAAATTTCTCCCTGCATCACAAATGGAACCTAACCTAAATTTTTGTAGAATTGTATTTATGGTTCCTAATTAAGGGAAGAGCCATTGCAGAGAAGGAGAAAATGCAGACTCAGGTCAGTGGAAGTTGCTGTCCTGGGGCTGTGCATGGTGGTTGGATCTACCAGACATGGATGGATGGGGTGAAACACTCAGAAATCCTTTGTGCCATGGGCTGAAGGAAACCCATCCTTTCCAGACCTGAAACACAAACCTTTAGGAATTAGCAGCACCATTCCAGCTCTGCAAACTCCAGGATTTGGGGTTTGAGAAGTTAATTTGAGGCAGTTTTTGTCTGAAGCTCCAGGGCACAGTCCGTGTCCCCAGCACTAATCCAGGGCCATTGGGTGCCTGGTGCAGGAGATGCCAAGGGCTTTCCATGCTTCCTGTCCAAACTGGGTTTTAACGAAGAAAGATCTAATGCTGAAAGTAAAACCTGACTGAATCCCTGTGGGGCATGGAAAGGTGACCATCCCAAAGCCACCTCCAACCCATCAGGCTCAGGGTGAGCTGTGTAGGCTGCAGGGATGCCATGGGACTGAATCCTTGCTCCAACAGGAGCTGCACTGGCTGCATCCCAACAGGATGAGGAAATGGGGGGACAGGCCCCACAAAGCAAAAACAAGCAGGTTCTGTCCACACTGATTTGATATCTAAACTGACCGATTTGAAGCTCCTGGCTCCCACTGAACTCTCACACACCTGGTATGCAGGAGGCTCCCCAGTGGCCCCAAAGGAGTGGACACAGAGCTGTCACTGTCAACTGCTTTCCAGTTCCTTTTTTTCTGAAAGAAATTGCTGATGCCCAGTCAGCAAACCACTGGAGCTGGGCACTGCTCTGCCCCTGCTAACACAGCTGCTGCTCCTGTGCTTCCCTCCTCGAGCTGCCCTCCCTTTCTGCTGTGCATGCCCTGGGATAACTCCCCTTTCTATAATCTATTTACTTTTATTTCTTGCTGTTGTGCAAACTCTTTGAGGTCTGCAGTATGGGAGAGGGTAAGAAATGATACTCTGAGGCTTCCTGGCAACAACATCACCTCGTGTATCCCGTGCACAGTGAGCCAGGTGACTCATCCTGGTCCCACCTCACTGCTTCACTGTCCTGCTGCTCCTCCCTGCACAGGGCAGCAGCTGCCTTCCCTCTGCCCCATGGTACAGTGGAAGCAGGGAGCCTGGAGTAGAGGTAGGACCAGGACTGAGGCTCACAACATCCCCCAAACATGTGCTTCAGCCACAAGCCTGACCGTCGTTGTTGGAGCTGGACATGATGATCCTGTCCGAAGGCATATGGAGCACCCCTGCACTTCTGATGGATGCACAGCAGGTGAGCATGGCAGAGCACACTCAGAGAACAGCCCATTATCTGGTGGCAGGAGGTTTGGATGACACTTTTAGCAAATCCTGTTTCTTCCCAACACTGCAATTCCGCTGCTGTAAACTAGTGATGATGGTTATGTACCTTTTCAATCTCCTCATCCACAGGAATGGGAGCGTGAGAAGGCAGCTTTCCTCAGTCTCTCAGTAATGCTGAAGATCTGTCTCCTTTACAACTCCTGTTAGCTTGCCCGTTCCCTGCTTGGATTCCCAAACAATGCCTCACAGGCACTAACTTAAGCCATTGTCTACTTCTCCTATGAATATCCCAGGATATTTCCAGTGGGGTCAGCTCTTTCCCCTCAAGTATCTTTCCAGTGGATATGACAGGTTTGTAGTTGGCAGCTCTGCATGGCTATCTCCAGCTTCAGCCTCTCACTAATTTTCAGTGGTTTCACTGGGTGAGTTTGGTCAGGAGATGTGTTTGCTCTCCAGGCATCAGAAAGATGTGCTTGTTTGTATGGTCTGCACAGGGTGAAGGATGAGGTAGATCGGGATGATGCTGTCATTACCCCCAGCACCCCTCCTGGTCACTGAGCAGGGCAGGGGACATGCAGTCCCCAGCCCACAGAGCCCAGGCTGGGTGAGCGGGGATCTGAGACCACTGGTGAATGGCAGGCAGAGAACCTGGTGTGGGAAACCCCTGGGCTGCAGAGATCTCAGGATTGTCCTGCAGAGAGGGCGGGTTCTGCAGGAGTAGGCTCTGAGACTTCCCAGCTCCAGGGCAGAGCTGCCAGAGGATGGGGCACAGAGCCCCCAGGGCTGCAGTGCCAGCAGGAGAAATGTGTCAGCCCTCAGCCATGGCCCTGAGAGCGACTGGAGGGATGCACAGTTGTTATCAGGCCACTGCACCATCATTCCAGCGGAGAAAGGAATAGGCTACAATGCTGTTGGAACCTGCCCTGGGCTGTGGGTGGGATGGGCAGCCTTCCATGAATTCCTTGTGCTTCCCAAATGAATGTTGACCTGGGTTCCTACCCTCTTTTCCCTGCTCAGATGCCCATGATAGCACTCCATGTGTTCAATCCTTAGTGCCAGGAGAGTGATCAGGCTTCCCATACTTCTGGATGGGATGGAATACAGTGTCCAACACCAGTGAAAGCCTTAAGTACCAGGGCTCTGCCAGTCCTGGCATGTTCTGTGTGTGTAATGAGGATCAGAGACCTCTGCACTCCTTGGTCCGTGGTACCTGCTCCAGGGCACAAGGAAAACACCCGAGCAGACTTGTTCCAGCTCACGTTGTTGCAGTGCATGGGAAGAAACATGCAAGATAGCCCTGAAGCTGTGAAGGCAGCAGACACAGCCTCACAGTGTGGACCATGCTGCAGAGACCTGTGGGGTGTGGTGTCCCCTTCCCATGTGGCTGGGCACATATGGGTCTGTCCCAGCAGGCAGGACCAGCACAGGCTGCTGGCAGGGCAAGGCCAGCCCCAGTGACCAGGTCCTGCCAGAAGAAGGTCCCCGTAGTCCCTTCGCTCCTGGCTGACAGTGGGATTTAACACACCCTTCCCAGTGTCCCAACACCACTGCTGGTGTGACTCAACCCATCTGCCCACTGCAGTCTACCAGGGCTGGTGCTCCTGGGGGCAGAGAGTTCATCAAAGCAATGCCTCCAGCTTTTGGAGCACAGGCAATGTAGCTGGCCCGTGGAGAGACCTTGGGGGTGGGTAAAGGCAGGCAGGTACCAGTGAGGGTGGGTGGATCAGCAGTATTCCTGCCCCACAGCCCCAGCACAGAGCCTTGGCACTGTGTCAGCAGGATTCAGCCTGTGCTGATGCTGTTTCATCCCAGTGCGTCCCTAATTCCAGGCTGTGTGTATCTGTGGACAGTGAGTGAGTTGGGTTTTTAATGAATGTGAAACTCTGGCTCTTGCTGCAGTGCTTTGCCAGAGACTGTGTTATTTCATGTATCTGGGTCAAGCTTATTCCTTCTTCAGTAGTATATTCCAGGGAGCTAGAAGGGCTGCCCTTCCCCACCATCCAGCCGTGCTTCATTGCCATCTCCTTCCAGGATGATTCTTTGGGCCAAAACTCTCAATGGAGCAGTTCTTTACCAAACAGGGGCTCACAATGCGAATTTCTCCCAGCACAGCTGGGCTCAAACCTTGAGCCAAAGGCAAAAGCAATTCAGCAGGGATCGAACACATCCATGAATTCCCTGGCATGTCAGGCTCTGCCACGGCTGCTTTGTCCCAACAGGAAGATGGTACTGAGGAATCAACAGTTCTTAGTTCACCTCCAAGGTCTTTTCCAGACTTGAACTCCATGCTGACAGCAAGGAGGGATCAACACTCCCTCTTGGGGCACTGTGAGGTGGGGGACCCCTGGCATGGGCAGCCAGGGAGCCCCACTGAGCTCAGTCTGCATGTGGGAGTGGTGGGAAGTTGGGATGTGATAACCCCCCTCATCAACATGCTGCTCCTTTCGCCGACTCACGCAGCTTGTTCTGGGGGAGCTAAAAATAGAGCAGTGAGTGGCTTTTGATAGCACCAAGAAATTAAATGAAAATGTTGGGTTTTGTTTCCATTGAAAAGGATTTTCAAACGTTCTCGTGGCTGTGTTGAAAACCATAGATAACATTTGAGCTTCAACAGAAGGGTTTAACACTCAGGGAAGATGTGTGGGGCAGGTAGGGCAGGTGGAGCAGCTGGGACAGTTGGCTCAAGCCCCCATGGCCAAGTGTCTTGGCCTGGTTGTGTTGGAATTCGTGCCCATGAGCCACTCACACCAGCACTCTGGGTAACCCTTGGCTGCAGGGGACTCCTTAGCAAACAACATAAAAACAGTGCCAGGACCTCACACAGTGCAGAGATGGATGCTCAGTAGGGATTCGGATGTGGGTGCTGTGACACTGGCCTCTAAGGCTGCCCCAGGTCCACCTGGCAATGGCTGGGATTCAAAGTCTAATTGCTGACAAGTGACTTGGGAATGGTGATGGTCATGTGGCACATTTTCTTCTGTTCTTTTAAAAATCCCTCACCCAGTGCATGCTGAGACTGTAGCTGGCAGCTTTGATTGGACTAGCCAGGGAGCTGGTTAAAAACCCCTCCCAGGTATCACAGAATCACAGACTGGTTTGGGTTGGATGGACCTTAAAGCCCATCTTGCTCCACCCTCTGTCAAGGACAGGGACACTTTCCAAAGATATGATTGCTCCAAGCCCCATCCTACCTGGCCTTGTACACTCCCAGGGATGGGGCAGCCACAGTTTCTGTGGCAGGTAGATGAAATACTTGTAAAAGCAGGTTTTCCCACTTTAGAAAGCCACCCCAGCTTGTCATCTGGGGCGATGGCAGGCACAGAGACCCTCAGCCATTTGTCACACTCTTGGTGTGAGAAATCCCAAAGGAAAGCTCTGTGGGCAGCATGGGATGCTGCTGCTCTGCCCCTCACTGCACTGGAGTCTTGGTCAGAAATTGAGGCACAATCATGTCAGGCAATGACCTGAGACCTCGTGGTGGCACAGAGGCCACTGTCACAGCCAGTGCTGCACAGAGTGCCTGCAGCAGTGCTGAGGCAGCAAGATGCGCTCAGAATAATTGAGAATAATGAAGGAATTTCTGCAAATCAAAGCTCTTTTGCTGACAACCTGCAGACAGAGTCGCTGCCTGAATTCATCAAACAAATCATGGGCCCAGACGCACTTCCTCAGCTCTGATCCTCTTATTGAACCAGTTCAAAACTGGTTCAGAGAGATTTCCCTCCCTCAAACACAGGCACAAAGGTGTCACAGGTGCCTCCTGCTTGGAGCGTGGCTTTGCAGGGCACACTCAGTCCCTGTCTCACTGCTCTCTGTACCGAGACTGACACATCCCTCTGCTCCTGTGGATCCCTGTCTGCAGCTTCTTCTCACAGCACCGATGCTCTGTCACACAGCTTGGGCTCATGTGGACCCTCTCCCTCACACCCTTGTGGGGTTGCTGTTTCTCTCCCACATCTGACGTGTTCTGCTCTCCAGGAACTTCTCAGCCCAAATGACAGCGTTGGGTGCTGTGATGAGTGAGTCTGTTACAATTTACTACTCACACCTCAGTCAGGGAATGACAGGCAGGATATCTTAACCTGACCTCTGGATTCCTTCAGCTGCTGAGTTCCGTAAGCCCTGAAAATGATGCCTTGGCCAATAGAGCTGAAAGGTGAGGGAGGATCACAGGTAGCTGGGTGTGAAAGGGAAATATCATAGGAGTGATAGGATCATGGGATAGAATCCTAGAGTAGGAGGGGCTCAGCACAGCTGCTGGGGGGCAGAAGCTGCTCTTCCCTGACCTGCTTGAAACACCAATTCTTCCCTGACCTGCTGGAACCCTTCTGTGTTTCAGTGGCCATTGCAGAATGATGGTCCCACCAGCAAGACCTGGCTGGGCTCTCCCAGGCTTTCCAGATTCCCTCAGCTGAAAGTGCTGGTGGAGCTCCAATAATCCCAAAGTGACTGATGAAAGGCCAGTGGAGCACCAACCAGACCCTCCTCCCTGTCACTACAGGGGGAGACCTCCGTATTTTTACTTCCCTTAGCCTGCGCCAGTCCCAGATTTGCTTGTCCAGGCCCTGACCCTGGAGCAGCCCTGCTGTTCCTCTCAGTTCCTGTCTGCTAATGGTTGCTGAATTTGTCTAACAGTCCTCATTGACCTCTGCCAAAGCATCTCAGCCTGCAGCAAACACCACTGTTCCTGCCCTGGATCCTCAGCTTGCTCTGACAATGAACCTTCTTCCCATTCCTCAGTGTCCCCGCTGCCCTCATCCTGCGTACCCAAATCAGTTTTATTTAGAAGATATCCCTGGAAGTGGGTGCCAGGCAGGCCCAGACCAGGATGAACTGCTGTGTTCCCCAGTGTCAGTGAGCCCTCCAGGATGCTGCGTGACACGGGTTATTGACATGACAGAGCTGGTCAACGCAACTGCCACACCAGAGCACAGATTTAAAAGTTGAAAAGCCTCAGGGGACTTGGGAAAAGAGTAAAAAAAAAGAAAAAAGAACATGCATACAAAATAATTCTCCAACTTTCACATTGTGCCCCAGCCCCGGGCAGCACTGTTCTGCACCATGAACTAATAGCTTGACATTTTTCAGCTAAAGTTAAAACAGTCTGGAGCCAGAGCATCATCAGAAACGTGTCTGAAGCAATGTGTGCCCAGCTCCTCATCTCCTCCACTGCTGTTGGTTATAAAACATTTCCAGTCGCCTGCTCTGCTCTGCCAGACACTGATCCCAGACGTGTGTGTGGGGCTGTGCTGGTGGTCCCTGCCCGGCGGCTCTGCCATGGCACAGGAAGATCCTCCCCGTGTTATCAGCCCTGACACCTGCCCACGGCCACAGAGACTTGGGACATGTGCCACCGTTTGACTCGGCTCTAAGGCACAGACCAAGCCAGAGGCCACGCTGAGTCACACGTGGGTTGTAGATTTGGGAACCAGGCTCCAAAAATCTCTGTGGGGCAGGTGGTGTCCAAAACCCCTCACCATCCCTGTGCCTCTGGGGAAATAGAATCATAGAATCATGGAATGACATGGGCTGGAAGGGACCTTAAAGCCCATCTCATTCCACCCCCTGCCTCAGGCAGGGCCACGATTCCAGGTTGCTCCAAGCCCCATCCAACCTGGCCTTGGACACTTCCAGGGACAGGGCAGCCACAGCTTCTCTGGGCAACCTGTGCCAGGGCCTCACCACCCTCACAGGGAAGAATTTCTTGCATACGTCTACTCTAAATTTTCCCTCTTTCTGTTTTGGCACAGCATTTCCTTCCTTGGAGGTGACAGAGGCACTGCCAGTCTGCAGGCTGGTACCTCCTGCACCTAGGGATCCTGCTGTGTGTGTACCATGGGACTGGACATGACAAAGTGTCCTGAGCCACAGGGAATGGCAGGGAGCCTTTCAGAGGCATCACCAGCTGCTTCCCAGCCTGGGTTCCCCCAGTTATTCCCATTTCCTACAAGTAAAAGCAAGAAGCCGACTAGACCTCAGGGACTGTATCCCGTGACAGCAGCAGCTCGACTGGGTATGGCTGTCTGGGCTCAGCCAAGCATGCTCTGAGTCACTCCAGAGATCACCCTACGGTCATCTCAGATCTCTGGGAATAAAATCCTTGTGGGATCTGGCTGCTGAGCCAACATCCACAGACAGCATGAACAAACACGCGCTTTGGCAATCCTGTGTGCTGAACTCTGTCATCACACCTCGGCCCCCACACTCACAGGGCTGGGTGTCTGTCCTGCAGCTCTGCCCAGCTTCACACACTCACCTGAGGGTCCCTGTTACTCCCTGTGCCGGGACCAGGGTGGGCAGGATGGGTTTTAGGATCTCTCAAGCCTTGAATTGCACTGTCTGTGTGTGATGAGGGCTGCCATCACCTCTGCCTTGGGACAGCCAGGAGGAGCAAGATTTCCCCTGGAATTTCATAGTGGGGTGAGTGAGGAATATGTCAGCTCATAGTCAGACCTGGGCGATGGAGAGTGTGGCTGAACTTCGGATTCAGCAGGTCACCCTTTGCTCCATCCCTGCCAGACCAGTGTGTCTGCAGGCAGGTGAGATGTGACAAAATCTGCGGCAGAGCTGAACAAATTGCAGCCAGAGCCCAGACCCCATCATCCAGTGGTGGTGGGCAACAGAGCAGGTCATCAGAGAGCACTGGAAAAGCTGGGGAGACTCTGGGGGTCCTCCAGGTCGTGTCAAGCCCTCCTTGCAGGGAGCTGCCAACACTTCACAGGGCAAATGAGGCAAGGTTAACACCAGCATAAAGCTGCTAATTACAGCCAGGGTTTAACTAGCTGAGAGAATTCCTCTCCTGCTAATTAAGGGAGCCAAGCACAAGCCCCTCCACAGCTGACACACGTATTAATCACTGGAAAACATGGAGATTAGGAGCAATCCAATGCCTTTGCTGTCAGTGCTCCTGGGCAGGATTCGTCTCTCCCCAAGGCACTCGGAGTGTTGGGGTTCACAGGACATTTGGCAACCCCAGATACACCAGGAGGGAACTTGGCCCCTGGAACAGGGTTTTGGAGCCTCTGCCAGGTGTCCCCAGTGGCAGTGCTGTATCCCAGTGTCCCCATAACCCATGTAGGCAGCGGGAACTGAGCACAACCTCCAAATCCACTCTCGTGTTTGTCCAAGAGCAACTGCACAGAAACAGATTCTTGAGATGTGCACGTCCCCGCCGTGCCTGACTCTTCCATGCCCAGATGGGGAGCAGAGCTGTGAGTATCACCCTCCCCTCAGCCCAGTGTGAGGAGAACGGAGCCCAGGGCAGAGGCGATGCCGCAGCTGGGACTGCGGTGGGGCTGCAGGTGATGGTGCTCGTGGCTCTCTGCCACTGAGAGCTAACCAGAAGGGTTTTTTCCAGCAGGCAGATGTTCAGTGACATCCCTACATCCCTGTGATGTGTCAGAGGCAGTGACACCTTTGACACTGACTCTAGCAGTGGATGAGCCTCATGGATGTTCCGTGCTAAATGGCCCACGGATAACTGGCTGCTTCCATCTCTCCTGGTGTGGGGTGTGGAATCAGGGCTGAGAAACTGAAGGCTGAGGGAGGAAAAGGCCATTGCTGCAGCATTCCTAGTTAAGACAGTTCAAGACACTGGCTGTGCAAATGCTTCCCAGGAAGCACCAGACAAAAGACATTTGCTGTGGCTGAATCTTCAGATAGCACCATATACACACCATGATAAATCTTAGAATTCCGCTTAGATGTTAAGATGTTATCAGAATGGTTAAAAGGCTGTTATGATTTTACAGACAGGGAGAAAGAAATTCTGTGTTTGTCTGTATATTTCTGATACAGAAATTTTCACATTAAAAAAATGGTAAACCTTCCCTTGTTGCAGCAGTGCCAGGGTCCCACTTGCCCTGCACGCAACTGCTTGCAGAGACACCTCATCCTGATGACCATTTCACCCCAAAGCTCCTTTATCATACAATCGGGAAAGGACTGCTTTAATGAAGTTTTGGTCCCATCTGTGCCATCCACCACCAGCACCAAAAAGGCTCCTTCTGCCCCTTGTCCCCTCCTCCAGCAGGTTTGCTGCTTCCCCAGCTGATGTCTTCATCACATGAGCACCACAAGCACAATCTGACTTGGTCCCCACCAGCACCCCAGCACTCACCCCATCATCACCCCAGAACCCACACCATCATCACTCCAGAATTGACCCCACAGCACATCTCTCAAAGGGATCAGAGAAAACCCATTTTCAGAAAAAGCTCCCAAAAGCAGTATCATGAGGGAGACATGGAGCAGCAGCAGCATCTCCTGTGGGATTCCCACAGGATGCTCC
This sequence comes from Platyrinchus mystaceus, assembly GCA_035041135.1. Taxonomy (NCBI): domain Eukaryota; kingdom Metazoa; phylum Chordata; class Aves; order Passeriformes; family Tyrannidae; genus Platyrinchus; species Platyrinchus mystaceus. The sequence goes on from JAWWLV010000158.1 coordinate 19,605,857, forward strand.
AGCACTCCTGAGGAGCCTCTTGCTGGTGTTGGACACAACTCCCTCAGCATTAACTCCCAATTTTCTTTCACAGCTCATGTACCTCTTGGTGAAAAGGGCAGAGGAGAGAAAAACAAGAAGAGAAGTTTATGGTTTTTAATTTTTTTCCCCCAAAACTTTGCCCATTCTGGGCATATGGCCAGAAAGCAATAAAAATCTGTTCTGTTTGGAAACAGCTTAGAAACGTATAAATAACAGCAGTTTAGGGTGGCAAGAGCTGCAAATACAGGGAGTTGGAAGTTCTTGAGTTTATTAACATCTGAAGGGGATAACAAGAGCTTTATGACGTCTAATTGAATTAAACACTCCAATTTGGGGATGTAAAATTTGCTATCGTGAGCCATAATTATATACCTTCCTGGCACTGTTGTTGTTTCTCTACAAGCTAAAAAAAATATGAGGAAGCGGGGTTTTAATTGATGTAATAAATGGATTTGTGCCTGTTGCTCAATGATTTGTGGGTCTGGGGAGGGGAGCTGTGACCAGTGGGCTGGGGGGGGGGTGGTGGTGAACACAACCCTCACCTGGGCCCGGAGCCTGCTTGGGGCAGGGGGTGCAGGAAGAAAAGGGGGTTCCCCGACACCCCCTGTCCCCACCTCCTCAGGGCAGCAGAGAAGCTGCCTTCAAGGCTCAGCCCAAACTGGCTGTGTCACCACTCCAGTAGCAACTGAAAAAAGATCTAATTTTTAGCTGGACCAGGGAAAGAGTCCTCATTAGCTGGTTATGAATGCGTCAAGCCCTTCGAAGCCCTCAGTGGGGCAGCCCCAGGAGAGGGGAGAATATATGAATATTTGCAAGGAGGAGGACAGGAGAGGTAATGCCACCAGGGATGAGAGACTCAGCCATTTGTTCCCAAAGGAGATCTCCCACCACTGTGAAAAACATAGAGCTGGGCTGGCATGTGGCACTGGGAACCGGAGTGAGATCCCGCCAAGCGGGGATGCTGCCATAGGGGAAGGATGCAGGAGGAGCAGGAACCTGAGAGAGGAGGGTTCCCCTCCATGGAGGAGTGCCAGAAGCCTGGCATAAGCTCCTGGATCTCTCCTGGAGGAGAAGAAAGCAAACACCCTCTTGTCTGCTTCAGTGGCACATGCAAGAGCAGCTGCTCCCTCAGCAATGTCTTCCGAAAGCTTCTGGAAGCTTAAGGGACATCTAACTCCCTTCTGAGGCAGAACCTCCAGAGAAGAAGGGAGGTCTAGTGCCCTGAATTGCATCTCCCACACCTTCTGCAGCCCCGAGTACAGACACAGCACTAAGGCACAGATGTGATCCATGGGAAGCAGCAGCTAATGCAGAGCAGTGGGACAGACATACATGATCCTGGGGAATAACATACAAAGCAACAGTTGAGTCATCCTTTCTGGAAGCTAACAGCATCTGGAGACAGGCAGGGATTGGTGAGATACAGGGAAAGCAAGCAGTGGAGGGAATCCCGGTGGCAGGGACAGTACTGGCCCCACTCCTTGTGTGGAGCAGCCGCTTCTGTGACAGTGACCTTCTCTGTGGAGCATGTCAATGAGGACAGTGGCCCCACAGCTGGCACATCAATTTATTCCCAGCTTATTGTTGAAAGAAGGGCTCAAGCTTTTCCCACAGAATCAGTCCTTGCTGCAGAAGTTTGCAGCACCAACATGAAACACAGTGCAGCTCAGGTGGAGTGCAGGTCCCATGGATGGGCACGGCCTGGCACGGGGCCTGCCATGGGCTGAGACAGTGAAAAGCAGGGGAAAGGATAAGTAAAGAATCAGAGAGGGCTTGGGGAATAGGAAGGGCTCTGAGTCTGCCGAGCAGTCTGCAAGGAAAGTCAAACCTCTGCCAGTGCAAGTAATACCAGAACAGAGCAGACCCACTGCAATTAAAAACATTTTCTCCTCTGCCCAAGTTTTTCGTTTCAATCAAGGTTCTTTGGAAATAAACACACATCAAAGGCAAAACCCAGGAGCACTGGTCTTGGCTCTGCTGCTCGCCCACGCTGGGTTTGTTTTCCTGTACACTGGTCCCTGGCACAGCGAGATGGAGCGATGCGGAGCTGCTGTGTCAGACTGACCATCCCACACATCCCTGCTGTAAGCCAAGGCCAGGGAGCCCTGGGAATGAATCCCACTGCACAGGGAGCCTTCTGGGAATGCTGTGCCTGTCTCCAGATTACATGTCCTTGGTTTAGCAGAACACTTGGTATTAATGAACTGGGATGAGAGTCCAAAAACCAGTCATCTTCACTGCTGCTGCTGTGATCCTAGAGTGATTCCCCTCCATCAGGATACGGGAGAGCTGACTCCTTGTTTGCCATGGAACAGCAGCTGTCTTGCAGCATAATGCCAGTCCTCAAACAAAAAGATTTGAGTTTAATTCTAGTGTCTGATTTCTGATTATGTTTCTGCGGAGTCCTTTTATATCATCAGCCTGGTAACACCTCCCTTTTCAAGGCAGATCCATTCTTCACACCTAACCCACTCACTGAATTCTCTGAAGAAATACAAACATTGGAACATGTCAGAAATTCCACAGCTCTGTGGGTGGGAAGGGGTTTCCCCGGGTGTCCAGACTGGCCACCCTCTTGGAGCAGGGGGTTCCCAGGATCCCCAGCCTGGTCACTCTCTTGGAGCAGGATGGTTCGCAGCTCTTGGTCAGGGCTGGTGGAGACACCTCATGTCTGGGTGACAAACCTGGCCACCCCATACCCAGCTGGGCAGACACTTTGTTCAGGTAACAAATGGCTGTCTTTTGCTTGGCTGCTTAAGGTGGGTAGTTGTGCCACCCTGGGGACTCACTGGGCCAGCTCAGGGCAGGTTGGGCTCTAGGAGGGAGGGAGCAGTGTTTGCCACTCTCCCTCAAACCTTCCTCAGCCTTAACCAAAAGCTGATGGAAAACTAAACCTCACATGGAGTATTTCAGTCCATAAAATATAACCAAATTTAAATTAACTCAGCACACCATCAGAGTCACTCAGATGGTGTCCAGCTGACTGGTGAATGGCACCAGCCACAGGCAATCAGGGGAAGAATGCTGCTGTTAACAGATGGCAGGCACTTAAATTTCACCCCATTTCCAGGCTGGATGTCTAAAAACTCAAGCAGCAACACTCCAAGCTACAAATAATACCGCAGGGTGCAAACCCCAGGGTATAAGTCATAAAATCACAGACTGGTTTGTGTTGGAAGGGACTTTAAAGCTCATCTTGTTCCACCCCCTGCCATGGGCAGGGACACCTTCCAGTAGACCAGGTTGTTTCAAGCCCCATACAAGCTGGCCTTGAATACTTGCAGGAATGGGGCAGCCAACTTCAAATACCCCAGGACACAAACCCCAGGGTGCCAAAGGTTGCTGGCTTTGCCCATCAGCCATCAGCCAAGGGCTGCCCTGCCTGCAGCCTGGATTCAGAGCTTCCCATCCCTTCCCAAGTTCTCACTGCATTCCCACGCTGTCTGAAGGACACACTGGATGTCAGCCGGGCTGGAAAGCAGTGGGGTGACTGTGCTGGCCCCCAGCCCACGCCCCTGTCCCTCCCAGCACAGCTTGCAACAGCCCTCCCATGGCCCCAGGGACAGTTTGAGGGGTTTGTTCTTCTTCTGTCCCCAATCCTTTGTGACCCGTTGCAGGGGCAAAGCATTGTGAACTGGAGCAGGGACAAATCCAGCTGAGAAATAACCCAAAAAAAAAAAAAGACAAGAAAAAGGGGTTATTTTTCAGCTCTCTGATTTCTCAACTGTGTTCATTTTGTACTGGCTTAGTTAAAGGACAGGGAGGAGATGGTACTGTGAGGACAGCTCGCTCCAGGCTGACCCTGTCCTCTCCCATCCTGGACCATTTGCAGCCCAGAGCTGGGAGCTGCCCAAAGGCTGGGCCAGCCTCCAGCACAGTTCCTGAGCAAAGGGTCACCTCTATTCCTGTCTGTAGGGACAGGCAGCTGTGAAGGGACTCAGTTATCTGGGCAGTTCATGGCTGCCTGTCCTGGGCATCTGTAACCTCTTCTTACCACATCACCTGATAGTCAGTCCTGGCATAGAAGCTGCAAACAAATGTGCTGTGTGCTTCTGAGTAGAGACAATTTTGATATTGACAAGTACTTCATGGCCTCACAAGAGATGACTGCTCTTTGCTCCCAAACAAAGGTGATGGGATATGTGAATGTTAGGGCAGTGAATTACCCACTGAGGTCCCCAGCTGTGATGCTCAGTGGGAGTAGAGGTTTGCTGAGGACTTGTGGTGTGTTTTAACCCACAAGAGGCCAGTGTGGGGCTTCTTTGCTCTGTCCCCTTTGCTTCTGCCTTCACTTGGCATTGAAGTGGCTCACTGCTCACTGAAACTGGAGGGAAGATGCCAGGGGCATGTTGGCAGCTGAGCCTGGCAGCAGGGGCTGTGCTGCACAGCATCCCCGCCATTCCCACCAGCATCCCCACCATTCCCACCAGTATCCCCAGCCTTCCCTCCCCAGCAAGTTTCCCAAACCTTGATTTTTCTCAGAGCAGGTATCTCTGATGACAGTGACTGGCTTTGAGACAGCAGCAGGAGAGAGAGAACATTTGTGCTGCTGGCACCCTGCTTCTGCTGCACCAGGAGCACAGCACAGCCCCAGGGCAGCTTTTTGCACCCTGAGCCCCATGGCTGTCCACATCACTGCCTGGGCACCAATGGCACCAGTGGCACCAGTGTTTCCTGCACCAGTTTCTCCCCAGGCTGTCGCCCCTGACAGCACAGTGGACTGAGCCACCCGGCTCAACCTCTGAATAAAAGGTCTTAAAGACCTTTGTGAGAGAATGTGGTGCTACTGGGGGCCAGAGATGCTCTTTTCATGTGTCAGCCCCTTCCCAGACCTGGCAGAACCTTTCTCCCTGTGCTAAGGTCGCATGGGCTGCTTGCTCCTTCCTTCCAGGCAGGATTTCTGGGAGCAGGGAGCAGTTCTGCCCCACGTGCAGCTCCTGTGTTCCAGAGGATAGGTTTCCAGGGAGTCCTGCAGTCCCTGAACAGGGGTTTGTGCTCCTCCAGCTGAGGGGGCCTCTGCCCATGGGGCTTCAATGAGGAGAGATAACTGGGAGGCGAGTCTGACAGCGTGGGTGCAGGCAATGGGAAATGCCGGTGGATGCGGCCTGGAAGTGATGATGCACATGGTCAGCACAGCAACAAGCTGCAGCCAAACTCCAGCATATCAATCCTCCCTAGTGTGTCTGCGCTTTCACAGACTGAGGCGAGTCCTTCTGACAAGCCCACCCTACTGCCATTGGCTTTTAAGCCTCTCCCAACCCCTCAGCCTCCTGCCATGCACAGGCACGCGCATTCCAGCTCTGGAGCAAAGGCAGGAGCACCTGGATCCTCTTACAGAGAGTGGAGCTGCACGCACACCACTGGCCATCCCTGCTTCCCGCCGGCTCCCCACCATGCTGTCCACCTGCTCTGTTTCTATTGATGTTCCAAACTCCAGCAGCCTGAAATCCCCTCTGAAAATGCCTCTTTCCCTCCTGATGGAGGGAGCTGACGGAGCACTTGGGCAGCACCAAGGCAAGGAGAGGGTCCTGTAGTGTCCCCTTACAATGTCCCCCCAGAGCAAGGGCCGTCAAACTTTTTAGACAGAGGGCCGGTTTCACTGCCCCGAACTGTGTGCGGGCCGGTTTGTACCCGAGAGGCGCCCCCTGGAGGCGGGTGGAGAACGAGGCGCAGATGAAGTCATGGCGCCGGGGAAGGCGGGCGCGGACCGGGTTCGGCAGCTTCGGGGGCCGGTTCTGGCCCCCGGGCCGTAGTTTGAGGACGCCTGCCCCAGAGCAATCCCCT